>JAVGWX010000025.1:3178746-3623746 GCA_036924085.1 Ariolimax columbianus
CCTGATCAGTATATTTCACCTGACCCTGACTAATCTTGCCTCATCGGTATATTTCACCTGACCTGACTAACACAGCCTGATCAGTATGTTTCACCTGACCCTGACTAACACAGCCTGTCAGTATATTTCACCTGACCCAGACTAACATAGTCTGATCAGTATATTTCACCTGACCCTGACTAATACAGCCTGATCAGTATATTTCATCTGACCTGACTAACACAGCCTGATCAGTATATTTTACCTGACCTGACTAACACAGCCTGTCAGTATATTTCACCTGACCCAGACTAACATAGTCTGATCAGTATATTTCACCTGACCCTGACTAATACAGCCTGATCAGTATATTTCATCTGACCTGACTAACACAGCCTGATCAGTATATTTTACCTGACCTGACTAACACAGCCTGATCAGTATATTTCACCTGACCCTGACTAACACAGCCTGATCAGTATAATTCACCTGACCCTGACTAATCTTGCCTCATCAGTATATTTCACCTGACCTGACTAACACAGCCTGATCAGTATATTTTACCTGACCTGACTAACACAGCCTGATCAGTATATTTCACCTGACCCTGACTAACACAGCCTGATCAGTATAATTCACCTGACCCTGACTAATCTTGCCTCAACAGTATATTTCACCTGACCTGACTAACACAGCATGACCAATATGCTTCATCTTCTTCAGCATTCGTCCTGAAACGTACATTCGTGATGTTTTGTCGTTGTTTACAGCGAGACTGCGATATCAGCACATTCCCGCCTGAAACATCGGTTTCATCTAACTTTGCCGGATGTGCCTTTCCACTGCCATCCCTCTATTTCCAGACTGAAAGTGCCGCCCGCTTCAAACATCTAAATATGAATCAAGGAATCGAGCGCATGAGCTGCAGTGGTCAGCGACCCATAGCTGACCGCTAGCGTCAGGACCAGCGAACCAGAGCTGCCAAGACCCTTCTACACCTCCACGCTGGGATCCTGGATAACAGGCTGCAGCAGAGCAGACTAGCTAAGGAGAAGGGATCGACGAGGGAATGTTAACCCGGTACTCAAAAATGCTTGCTGAAGTCGAATGTGTTGGACTGAAAGGTGCAAAATATCGCAATCAAGCTCTAAACTACGACACAACGCATTCCGTTCTCTGGACTACATTCTGTTACTTAAGCCCTTTCAGAGTTTGGTAGTGGGAGATTGAGAACGAACGAAGCCATGCCAAGCCAAGCCATACAAGAAATCCTTTTTTTTTAAATGAACTCGTTCATGGCTTTTACTCTACCACTGATACTTTGTAACGGATATTTTAACCGGTTATTTCAGAGCAAAAGTGCAAGTGAGTTCCACGGAACGATCAACAAAGCAGACATTCTAACAATGACAGTAGGTAATTCTATGGGATGTTTTTGTTCTTAGTTTTGTTCTTATTCTTCGTTCGTTCTCATCTCCGGCTACCAAGCCACGAAAAGGGCTTTGCAAGTAGCAGGATGTAGTCCGGAATGTGTTGTGTAGTAGTTTACAGCTTGACTGCGATATTTGCACTTTTCCGTCTGAGACATCCTCCTTTAGCAGGCGTTTTGGGGGTAACTGGTTAGCCCTCCTTTTTCGATCCCTACTCCTTATCCAGTCTGCTCTGTTGCAGTCTGTTATCCAGGATCACCGCGTGGAGGTAGGGGAGGGCCTTGGCAGCTCTGGGTCACTGGCCCTGACGCTAGCAGTCAGCTTTGGTCCGCTGACGGTTAAAGTTCAACCACTGCTCAGCATCTTGATCACATAGAACGTTTGGGAAGTCTTAGATTTTCGCGGTCCTTGTTCTATGTCTTGTAGCGTATATTTTCTTCAAGATAGAGCAGCCAGTCCTATGCACAACCCTACTCAGTCTGACTTCATTTCTTTACCTTAGTGTGACTTGACTTAGTCGCATATCGTCTACCATAGGTTGATGGCTTTCTCCTAAAGTTTAGACATTGGCAATGGATTACTGGATCACTGGATTACTGGATCACTGGATTACTGGATCACTGGATTACTGGATTACTGGATTACTAGATTACTGGATCATTGGATCACTGGATTACTGGATCACTGGATTACTGGATCACTGGATTACTGGATTACTGGATCGCTGGATTACTGGATTACTGGATCACTGGATTACTGGATCACTGGATTACTGGATCACTGGATTACTGGATCACTGGATTACTGGATGACCCGTTCTTCAGCGGTGGTTACATCATTGCGGGTCCCAAATTCTCTTCCAACGGTCTCTGTCTTGGACTACGGTGGGCCAGTGAATAATGAGTCGTCCCTCTGTGGCATTGTAAATGTTGCTGCTGGATGCAAGGGAGTCGAACCAACGTGTTGGTGGTCGTCCCCGTGGTCGTTTCTTGTCTCTAGGGTGCCATATTGCTGTCGCTGTGCTCCAACGATCGTTCGTTCTTCGCAGTAAGTGGCCTCCCCAGAGATGTTTCATCTTGTCTGCATAAATAACTGCATCTTCCACCAGGGGAACTGATGTATGTCCGAGTTGTGAAGACTATTTTCGCGCTGGCTATGAAGTGTAACTCTCGAGGGAGGCCTGGGTCACTCTGAGTTTGGACTCCATCTCTTTCATGAGTAACCGTGTTTCCGCCACATAGCATATTGCAGATAGTGCTGTGGAGTTCTATAGATAGGTGCGCAGGTTCTGAACCTGGATGTTGTTCAGTGCCGGCTTTATCGAAGAGAAAGCCGCCCAACTCGCGCGACGCCATCTTGTCAACTCTGGGCTCAAGTCGTTCTCCATGTTGAGCAGGTGTCCAAGGTAGATGTACTAGACGCCATCTTGTCAACTCTGGGATCAAGCCGTTCTGCATGTTGAGCAAGCGTCCAAGGTAGATGTACTAGACGCCATCTTGTCAACTCTGGGCTCAAGCCGTTCTGCATGTTGAGCAAGCGTCCAAGGTAGATGTACTAGACGCCATCTTGTCAACTCTGGGCTCAAGCCGTTCTGCATGTTGAGCAAGCGTCCAAGGTAGATGTACTAGACGCCATCTTGTCAACTCTGGGCTCAAGCCGTTCTGCATGTTGAGCAAGCGTCCAAGGTAGATGTACTAGACGCCATCTTGTCAACTCTCAGATCAAGCCGTTCTGCATATTGAGCAAGCGTCCAAGGTAGATGTACTAGACGCCATCTTGTCAACTCTGGGCTCAAGCCGTTCTGCATGTTGCGCAAGCGTCCAAGGTAGATGTACTCGTCCACGTGGGCGGATCTCTCCATCCATCCAAGCGAATTGATTGCGCATGGCTGCCGTCTCGGACGTGTTCACTTAGAGTCCCGCTTTCTTTCCCTCTCGGTGGAGCGCTGCTAGCATTTAGTTGGCGTCTGTGACTGCCTCCGTGATGAGTTCTAGATCATTGCCAATGGATACACACATGATAATCGTAAACCTGATAGACGCGTATCAAAGACCGCCTTTTGGAGGATTATGATGATTACGACAATGATGGTAATGAGGATGGTAATGACAATGATACAGAGGATGATAATGAGGATGACGTAACAATCTCTGTTTCTATTTCTAAGAATCGATGTCACTGCACCCCGGGCATACCCATAGGTGCTCAGTCTCTCTCATCAAATGGCGTAAGGTATGGATGCTGATGGTCACTGTAGCTCGCTGGTTGTACACTCTCCTGCGCCGTCCTCTCATGCGCCCCACTCCGCTCAAACATCGTTTAATGTCGAAACTTTGCAGTCTGTGGATTGCTGATTCATCTATTGCGGTGTCCTCATCCAGCAGGCGGTCATTAATTGATTTCAAAATGTCACTTCTATCCATCACCAATGTGCCCATGATGGGAGCTTGTGAAGCCATGATGTCAGCTCTTTCATTGCCATGAACCCCGGCATGAGCAGGACAGTAGATCTAGGTCAACGCCTGGAGGTTTGAGGCCTCAACAGCTGCTATCCACTCGTACCTAAGCCATCCCTTCTGTACTTTCTGAAGTACGGCTTGCGCGTCTGTCACGATGACTGCCCTTGTTATAGAAGTCTCAGATATCCATTTCAGTGCTGAGGTCACTGCTTCCGTCTCCATTCTCATACTGGAGGTTGTTGACATGTATGCCCTACTGCGCTCAGCAACGACCTCTCCTCTCAGTCTAGCCGAGAAACCCCAGCCTGATGTCCCACTGCGCACGACTGATCGTCGGTGTATATGACAGCGTCACTCTCCTGGGTGTTCTCAGTTCTCAGCCGATTTACCTCGTGCTCTGTTGTCTCGTTGTTCCGTTCTCTACATTCCTTGCCTACGGTTAAACTGTGAACTAGTAGCTCTTGACAGCCGAGTACTTCCCAGATAAAAGCACGCCCTCCTCAGTTGGAGTTTGTGTAAAGTCTGTTGTCTAAGAGGTTTTATGATATCGAAGTGGAGGGGCTGCACGCATCTTTCGAATATTCCAAAAAGAAAGCCAGTTCAATGGTGTCCGTGTCCCAGGATCGCTACGTCATGCCAAGGACGTAGCAGAGATATCTGAGTCGACCGGTTCATCATTCCTCAGTCATGTGTGTTTATATGTAGTGACCATATGTCTAGCATTCCCTGCCTCCTGGGATGTCCTAACGATGGACAAAGGTGCAATGGCATTTGTTAAAGCATAGGTCCAACACAACATTTGGCTTACCAGCTTTATGGAAAGGTCCAACACAACATTTGGCTTGCCCTAACCAGTTTTAAGTAAAGGTCCAACACAACATTTGGCTTACCAGCTTTATGGAAAGGTCCAACACAACATTTGGCTTACCAGCTTTATGGAAAGGTCCAACACAACATTTGGCTTACCAGCTTTATGGAAAGGTCCAACACAACATTTGGCTTGCCCTAACCAGTTTTAAGTAAAGGTCCAACACAACATTTGGCTTACCAGCTTTATGGAAAGGTCCAACACAACATTTGGCTTGCCCTAACCAGTTTTAAGTAAAGGTCCAACACAACATTTGGCTTGCCCTAACCAGTTTTAAGTAAAGGTCCAACACAACATTTGGCTTGCCCTAACCAGTTTTAAGTAAAGGTCCAACACAACATCTGGCTTGCCCTAACCAGTTTTAAGGAAAGCCTGATTCCAGTCATTTGCAGTTTGGATTTTACATGAAGAGGTTGTCAACCTCATCTACACCCTTCTTTAGTTACCACTTACGATATCAATCAATCAATCAATCAATCAATCAAAAACCTGTCAAATCCCTGGAAGCACAGGTCTTCAACAAATACTCGCCAAGTCTTCCTATCAACAGCCATAGGAGCCAATTCTGCACACGTCCTGTTTACCTTAACATTTAATGCCTTACGATATGAATGGGATGGAATTATAACTTCGATTATTGATGCGAAGATTGGATGTAACAGCACAGAGTTATGGCATGGAGAGAAACGCAGAAAAGACAAAGTTGATGACCAACAACACTGAAGGAATCAACGCTCTGATCAAAGCAAATGGACAGGATATTGAAATAGTGAACCGTTTCAAATATCTGAGCTCAGCAATCAGCGATGAGGGATCAAAACCAGAGGTACTGGCCAGAATAGCACAAAAATCAGCAACGCTTGCCCGATTGAAACATATGGAAAGATAAACGACTCTCCCTAGCCACCAGGGTCAGACTAATGCGCTCATTGGTTCTTTCGAGATTCCTCTACTCTCCAGCTGACCTCCAGAGAAGAATCCAGGTCAATGAGATGAGATCAAAAGGTGCAAGCTGACTTAGTACGGTCATGTCTCGAGGTCCAATAGATGTTGTTGTTTAGATGTTTGCCTCACTAGTTTCTACTGGCGGACTCGTGCCATTTCCCACCCCAGACAGTAGTCCATTGGGCAAACCAGTGCTTGGATGCATGTGTGTATCTGTATGTACCTAACCTAGTGTTTCAGTGCTTGGATGCGTGTGTGTATCTGTATGTACCTAACCTAGTGTTTCAGTGCTTGGATGCGTGTGTGTATCTGTATGTACCTAACCTAGTGTTTCAGTGGTTGGATGCGTGTGTGTATCTGTATGTACCTAACCTAGTGTTTCAGTGCTTGGATGCATGTGTGTATCTGTATGTACCTAACCTAGTGTTTCAGTGCTTGGATGCGTGTGTGTATCTGTATGTACCTAACCTAGTGTTTCAGTGCTTGGATGCGTGTGTGTATCTGTATGTACCTAACCTAGTGTTTCAGTGCTTGGATGCGTGTGTGTATCTGTATGTACCTAACCTAGTGTTTCAGTGCTTGGATGCGTGTGTGTATCTGTATGTACCTAACCTAGTGTTTCAGTGCTTGGATGCATGTGTGTATCTGTATGTACCTAACCTAGTGTTTCAGTGCTTGGATGCATGTGTGTATCTGTATGTACCTAACCTAGTGTTTCAGTGCTTGGATGCGTGTGTGTATCTGTATGTACCTAACCTAGTGTTTCAGTGCTTGGATGCGTGTGTGTATCTGTATGTACCTAACCTAGTGTTTCAGTGCTTGGATGCGTGTGTGTATCTGTATGTACCTAACCTAGTGTTTCAGTGCTTGGATGCGTGTGTGTATCTGTATGTACCTAACCTAGTGTTTCAGTGCTTGGATGCGTGTGTGTATCTGTATGTACCTAACCTAGTGTTTCAGTGCTTGGATGCGTGTGTGTATCTGTATGTACCTAACCTAGTGTTTCAGTGCTTGGATGCGTGTGTGTATCTGTATGTACCTAACCTAGTGTTTCAGTGCTTGGATGCGTGTGTGTATCTGTATGTACCTAACCTAGTGTTTCAGTGCTTGGATGCGTGTGTGTATCTGTATGTACCTAACCTAGTGTTTCAGTGCTTGGATGCGTGTGTGTATCTGTATGTACCTAACCTAGTGTTTCAGTGCTTGGATGCGTGTGTGTATCTGTATGTACCTAACCTAGTGTTTCAGTGCTTGGATGCGTGTGTGTATCTGTATGTACCTAACCTAGTGTTTCAGTGCTTGGATGCGTGTGTGTATCTGTATGTACCTAACCTAGTGTTTCAGTGCTTGGATGCGTGTGTGTATCTGTATGTACCTAACCTAGTGTTTCAGTGCTTGGATGCGTGTGTGTATCTGTATGTACCTAACCTAGTGTTTCAGTGCTTGGATGCGTGTGTGTATCTGTATGTACCTAACCTAGTGTTTCAGTGCTTGGATGCGTGTGTGTATCTGTATGTACCTAACCTAGTGTTTCAGTGCTTGGATGCGTGTGTGTATCTGTATGTACCTAACCTAGTGTTTCAGTGATGCAAAAGTGTTTCTTGTCATTTGTTGATCCTCTCGTTGATTCTCTACTGACATTGATATGTGGTTTCCAAATTCTTTTTTTAAAATTTAAAATTTATTATTTGTTTTTCATTTGGTACTCTGTCCGGTTTCGGAGGCTCTGTTTTACTTTCGATTTCCATGGATTGGGGTGCCAAAGATTGGGAATGAGTATTTTTATTTTTATGTCCACAACGCTTTTTCTCAATTTCCTTTTTTTTTAAATTTTTTTTAAATTGATACTTTAAACAGCACACAACTACAGGGCACAGTTCAGGGTAAGCAAAGGCGAGGAAGTCCGAGAAAACGAAGGGAAGACAATATCCATGAATGGACTAATCTACGACCTTAGCAGGCACAAACAGCAACCGTAAACAGAGAGGGGTGGCGCAGGATTGTGGAGGTGTCAGCAGGGGTGCCCCAACAATCTCAGGAGGTCACGGGATGAGCTGAACTGAACTGAAGGGTTGTGGAGGTGTTAGCAGGGGTGTCCCAACGATCTAAAGAGGTCACGGGATGAACTGAAGGGTTGTGGGGGTGTTAGCAGGGGTAACCCAACGATCTAAAGAGGTCACGGGATGAACTGAAGGGTTGTGGGGGTGTTAGCAGGGGTGCCCCAACGATCTAAAGAGGTCACGGGATGAACTAAACTGAACTGACCTAAAGGGTTGTGGAGGTGTCAGCAGGGGTGCCCCAACGATCTAAAGAGGTCACGGGATGAACTGAACTGAACTGAAGGGTTGTGGAGGTGTCAGCAGGGGTGCCCCAACGATCTAAAGAGGTCACGGGATGAACTGAACTGAACTGAAGGGTTGTGGAGGTGTCAGCAGGGGTGCCCCAACGATCTAAAGAGGTCACGGGATGAACTGAACTGAACTGAAGGGTTGTGGAGGTGTCAGCAGGGGTGCCCCAACGATCTAAAGAGGTCACGGGATGAAATGAAGGGTTGTGGAGGTGTCAGCAGGGGTGCCCCAACGATCTAAAGAGGTCACGGGATGAACTGAAGGGTTGTGGGGGTGTTAGCAGGGGTAACCCTGCGATCTAAAGAGGTCACGGGATGAACTGAACTGAAGGGTTGTGGGGGTGTCAGCAGTGGTGCCGAAACGATCTAAAGAGGTCACGGGATGAACTGAATGGTTGTGGAGGTGTTAGCAGGGGTAACCCAACGATCTAAAGAGGTCACGGGATGAACTGAACTGAACTGAATGGTTGTGGGGGTGTCAGCAGGGGTGCCCCAACGATCTCAATAGGTCACGGGATGAACTGAACTGAACTGAAACAGTGGCCCTATTATATCTTCCCTGGGAACCACCACGCCGATGAGATGAGCCGTCAGTAAAGATACAAGTATTTGAAAACCGCCAGTTTCCAAAGCGCACGAGATGAAGCAAGCAATAAATGACTGTTTTAACTCATTTCGTGGACAGGGTCGATACGGTATCTCGTGAGATCGAAGTTTATGAGTTACATAATGGGTGAGCCATACGGTAGAGATAAAGATCATGGCATATGAAACACTGCTGAAGGGGATCATGTGCTTAGAGGCATCATTGGACCAATGAATCAACTAATCAAAACCTTTCAGGTACCTGATGAGCACGTCTTTAGCAAATAAACAAGTACTCCTGACATGGTGAATCATTTGCAGTTCTATCCACGCCTTCCCAATTTCCTTGACTTCTGTCTCGAACTTTCTTCTAAGTGTGTCTTCTGGTCTGCCTCTCTTTCTCTTGCCTCGGGGATTCTAGGACGGAGACTGTCTTGTTATGCCATCATATCTTTTGCTTTATGTGAATCCTAATCCAACGCCAGCCTTTTCTCCACTGATTTCTCTCTAGTTTTGTTTTTTGTTTTTTTGTTTTTTGTTTGCGTTCGCCTTATTTCTCTAACCTTTTGCTTCTGTCGACCCGGTGTATCGTTCTTCTTCATTCTTCTTCATTCGTTCTCAATCTCCCACTACCAAACCCTGAAAGAGCTTAAGTAGCAGAATGTAGTCCAGAGAACGGAATGCGTTGTGTCGTAGTTTACAGCTTGGCTGCGATATTTGCACCTTTCGGTCCAACACATCCGACTTCAGCAAGCATTTTTTGAGTACCGGGTTAACATTCCCTCTTCGATCCCTTCTCCTTAGCCAGTCTGCCCTGCTACAGCCTGTTATCCAGGATCACCGCGTGGAGGTGTAGAAGGGTCTTGGCAGCTATGGTTCGCTGGCCCTGACGCTAGCAGTCAGCTATGGGTCGCTAACCACTACAGCTCATGTGCTGCTCAGCATCTTGATCCCGACCCGGTGCATCCGACTTCAACATGCATTTTATGTAATGGTCTGCTTCCTCCTGCATTTCTAAGGGTTTTCTTTCCTAGGGTAACGGCCGGTGCTGTGATGGGGATCGAACCCAGCACCTTCGGGTTGTGAGCAGTGTCACTGAACCACTAGCTCACGGCATTCCCTATGGTTTGTTCCAACAGTTCTTCTTCTTTTTCTTCGTCTACTTCGTTCGCACTCAATATTCCTCTACCAATCCACGGAAAGGGTTTTGTAAGTAGCAGGATGTTCAACTGAGAACGGAATGTGTCGTGTTATAAGACTGGCTAACTGTGGGCTATTATTGAACCTGTATTAAGTCTGGCTAACTGTGGGCTATTATTGAACCTGTATTAAGTCTGGCTAACTGTGGGCTATTATTGAACCTGTATTAAGACTGGCTAACTGTGGGCTATTATTGAACCTGTATTAAGTCTGGCTAACTGTGGACTATTATTGAACCTGTATTAAGACTGGTTAACTGTGGGCTATTATTGAACCTGTATTAAGTCTGGCTAACTGTGGGCTATTATTGAACCTGTATTAAGACTGGCTAACTGTGGGCTATTATTGAACCTGTATTAAGACTGGTTAACTGTGGGCTATTATTGAACCTGTATTAAGTCTGGCTAACTGTGAGCTATTATTGAACCTGTATTAAGACTCGCTAACTGTGGGCTATTATTGAACCTGTATTAAGTCTGGCTAACTGTGGGCTATTATTAAACCTGTATTAAGACCTGCTAACTGTGGGCTATTATTGAACCTGTATTAAGACTGGCTAACTGTGGGCTATTATTGAACCTGTATTGTCTGGCTAACTGTGGGCTATTATTGAACCTGTATTAAGTCTGGCTAACTGTGGGCTATTATTGAACCTGTATTAAGTCTGGCTAACTGTGAGCTATTATTGAATCTGTATTAAGACTGGTTAACTGTGAGCTATTATTGAACCTGTATTAAGACTCGCTAACTGTGGGCTATTATTGAACGTGTATTAAGACTGGCCAGCTGTGAAGTAGTTTGCGGTCAATCCAAAATACAAGATCTTTTCAGAAGCGCATGAATTTGTTTGTATAGCTCCTTATTAGCTTACCTGAAACCTAATCGGCCCCGTACCCTTCATAATATCCATCCCGCTATAAATACATCGCCCCCTGCGTTGTTTCCACTTCTTACTCACTTATCTCCCCTGTCCAAGCACCACGTCATACAGTAGCCATCCAGTATCCAGCGACATGGATTGCCATGTCATTTTCTCCCAGTATGTCGCATCTTTTGCATGTTTCCTGGGGGTTGAGGCAGGTCATCAGGGGGTCTGGGTCCTGCATTGCGCCACAATCAAATCTGTGTATCTCCATCGTTTCATATTCCTCTTGCACCGTGATACACCAGTTCAGAGTCTGTTCAGCGACTTCCATGTTGTGTATGGTAGATGATGTCCAGGAGCAGGTTCCTCCCGAATCTCAATCTCAGGGGTCTGCCATTCGTGCCACCTCTCGATTCGGCGACTTTCAGGGTTTGTATGTATGGGGTTTCTTGTTTTTAGAAAGCTATGTCTGGATTTGAGTCTTGTGCTTTGTACCTGATGTCCAAACATTGGGCGTCTTGAGTCGTGCTCCTGTTTTTCTCGTTCGATTTATGCTGCGACTCGTCTTCGAATCTCGGGGGTTGCTATGCCAATTATGGGGTATATTTTATCAATAATGTGGGTGGGTTTTAGGCACAGTGATACTATCCGTCCGTAGAATAATGTGCGATCTAACTTCACGCCAAGATATTTGGGAGCTGTGCAGTGTTCAAGCTCCTGTCCTGTCTATTTGTCTCTCTGTTTCTGAAATAGCAGGCGTTTCCACTCCAGTAAGCAGTTCTTGTAAGCATTTTGGGGGATCATGCGAAGATGTGCTTGCGAATTGCCCATAACCTCTTTAATGGTCTGACACCGCCGTTCTTTGAAGTTGAATTACAGTTGGGGAAATAGAACCCAAAATGGTGACTCATAGCTGGCTCATTTCGTTAGATCAATGACCCATAACTGACCAAAGGCAAAGGCCGCCGTCCATCGTAGACGACGAAGGCCTAATTTATTTTGCTACCGCTATTTTTAGTAAGGATTAACTGCGCTACTTTTTATCCTCACTCTCTCGTCTCGTGCCACCCGACCCCAGTGGCAAGTCAAGGAGACGACGACTAGGGGGCGACTACGAGAAGCAGGGGACTCCGCATCAAGCACCCGTGAAAAAGACGACGGAGTCCGGAGTCGAACCCAAACCATCTGATCACGAGGCCGACGGCTTAACCACTTCGCCATGGAATCCTTTTCCATAACTGACTAAGACCCTATTTAATATTGGTTTCTTCTTCTTCTTCTTCTTCTTCTTTTTCTTCTTCTTCTTCTTCTCCGTTCTCAATCTCCCGCTACCAAGACCTAAAAAAAATTTGCAAGTAGCATGATGTTGTCAAGAGAACGGAAAGCGTTGTGTAGTAGTTTACAGATTGACTGCGATATTTGTACCTTTCTGTCCGACACATCCGACTTCACCAAGCAATAATATTGAATTTTACATCAGTCCATTATACATTATGTTTTCAATGTAACTCTCAGCAACACAATCAACATATGTTGTGTCTTTGGACCACGCAAGTAATGACCATTTCTTCCCCAGCCTAGAATGTGTCATGATAGACTTGGCCTAGTTCTGCTTGGTTGCATAACAGCGATCTTCTTACTCAGCGCGTACCCAATTCAGATTCTGGAAGTTAGAGACCTGCCAGAGGTATGTGGTACATTAGGAGAGAGAGAGAGAGAGAAAGAGAGAGAGAGAGAGAGAGAGAGAGAGAGGGTGTTATATCTAAAACAGGGGTATTCTTCTTATTAGTCACCCATTCACAATCTCCCTCTACCAAGCCCTGAACGTTCTCTCATTCCCGCTACCAAGCCCTGAACGTTCTCAATCTCTCACTACCAAGCCCTGGACGTTCTCAATCTCTCACTACCAAGCCATGGACGTTCTCAATCTCTCACTACCAAGCCCTGGACGTTCTCAATCTCTCACTACCAAGCCCTGGACGTTCTCAATCTCTCACTACCAAGCCCTGGACGTTCTCAATCTCTCACTACCAAGCCCTGGACGTTCTCAATCTCTCACTACCAAGCCCTGGACGTTCTCAATCTCTCACTACCAAGCCCTGGACGTTCTCAATCTCCCACTACCAAGCCCTGAACGTTCTCAATCTCCCGCTACCAAGCCCTGAACGTTCTCAATCTCCGGCTACCAAGCCCTGAACGTTCTCAATCTCTCACTACCAAGCCCTGAACGTTCTCAATCTCCCGCTACCAAGCCCTGAACGTTCTCAATCTCCCACTACCAAGCCCTGAACGTTCTCAATCTCCCACTACCAAGCCCTGAACGTTCTCAATCTGTCACTACCAAGCCCTGAAAACGGCTTTGCAAAAGTGTTTCTTGTCATTTGTTGATCCACTCGTTCATCCTTACTGACTTTGTTATGTGGTTTCCAAATTATTATTTTTTTTTTAAATATTTTCTTTTAAATTTGGTACTTTGTCCGGTTTCGGAGGCCCTGTTTTACTTTATATTTCCAGGGATTGGGGTGCCTCGTTGGCCTAGAGCCTCACGGGTCTAGTTGCCCAGTGTGTACCCAGAGGAGGTGAGGTTGGCTTGTGAGCTCACTTAATCAGCAGGCTACTAATTTCACCTTTCACTCTTCCAGGGAAGAGCTAGCCGACCTCAGCCACTGGAATGTGGCGCCGAGCATGAGTACATCTTACACAGTTCGGAAGTAATTTGTTTAAGGGGGCGGTGTTAGAGGGATCCCCGTCTCTAATCTCCCTATTTTAACCACCACGCATCTGTCCCTGGATGTCTGACTCTGCCACATAAAATGTCAAACTAATGTCATCATCATCATCATCATGTAGCATGTCCTTTGTAGAACGTCGCTCCCATCACAGTCTGTCTGAAAGAAACTCGTTCCCTTGCCAAAACACCAGCTTCCGCCACTGTCATACTCAGGCACTCCTGGATATCTTGGTGCCATCGTCTTCTTGGTCTACCCCTTCCTCTTTTGCCTGGCACCATACCTTCCATCACCGTTCTCTCAAGACCGTTGTGTCTCTTGATGTGACCAAAGTATTTGCATTTTCTAGCCAAAATGAAATTGATAAACCAGTTCTCCTCTATGCTCAACTCTTTCCGAATGTCTACATTTGTTCTTTTCTCTGTCCAGGGTATTCTGAGGATCTTTCTGTAACATTTTGACTTGAAGGATTCGATTCTTTGTCTAGAAGTTTTGATAATTGTTCATGCTTCACAACCATAAACTAATGTACCAAGGGCTTATGATATCAACCTAGTTCTCTTGCCTTGTGGATTCCAGAATAGAACCTGTCGTGTGATGCTTTCATCTGTTTTCTTTGATGTGTGCCATACCCAAACTATTATTCCCTCTTCCTTCCATGTTCTATCATTACATGTCTGCCTTACTCCTACAGCTCTACCTTAGTAATTTTATCATACCATTTCAATCCAGCACTTTTACACAAAGCACCTATTACCTTCACAAATAATTCTCTCGTTACTATATCCTGCACTCTCTTATAATCTTTCCACAGAATAGCTTTGATATCCAAGAAAATGGCGTCGTGGTTGTCCTTGACATTGCGAACACCGGCATTGATTCGCTTGTGAGCTACGTCATCAGAAACGGCATCTTGAACCCCAGGTGTCATTGCTCGAGCCAGCGCACAAAGTGCAAGTGTCTTAATAAGTAGGCGCATAAACATCTCAGAAACGATTATACATATTGACCACCTACAAGGTTTTGTGAGAAGCTGGGTAGACGGGGAATAATGAGGTCTTAACCGCTTTCAATCGATGCTCTTCTTCTTCTTCTTCTTCTTCTTCTTCTTCTTCTTCTTCTTCTTCTTTATATTCTTTCTTCTTCTTCTTCTTCTTTTTCTTTTTTGGTCGTGTTCTTCTTCTTTTCCACTTCTTTATATTTGTTCTTATTTTTCTTCTGCTTCTTCCTCTTCTTCATAATCTTCTTCTTCTTTTTTTCCTTCTTCTTCTTATTCGTCTTCTTCTTTTTCTTCGTCTTATTCGTCTTCTTCGTTTACTCCTTCTTCTTCTTTTTCTTCTTCTTTATTTTTCTTCGTCTGCATTCTTCTTCTTGTCAGTATTCTTCTTCTTCTTCTTCTTCTTCCTCTTCATTTACCTCTTCTTTATCATCTTCTTCTTCTCGTTCTTCTTATTCGTCTTCTTTTTCTTTATATTCTTCTTCTTCCTCGTCTTCTTGTTGATATTTTTCTCCTCCTTCTTCTTCTTCTTCTTTCTTTCTTTGCCTTCGTCTATATTCTTCTTCTTCTTCTTCTTCATCGTATTCTTCTTCTCCTTCTTATTCGTCTTCTTTTCCTTCTTTTTTATATTCTTCTTCTTCTTCTTCCTCATATTTTTCCATCTTCTTCTTCTTCTTCTTCGTTTTCTCCTTCTTCTTCTTCTTCTTCATCTTCTTCTTCTTCTTCTTCTTCTTCTTCTTCTTCTTCTTCTTCTTCTAATCAGCATCCATAAGCGATCCGTTTTGGGGAAATTCTAGATATGTGCTGGGGGTCCATGGCTTTCCTCCCGCCTGGGGCAGAAACCAGGAATGTACCTTGGTCCCGTCAAGACACAGACGGGAGCGTAGTGCAGACGATGGTGTGAAATATCGATACCAAGTTAACCAATTATGAGGGCCTTACCATCCCATCGACATACTGAGACTCGAGAGGATTCTCATATTATCTGCCCCACCTTGTAAGAGGGCATAGGATACATCTCTCCAATCCAGAGGGAAACTGACAGTCGAGATGGCTATTTTTCCTGCTTTCATCACACCAGGAGGACTGATAAACTAAATATCATAGACATTGTTACTTCGTTGTGTTAACAGACGTGACAGTGCCACGTGGTTCTCAAGAGCCAGAGTTAGGGGATCCCACTAAACATCGTTCGAGAGTACTAGAGCGCATAACTTGAGAACATCGCCCGTGTGCTATATCTAAATATAACAGCCATTGTTTAGAACTGGGATCAAGATGCTGAACAGCGTATGAGCTGCAGTGGTCAGCGACCCGTAGCTGACTGCTAGCATCAGAGCAGCCAAGACCCTTCTACACCTCCACGCGGTGATCCTGGATAACAGGCTGTAGCATGGCAGACTGGCTAAGGAGAAGGGATCGAAGAGGGAATGCTAACCCAGTACTAAAAAAATGCTTACTGGAGTCGGATGTGTTTGGGCCGAAAGGTACAAATATCGCAGCCAAGCTGTAAACTACAACACAACGCATTCCGTTCTCTTGACTACATTCTGCTACTTACCCTTTCAGGGTTTGTTAGTGGGAGATTGAGAATGAACGAAGAAGATGAAGAAGAAGTTTAGAAAAATTAAGTCTCATTTTACTCAGTACACGGGGAAGGGCCACGACCTCAGGGTTAGGCTGACATTTCTAAGAATGTAAATCTTTCTTTATCTGTGATCTGTCCGGCTTAGGTGTCCCTACCAGGGGAATGGGGGGAAAAAATGAAAAAGTTGATTAAGGTTAAGTTTAATCACAATTTTAAAATGGGTATGGTCAGATACCGCACCGAGACGAGAACACAAACAAAACCTACATTACGACCAATAGGCCTTCATCAAGCACAACAAATAACAACAATGCTGAGCTGACAAATCAACATATAAGGAAAAAATGGCCTACTTATCTGATAGTGGACCCAGTCTGTCTAAGCGTCCGGTTAGGTCAGATGCTTGACTGAATATGAAGGGGAGCGGTTAAATAAGGTGGCCAGGAGAGCGTAAGAAGTGAGGGGTGGGGGAATATGCCGGAGAAGCCAGTGGTGGCCAAATATGGAAACGGCTAAATAGTGATCCAGGTGGGAGAACAAAAAGAAAGTGATATAAGCCGGGAGGGGATGAGATTAATATAGGAGGGGGGGGGGGGGAGGACTTATAGAAGGAGAGGGGGGGGGGCAAGGAAGACAGATAGATGGGGGCCAGTATAAGATCTTAAGAAACAGTATGGAAGATATTAAAGCCGTAAAGCCGTGCGGTTAGAAGCAGCCCATGCTGGAGATAAGTTTATTCTCAATGGCGAATCGATGACGATCGTCTGAGAAGCAAGAAACTAGACCAGTGACACTAACGTCAGACTTACCCCGGTGCTCAGGACCATTGAAGTGGTTGGCAATTGGAGAGCCAGTGCGGTTACGGATATAATTGAGGTGTTGGTGTAAACGCTCATACAGTTCCATACCAGTTTCCCCAATGTATGTCATACCACACTGGCGGCAGATGATAGAATAGATGAGGCTACGGGAATTGCATGTGAATCCCTCTTTGATGAAGAATTCTGCTTTGGGAAATGTAATGGAGCGAGAGAGGATGACCAGAAGAATGTATTCCCTGCAGCATAGCTCACTGGGATCCACAAGCTTTCCTCTTCTCCCTACATCGATATGGTGATTGTACCCGAAAGAGGAAGGGGAGAGGGAGCTAGTAATGAGGGAGAAGTATTGAGAAGAAAAGAAACAGCTGTAACAATAAAGATTACTGTTTAATGTTGTTTTTCTGCTCAATCAGGCACGGCCACCATTGGCTGTTTAACGCTTTCAACACGACCGGCCATGTTTGCGGTGAACATGCGGATTTTGCTGCCCTGACCAGATGCCCGATAGACAACTGGTTTCGCACGAGCGGGAAGGACAATCGAAAGTCCAGGCAGTAAGTTGTGTTTGTGTGTGTGGGTGTGTGGGTGGGTGTGTGTGTTGTGGTGTGTGTGGGGGTGTGTGTGGGTGTCTGTGTGTGGGTGTGTGGGGGTGTGTTGTGTGTGTAAGTGTGTGTGTGTGTGTATGTGTGTGTATGTGTGTGTGGGTGTGTGTGTATGCGTGTGTGTGTGTGTGTGGGTGGGTGGGTGTGTGTGTCGTGTGTGTGTGCGAGAGAGAGAGAGTGTGTGTGTGTAAACCTTGCACAAAGACGTTTCTAATGTAATCCTTGTCGAAATGCTGTTCGGGATCAAGATGCTGCAGTGGTCAGCGACCCATAGCTGACTGCTAGCGTCAGGGCCAGCGAACCAAAGCTGCCAAGACCCTTCTACACCTCCACGTGGTGATCCTGGATAACAGGCTGCAGCAGGGCAGACTGGCTAAGGAGAAGGGATCGAAGAGGGAATGCTAACCCAGTACTTAAAAAATTCTTGCTGAAGTCGGATGTGTTGGACCGAAAAGTGCAAATATCGCAGCCAAGCTGTAAACTACGACACAACGCACTCCGTTCTCTGGACTACATTCTGCTACTTAAGCCCTTTCAGGGTTTGGTAGCGGGAGATTGAGAACGAACGAACGAAGAAGGGCTGTTCATGCGGAAGAGTACAAGAACACAGGGTTCTCAAGCTGAGAGGTAAGGATTATCTTATTGGTGATGCTAGGACTATATGGGATGGCAGTGCGCCAGACTGAGCGGTTTGGTGCAAGCAGCTCCCAAGAGGAGACAACAATGAGAAAACTGCTCAGATATACGAAGGGCGTTCAATTCAAACCAGGACATTTTTGTAATGAAAAAAATACATTTGTAAGTGGTTGAAATGTAATTAATTTTGTTTATATAAAATCTCCGGCAACGTTACTGCACTAATCTCAATGGTTAAGTAATGCTGGACAAGCTTCAGTGTAGAAAGATTTGCCAGTATGTCTGAATGGCTTCACTTGGCTTGGCTTCATTCGTTCGCAATCTCCCGCTACCAAACCCTGAAAGGGCTTAAGTAGCAGAATGTAGTCCAGAGAATGGAATGCGCTGTATCGTAGTTTACAGCTTGACTGCGATATTTGCACCTTTCGGTCCAACACATCCGACTTCAGCAAGCATTTTTTTAGTACGGGGTTAGCATTCCCTCTTCGATCCCTTCTCCTTAGCCAGTCTTGTCCTACTGCAGCCTGTTATCCAGGATCACCACGTGGAGGTGTAGAAGGGTCTTGGCAGCTCAGCTTCGCTGGCCCTGACGCTAGCAGTCAGCTATGGATCGCTGACCACTGCAGCTCATGCGCTGCTCAGCGTCTTGATCCCGTATGTCTGAATCAATCCAGGTCATTCCGTTGCATTTCGTCAACAGTGCTGAAATGCTGACCTCCCAGGAATTCTTTAACAGGCCTAAACAGGTGAAAATCGCTTGGAGCCAGATCTGGACTGTAAGGTGGATGTAGCAATACCTCCCAGCCGAGTTGCTAAAGATGGCACATAATGTAGTTAGTCGTATGAGGTCGAGTGTTATCTTGCAGAAGCAAGATTTGTGATCAAACCAGGCCATTGTTTCCTCAGACGTCCTGAAACGTCCTGATAAGGACATTAAGTGTCGGGTTGCAGTAGCTATCCTCCCATCCCGAGCGGGCTGATGAAGGTAGACCGAGATCTTCCAGGCGGGTATACTATGCTTGGCTTCATCTGCGCGTCGATCACTACTACGGGGATCACTTTGAACCTCACCTTGTTAGCCAGACTGTTGTCCTCGCCAAAATTACGTTTCCAGGATGATCAACGAGGAGGTCAGGTGAGGGTCTTGGCCAGTATATTTCTCCTGACCCTGGCTAACATTGTCTGACCAGTATGTTCTGCCTGACCAGACGTTAGCCTCATCGTCACTGAGTACTAGGTTAGCCTTCCCTCTTCTATCCCTTCTCCTTAGCCAGTCTGCCCTGCTGCAGCCTGTTATCCAGGGTCACCGCGTGGAGGTGTAGAAGGGTCTTGACAGCTCAGCTTCGCTGGGCCTGACGTTAGCAGTTGCTGACCACTGTAAAAAAAAAAAATTTTCAAAATACTGTCATTCGACATTTTTCCCATTGCTGGAGTAGTCGAGGAGTTTTGAAGGCTGCGGACTATTATAGGCCGCTTCGCCACTGATGTCGCCACGTCGTGTGCTGGCTATTTTTGTTTATTTCACCCCTAAAAGAAAAATAACATATGCTAAACCGGGAATTCTAACCGCTGTCCTCCTTGTGGGCAGGCAGGCCTCGAAACCATTCGGCCACGCTGACCGCTGTAACTCGTGTGATACTCAGCATCTTTATCTCGAATTTGTTCAAAGAAAGCAGCGGTCATCCAAAGGCTGTCAACACTGCAATAAAGCGTGTCTAGTGTTGGCCACATGGGCTTTCTCTGGTCCTCATATGTCGGTCGATTTTTGCAGCAGAGGTCCATCTGTCTTTTCCCCATTACCACAGATGCATTTGTCAGTAGCACCTATCTTCAGTTTATTGAATAGATAATACCTCAGTCTCCTGTGACATGTACGGAGTCTGAAGACCCCCACCTGCTCTCTTCTGTCCCTCAGTCTGTTGTAGCCTGTACGAAGTCTGAAGACCCCCACCTGCTTTGTTCTGTTTCTGTACCCCAGTCTGTTGTAGCCTGTACGGAGTCTGAAGAGCCCCACGTACTCTCTTCTATTCCTCAGTCTTGCCTGTACGGAGTCTGAAGACCCTCACCTGCTGTTCTGTTTCTGTTCCCCAGTCTGTTGTGGCTTGTCCGGAGTCTGAAGACCCCCACGTACTCTCTTCTATTCCTCAGTCTTGCCTGTACAGAGTCTGAAGACCCCCACGTACTCTCTTCTGTCCCTCAGTCTTGCCTGTACAGAGTCTGAAGACCCCCACGTACTCTCTTCTATTCCTGAGTCTTGCCTGTACGGAGTCTGAAGACCCCCACGTACTCTCTTCTATTCCTCAGTCTTGCCTGTACGGAGTCTGAAGACCCCCATCTGCTTTCTTCTATTCCTCAGTCTTGTTTGTACGGAGTCTGAAGACCCCCACCTGCTCTCTTCTTTTCAACTGATAATAAAACCTTCTCTTCATGGTCGACAGATACCTGATCATGACGATGCTGCGAAATCCAGTGGACAGGTACATCAGCGAGTGGCTCGCTTTGACACACGAGAACACGTTCTTCAAGAACGAACCGAGATTGTTCAGAAACGAAAGCGTGGAACTCCAGAAGAAAGGACAAGTCTGTTATTTGGGCAAGGACATGACAGATCTATCCCTAGAGGACTTTCTTAACTGCAGGTAACTTTCTTCTACTTTTTCCTTTGCTTTCAGCGTTTTAGCAGCGTTGTCGTCAGTAGCATAGGGTGATGATAATTTTAGGATATGCTGAGTCATGAACATAAAGGGGCACACTCAATGATGTCGAAACAAATGTTGAAAAGTACTGGGGTTGTGCTGAATGTGGTAGTTAAAGCCCACGCTGTCGACGTACTCCTGCACAGTTGTCTACGTTTTCTTGTGAATCAGTCCTAAGCGCCTTTGTTTCATTTCTGATTTTAAAAATATATATCACCCTCTCTTTAATACGTGATCGAATCGCAATCACAAAACTAAGCAAAACTGCACAGAAATAACATTTGAAACAAACTCTGAGAGCTTGGAACGTAACACTGCGAAGGCCGGCATAATTTGTGGCTGGTTGGCTGTGAGGAAATAGTAGCACTGTTATGACCGTCTCGTAGCTACCAACTGATCTGATTCCTACGCTGTGTAAGTCTTGACACAATCAGCCTACCGTTCCTATAGTAACTGATAAATTCACTTTGCCACTTCCGGCGTTTGCTAACATGTCATTACGCTTAAACAAACATTACTATTTCTATCACAATTTCTAATTTATTTCACATCTGTTTTATGCAAATGGTGTCTTCTCTAATTCTTCAAAACTGTTTGGGATAGATCAGCTTATCCTGTCTATTCAAAGGCTTTGCTACTGGTTGTCGTCCCCGAGGTACTGATCCTGAAAACACTGTAACCTACCATTGTCTGATTAGCGTAGCGGTTGGTCACTACCTTTTCACAACAAATGTACAGGGTTAAGGCCATGTTACCGGCATGCTTCAGTTGACCCTGCTGTAAACTGGTACCTGGCTTACTATTAGAAATGGAAAGGCAACGAGAAAGGGAACTCGCTACTCCACCTCATAAACAAGATGTGACATCGTGCAATGAAGTCTCTAACACTTCATCTCCGATAGCAGTGTTTGATTTGGAACTACTTTTACCTTTTTAACCCACCAAGCATATCATAGAAGCCGTTGGACATGGGGTTGTCTTGACATGATCCCATCTACCCTGGTCTAAAGTCCAGTGAGCAAGTCCAGGTAGCAGTGAAAAAGGCAAATGCAATGTTAGGTATGATAAAAAGAAATTTTGAACACAGTAGCAAGGAATGGTTAGTCAAACTGTATCAGGGATCAAGACGAGGAACGGCGCATGAGCTGCAGCGATCAGCGACCCATAGCTGACTGCTAGCGTCAGGGCCAGCGAACCATAGCTGACTGCTAGCTTCAGGGTCAGCGAACCATAGCTGACTGCTAGCTTCCGAGTCAGCGAACCATAGCTGACTGCTAGCTTCAGGGTCAGCGAACCATAGCTGACTGCTAGCGTCAGGGCCAGCGAACCATAGCTGACTGCTAGCGTCAGGGCCAGCGAACCATAGCTGACTGCTAGCTTCAGGGTCAGCGAACCATAGCTGACTGCTAGCTTCCGAGTCACCGAACCATAGCTGAATGCTAGCTTCCGAGTCAGCGAACCATAGCTGACTGCTAGCTTCAGGGTCAGCGAACCATAGCTGACTGCTAGCTTCATGGTCAGCGAACTATAGCTGACTGCTAGCTTCAGGGTCAGCGAACCATAGCTGACTGCTAGCTTTCGAGTCAGCGAACCATAGCTGAATGCTAGCTTCAGGGCCAGTGAACCATGGCTGCCAAGACCCTTCTACACCTCCATGCTGTGATCCTGGATAACAGACTGCAGCAGGGCAGACTGGCTAAGGAGAAGGGATCGAAGAGGGAATGCTAACCCGGTACTCAATAAATGCTTGTTGAAGTCGGATGTGTTGAACCAAAAAGGTGCAAATATCGCAGTCAAGCTGTATACTACGACACAACGCATTCCGATCTCTTGACTACATTCTGCTACTTTAGCACTTTTAGGCTTTGGTAGCGGGAGATTGAGAACGAACGAAGACAAACAGCCAGATACCAGGAAATATTTTGTTAGTGGTAAATGCTTGGAATGCTTTGCCACAAGTAATAGTTGAACCAGGCTCAGTTAATGCATTCAAGAATATATTGGATGCGCATATGTATTTTAAGATCAAGTGAATATAAAAGAAACTGGTTGTATACGGACTCTCAGTCTTCTAAACCAGTATAAAGAAGTTGAGTAAAGTACCTGGCTTAGGTACACAGAACAAGTACCTGGCTTAGGTACACATAACAAGTACCTGGAATAGTTACACAGAACAAGTACCTGGGATAGTTACACAGAACAAGTACCTGGATTAGTTACACAGAACAAGTACCTGGATTAGTTACACAGAACAAGTACCTGGATTAGTTACAGAGAACAAGTACCTGGATTAGTTACACAGAACAAGTACGTGGATTAGTTACAGAGAACAAGTACCTGGATTAGTTACACAAAACTAGTACCTGGATTACTTACACAGAACAAGTACCTGGATTAGTTACAGAGAACAAGTACCTGGATTAGTTACACAAAACTAGTACCTGGATTACTTACACAGAACAAGTACCTGGATTAGTTACACAAAACAAGGCTGTAAAGAAGGAAAATTGACAAATCTCATCAAAATGTCAGATCTAACGCCATAAAATCGCTAAACACTTCATCCCCGACAGCCGTGGCTGATATATAACTGCATTTACCCTTTCTTTTAAACAGTGAAAATGGAGCCAGCAATCATCAAACGAAAATGTTGGCCAACATGACCTTCGTGAAAAGTTTGGGCCTGACAGGTGTCGATTTCCAGGAGGCTATGCTATCAAGTGCCAAGCTTACCCTAAAGATGCTACCATTCTTTGGCCTTTTCCGTAGACCAAACGACACGCAAAAGTTGCTAGGTCAGTACATAATGTATTTCTTAAGAGCTCTCTGGGGTCGAGCGGTAATGCACTCGTCTCTCAAAGCGATGAACGGAAATGGTGAGCGATCGAGTCCCCACAGGTTTCAAGCGATTTTTTTTCTCAAGGGAGATAAAACCAGAGTGTCTGAATCCTGAGTTACCTCTAGTCGTCTCGACTGATCATCTTGCCACTGGTTCAATGTAGCTGGGGACCAGAGAGTGAGGTTGATGACCAGCGCAGTTGGTCCCTCACTGTAATCTAAATACAGTGCAAGTTACATCATCAAGACAAAACCGTCTGAAGATGTCGTCATCATGGCTTGTGATGAAAAACTAACTAACTAACTAACTAACTAACTAGTTAACTAACTTACTAACTAACTAATTAACTAACCAAATAACTAACTAACTTACCGAAGATCAGACAACCAGTAAACTAACTAATCAATCAACCAGCCAACCAACTAACCAACTAACGACTGTTAGTTGGCTGTTTGCGTTATTGCTAGTGTTCAGCGACTATTAGTTGGCTGTTTGTGTCATTGTTAGTGTTCAGCGACTATTAGTTGGTTGTTTGTGTTATTGTTAGTGTTTAGCGACTATTAGTTGGCTGTTTGCATCATGGTTAGTGTTCAGCGACTATTAGTTGGCTGTTTGTGTTATTGTTAGTGTTCAGCGACTATTAGTTGGCTGTTTGTGTCATTGTTAGTGTTCAGCGACTATTAGTTGGCTGTTTGCATCATGGTTAGTGTTCAGCGACTATTAGTTGGCTGTTTGTGTTATTGTTAGTGTTCAGCGACTATTAGTTGGCTGTTTGTGTTATTGTTAGTGTTCAGCGACTATTAGTTGGCTGTTTGTGTTATTGTTAGTGTTCAGCGACTATTAGTTGGCTGTTTGTGTCATTGTTAGTGTTCAGCGACTATTAGTTGGCTGTTTGTGTTATTGTTAGTGTTCAGCGACTATTAGTTGGCTGTTTGCAACATAGTCAGTGACTCATATCTGGTTGTTTATTTAATAGCCAGGAGCCTAAATCTGACGCAGAACTTTAATCCACCTCTAGGTGGCGACACTAGACACAATGTATATTGCACGGGGCCAAATAATGGAATCGATTCAATAGTGCGGCGCACAGGTAAATCCCTCTTTGAACTCTGCTTCAGGGATAGCCACAGAATAAGACATGTTGGGTAACCACGCTTGTTGTTGCAGGTAAAAAAAAAAAGTGAGCAATCAGCAACAAAACAAACAAATCCAAGTTTTGCAGGAGCTCAAGGGACAGTATCCTAGCAACTTCTGGATAATGTGTAGACACACGGGTCGGCTTCAGTGAACGAAAAAAAGGACAGGCGATATAGAAAAGCACCCTATACCAGCAGAAGAGATCTGTACCGATTTCAGAGCTGAAGCAAGAGCTGTTCATGCAGCAACGATGATTCGTATAAGCCAAAACATAAATACAAGGAAACTGGTAATTCTAACAGACTCCAGGGGCGTACCCCAAGCATATCAAGCCCCCCCCCCCCCCCCCCCCCCAACAAGATAGACTCTCGTGAAATAAAATATAACATAGGATTGCTGTCTCAAACAATAGATCTAGTCCTACAATGGATGCCGGCTCACTGTGGGATCCCTGGAAACGAGAAAGCAGATGAGCTCGCAATAGCCGGAAGTGGTGGTACGCAGACTCCCCATCCACAGAGCAAGAAGCGCAGACACTCATCAAACGATCCATGAGGATTGAATGGAGAGACCAGCACAAAGAATACAAGAAAGAAAATGACAGCATAGACAAACTTGGCAGAGATGGGCAGGCAAAGATCTTTAGAATCAGAACGGGACATTGCAGACTCAAGGCCCACCTCCACAGAATGGGTCTTACAGGATTGTGGAGCACCCAAGCAGACACCAGGACATATCCTGCAGGACCGCCCTACCTATACCGACTAAAGCCAGACAGTCTGGCCTGGGGGAGCGACCATGCTCGAAAAGCTGTGGGGGAATGGCGAAGACCTGAAACGCAGTCTCCTTCGTGAGCCTCACTGGACTAGAAATATAGCATCAGTTGATCGTGAACCTCACTGGACTAGAAATATAGCATCAGTTGATCGTGAGCCTCACTAGACTAAAAATATAGCATCAGTTGATCGTGAGCCTCACTGGACTAGAAATATAGCATCAGTTGATCGTGAGCCTCACTGGACTAGAAATATAGCATCAGTTGATCGTGAGCCTCACTGGACTAGAAATATAGCATCCGTTGATCGTGAGCCTCACTGGACTAGAAATTTAGCATCAGTTGATCGTGAGCCTCACTGGACTAGAAATATAGAATCAGTTGATCGTGAGCCTCACTGGACTAGAAATATAGCATCAGTTGATCGCGAGCCTCACTGGACTAGAAATATAGCATCAGTTGATCGTGAGCCTCACTGGACTAGAAATATAGCATCAGTTGATCGTGAGCCTCACTGGACTAGAAATATAGCATCAGTTGATCGTGAACCTCACCAGATTAGAAGCCTAGCATCAGCTGATCATGAGCCTCACCAGACTAGAAGCCTAGCATCAGCTGATCATGGGCCTCACCAGACTAGCAGCAGAGCATCAATTGATCGATGAAGAAGCAGAATAAGTTGCAGGTCAAAATATCGAGGTGGCCCGTCAAGCAAGTGTTGAGTCATCTTTTGACCAACATAGTACGCGTCGCAAATTTCTATTGTAACAGTGGGCTTACATAGGCTTAAATTAGAAAGGGGGGGGGGGGGAGGATGAGGAAATGCCTAAAGTATGGAAGGGTCGACATGCAAGATAAAAAGATTATGTTTTGTTACTGTCCTGTTTGTTGATACCTATTTGTAATCAACGTTTGGCCTTCATTACCTCCACAGCTTTGATTTACGTTTTTTTTAAATTTTTATCAATAGAGAGGATGCTAGGATTCAAGTTTAGACATCACCTCGACTTTGAAGACCCATTATTGGAGACGATCTTGCCTATTACTGCCTCTATCCAGCGCAAGGTCATGACAGCCAACAGTCTTGACGTAAGGCTGCTCCAATTCGCTAAAGACATTTTCCAAAAGAGAATGAATGCTATGACTGAACCACAACCAAACTCAGGAGCGAGTCATGTTCACAATCATGTTGATAATTTCAGAACAAGTTATCAGTCGGAAGTTAATCTACAAAGCGCGATCCACCACAGACGTGATGTTATCTTGGATAAAACTGATGTTAGTGGAGATGAAAATGTCCTTCCAGTTGTTGGTGTAGGTATTAGAACAGGTAATGTTCGTGATGGTAGTGATGACGATGGTTTTAGAAATATTAATGGTAGAGATGGTGATAAAAACAATCAGTGGAGAGAAATAAGTTTACACCGGCCATATCAGAAGGACACAGCGATGGAAGGCCACGAAAATAGGGATAGGAAACTAGATAATGAAATGTACGAAGTAGATGATGAAAGGGAACTGGTTAATTTTGATGAAAAGAAGCACATACCAGTTGTTGCTGGTAAAACTGGGGATGTGGAGACCATGTTACCCGTATACAGACCAGATGTGCAGCCCAAGTCTCGCGGGAACCAACCAGACGTGGATACGAAATATTCTCCTGACTATTTACTAGACGTGGAAGATGTTTCATTATTTCTTAGCAGGTTGACGAAACACAAACAAGAGCACAAACAAGAACTACAGAAGCAGCCCCAGCAACAACTTCTGTACCAGAAATCCCAACAACAACAGCAACAACCGGAACAAAGAAACGTCCTAATGTCCCATTCTCAAACTGGCAGCGTTTTAGAAAAGGCTAAACTGTTGCAGTCGGGGCAACATTCTGGCAGAAGTGAACAACTGCCCGCCTTCTCAGTCAGTGAAAATAATCAACATAAGAACTTCATTTTAAATGACAACAGAAAAACATCACACACAGCCAACCATGAGAGAAAACTTTATGAGAAAGGGGTAATAAAAATGTTTCACTAAATCGTTACTATATGCCAAGTTGTCATTTCAGAGGCTAAACTTATGTGGACTAATTTTCTGTCTTTTGGGCAATCCATAGAATGCGTCCCAAAAAGAAGGGATTGTTGTTGTTATTTTACCATAGCTGCTGAGCAAGCCTGCTCTTGGCAGCCAAATTCCATTCTTATATAGATACAGGTCTTCTTCGGTTGTTTCACTGCTCCGTACAGTGCCTTGCACTCAATGAGCAGGCGTCTAATTGTTTCATCAGGGTGAGAGCAATGTCTGCACAAGGTCATGTGCTGGGGATTGATTCGGTTAAAGTGGCTATTGACTCTGGTGTGTTCTGTTCCAAACTGAAAGATGAAATTTTGATATCTTCTATGTAGTTTATTTATGTTATCATTTTTGTTTGTTTTTGGCTGGGACATTTCCCTAACCCGTGGAAGAAGATGCAGGAAGTGAAATGTAGAGAATGGGCGAATGGGGGAGGGGGGGGGGAGAGATTGCTGTTGTTGTTGTTGCTGTTGTTGTTGTTGTTGCTGTTGTTGTTGTTGCTAAATGCCCACAATGAGTAGGATTACTCTTTTGTGCTCCCTGAAAAAGACGTTAAGTGGCGGGTTGTCGTGGCTTTCTTCATCCCAGAGCGTGCTGGTGAAGGTAGGCAGGAGTCCTGCAGACCGTTGTGCTATGCTTGGCTACATCTGCGTGTCGCTGACTACTGCGGGGATTACGTCAATCCCTCACAGCGTTAGCCAGGCTGCCATGAAAACAGTCCGTTTCTAGGGAGGTCTACTAGGAAGCCGAGGAGAGGGTCTTGGCCAGTATTCTTTGCCTGACCCTGACTAACATATATGATCGGTATGTTGTGCCTGACCCTGACTAACATGTCTGATCAGTATGTTGTGCCTGACCCTGACTAACATGTCTGATCAGTATGTTGTGCCTGACCCTGACTAACATGTCTGATCAGTATGTTGTGCCTGACCCTAACTAACATGTCTGATCAGTATGATGTGCCTGACTCTGACTAACATGTCTGATCAGTATGTTGTGCCTGACTCTGACTAACATGTCTGATCAGTATGTTGTGCCTGACTCTGACTAACATGTCTGATCAGTATGTTGTGCCTGACTCTGACTAACATGTCTGATCAGTATGTTGTGCCTGACTCTGACTAACATGTCTGATCAGTATGTTGTGCCTGACTCTGACTAACATGTCTGATCAGTATGTTGTGCCTGATCCTGACTAACATGTCTGATTAGTATGTTGTGCCTGACCCTGACTAACATGTCTGATCAGTATGTTGTGCCTGACCCTGACTAACATGTCTGATCAGTATGATGTGCCTGACTCTGACTAACATGTCTGATCAGTATGTTGTGCCTGACTAGACGTTAGCCTCCCTCCTCAGGGAAGAGTGTATTTCACTTAAAGTGGCCACATCACAGCTCTCACTGACATACAACTATATCAAGACATCCCAGAAACATAAAAATTTGACATCGATTTGAACAAGCAATTAATTAAATATTATCATTGATACAAGTATGCTTCCGTGATTGAATGTGTGACCCAATGGTCTAGATGTAAAATGTTCGCCTCAGGTACTGGAGGTTACTGGTTCAAATCATGATGGAGACCGAGATTTTTCAAGTGGATCATCCGGTAAAAATTTCCCGTGATCTTTGAGAAGTGGTATCAGACACCCGTGTGCAGTGGCACGCACGTTACAAATTCCTTGGCAGTTGGAAATCGAAAGGTATAGGCTTATTGGCCGCTGCCGGGGCAAAATTCAAGTTAAAAATCTACTCAAATTATTCTAGGGATTCTCGCCCCCCAGAGAATATGTCCCAAAAATGGGACTGTGTGGCTATAACATCATGTCTTGGTTATGTGACCAGCGGAGCGGTATAGATGACGTAGGTCTACCTTGCAAAAATTTACACTTCAACCACCACCAGTCCCAAAAATAGGCGATTGTATATTTCAAGGGATGCCAACCTAACGTTTGTTTGCAGATTCTAGGATTGACCTGGCAAGTCACCAGCGGATTTTAACCTGCACGAAAATATGAAATAAAGTAGGTCACACCTCCCCATGGCGTCTAGCGACATAAGTCAACTGAAGATTAGATAATATCTGTCCGTCGTTGCAGATGAGAACCTACAACATCATCCTTGTCACATATTTCCCTGTTGGTTGTGGGCGCACATGTGGCTGAACAGGCCAAGCGGGCACGAAAATATCTGCTGCATAACGGGCATACGAGGTTTGTGTGGTAGAGTCTAGGTTTAGCTGAGTAGTTTACTTATTTTAGGATTACAACATATATCTACACCACGACACGACTTCACACAGTAAAACACAGTAAACACTATCCTGACCATAAAACAAAATAATATTATTTATCGCAAAAATAATCGCTCCACAGTATCAACAACAAAGCAATGCCGTTCTAAACTAAATAATCATAATATTTATATTTAACTACAACAGAAATTTCAAGCAAATTCTGTTGATGATGTTTCTGATGTTGATGATGTTAACCCAAAGTTTTATTTTGGGCAGTAAGAGTTTACATTCTGGATGATTTTCTCTCCTAGCTTGGTCTCCGGGGCAGTAGGAGTTGACATCCTCGATAGTTTCCTCTTCTAGCTTGGTCTCCGGGGCAGTAGGAGTTGACATCCTCGATAGTTTCCTCTCCTAGCTTGGTCTCCGGGGCAGTAGGAGTTGACATCCTCGATAGTTTCCTCTTCTAGCTTGGTCTCCGGGGCAGTAGGAGTTGACATCCTCGATAGTTTCCTCTTCTAGCTTGGTCTCCGGGGCAGTAGGAGTTGACATCCTCGATAGTTTCCTCTTCTAGCTTGGTCTCCGGGGCAGTAGGAGTTGACATCCTCGATAGTTTCCTCTTCTAGCTTGGTCTCCGGGGCAGTAGGAGTTGACATCCTCGATAGTTTCCTCTTCTAGCTTGGTCTCCTGGACAGTTGAGGTTGACAGTCACCCGCGATCTTTATTTACACCTATGTTGATCCAATGTAAATAGGTCAGCCACCCGCCATATTTATTTACATCTCTGTTGATCCAATGTAAATTGGTCATCCACCGCCATCTTTATTTACACATTTGTTGATACAATGTAAATGGGTGAGCCACCCGCCATATTTATTTACACCTCTATTGGTCCAATGTAATTGTTAGAAAATCTCTTTGAGAGCCGCTGTACACAGCTTTGGGGGAGATGGTGTCGCTCTGTCGGACTCCTCTTGGTATCGGAACATATACTGGATGGCTAAACTGCACAAATTATTATGTGCGTATTCATGTATGTTAAGTTTCTCTGTTCATGTTTGTTCATATTGTGTGTTTTTTCATAATTTTCTCAGCATTAAATATGAAGATGTGCATGTTTGTTTGTTGCGTTTTTTAAATAGTTTACTGCATGGCCATTAGATCTAGAAGAATCGACCGTCCAACACTGAGATTCAAGGACGTATGCAAGAGGGGTATGCAGTCATGCGACATCCTATCCGAGGGCTGGGAATCCATTGCTCAAGATCGAGATGTTTGGAGACAGTTGAAAAAGGCATAGTGGCTGCCAACGCTTCTAGACGCCTTCTGGCTGCAGAGAAAAGAGGAAGACTGAATAGATCGAGGATCATCACGCAAGCAAGCCTCCACAGCATGGCTGTACGATCTGCGGCATGGACTGTCACTCGCGGATCGGCTTTTACAGTCATAGCAGACGGTGTCGAAATACCGGAGACAGCTTGACAACACTCACAGGGCCCCATGGATCGTGTTACATGGAGGGGCAGGATTAACCATGGAATACAGACAAAGGAGATAATGATTGCAGATAGGCTAAAGACTCAACGTTTGAGAAGACACGCCACACCATGCGTTGCCGCAAACGGTCCTGACTTCCCTTGTACACACTGTGGAAGACGCTTCTCTTCCTGGATTGGTCTTACGAGACACATTCGTTGTCGTCATGGACTTCAGTTGCATCCCTGTTGTCAAAGCGCAACTTACTATCGCCTGACACGACGGAAAGAGCTAATGGAGATTGAGGAACACATACATACACGTTATTACGGCTTTACGGCTCCGAAATCTGAACATTATTCAAACACAACATGTCGAGACATGGCATTGAACAACCTTAGATATACGGATGATAGTTTCGGTGGCAAAAAGTGAGCAAGAATTACAGGAGCTTGTGACAACAATTAAAATAAGTCAAGAGTTTGGATTAGACATAAACATAACGATAGCAAAGACTATGGTAATTGGGAAAAGTGACAAGAAACCAGGTACGCAGGTACAAATTACAGATCTAAACTACTGGAACAGGTACATAGTTTCTCCTATCTAGGTCATATAATATCGGAAGATGGCAGCTGTGAAAAAGAAATCAGAAAGAGAATAGGTACGGCCAAGATGGTATTCATCAACACGCGACACATACTGACATCCAAACAGATAAATCAGAGTTTGAAAATGAGAATTGTCAGGTGTTATGTATACTCGTCACTACTTTATGGCGCAGAAACATGGACAATGAATAACAAGTTGGAAAACAAATTTTGAGGTATTGAAAAAGTTGAGGGTGAAAAGAGAATTAATGACCGAAATCAGGGTTAGACAGTTACATTATTTTTGTCATATAACAAGACATACCTCCTTGTTGAAGGCCATACTGGAGGGTATGGTGTGAGGCAGTCGTTCAAGAGGCAGACAACTTTATAAATGGGTGGATAACATCAAGAGATGGACTGGAAAAAGCTTGTCAGATTGCACCATTACGGCAAGAGATAGAGTTAACTGGAGATCAATTTCATCCGACCTTTCATGCGGAGATGGCACTTGAACTGAACTGATATATCGAAACCGGAAGCCTTCCACATGCGCAACTAGCGGCGTATACTGGACATCCGATGGCATGACTATGTCCGCAATATGGAGGGCTCTGCTAAAACAGGCCGTCACCCAATCTCAGAACCAATTGACCGCCGCCGAGTTTCTCTGTTCGGTCATGTTGTACGGCTGTACCAGGAAACCCCGGCCCACAATGTACTACAAGCCGTTCCTCGGCGCCAAAAGTCTTCCCTCGACCGGCTGGAGGTACAGAACAGGCCATCTGAGCACAGTAAGGCCCCAACAGACAGCAACATATATCTCCGCCCCGGAGGAGGCCTGGAACCATGCCGCAACAGTGGCTTATGGATGGGGCCGACCGGAGCAACGGGCCCCTCACACCTAAACGAACATCATTATTATTATCATCTTTCTTTCCCTTTTATAATTAAATCATCAATCTAGGAGATTATACCTACCAGAAACATGGACACACGTATATACAGATGGCTCATCTAACAAAGCCACATCCAATGGACGTGGAGGGATCTATTACAGACTAAGGAGTGGAGACGAAAAAACTCGAGTATTAACAACTGGAACATATTCCAATAATTTCCGTGCAGAAGCAGAGGCACTGAAGGCCGCGGCTGAGCTTGTAATCCAAGATAAAGATATCCACCAAGAAAACATAGTATCCCTGACTGATGCCGCGTCAGTAATAGCAGCGCTAAAACAACACAAAAATGAAGATCTCGAGCAATGTATGTTCTCCCTGACACAGCTCTCAGCAGAACACCCAAGGTTGGTCAAACAGTGGATCCCATCCCACTGCGATATTGAAGGCAATGAAGCTGCAGCCAAACTAGCAAATAGTGGAGGAGCATCCCAACAAACAGACCCGAGTATCACATATAATGAGGCCAAGACCATAATTAAAGCCAACTTCAGGGTAAAATGGGCTGATCAACACCCCGACTTCTGAAAAGAAGAAAGTTACTTTAACTTAACTAGAGAAAAGCAAGTCATCATCTTCAGACTGAGAACTGGGCATTAACAGACTCAAGAGTCATCTTTACAACAAAATGAGGATTGGGACAGATGACAGGTGCCCGTGTGAGGAGCATATCACGACCGTGGAACACATCCTACAAAGCTGCACGCTCACGCAGGAAAAGAGAGAACAATACTGGCCTCGTGAGACAGATATGAGACAAAAGCTGTATGGAGATGAAACAGCCTTACAAACAACGGTGTCCTTTATAAGAGAAACCGGAACCTTGATCTGAGGATGAATGAAGAAGAAGAAGAAGAAGAAGAAGAAGAATAAATCGTCATTCTTTTTTTCTCGTGGAAGCCGGCTGAAGTAAAAAAAACTGGTTTTTGTAAAGTTTATTGATAATAACAAACAAACAAACAAAAACTGAAATCAAACTGTCTGTTCAATAGCCATCAAATGAAGCCCCTTTCTGTAAATAAAATAAAAATAAATACAAACAATAAATATCGCTTATAACACGTCGTCTCGTCTGGTCTTTCTCGTTACCTTCAGAAAGATGGCAGGGGCGTTCCTCTACTTGTGAGTGATATGTCTTGGGCATGGTTCTAGCCGAGAGGCGCCCAATCATTTCCCGGGTGGTGTGTGATTCATCGTTGGTCTGTGTTAGACCGTTTTGGCATCGCCTCGTGCCTCTGCCTCATGAACAAATTCACGCCATTTTTGTCTGTCCAGCGACATAATTTCGGTGTCCTCCAGGGACTTTTCTGTCCGCTTCCGAATATCATCTGTTCAGTGTTTCTTGGGGCATCCTCTTCAAAAAAAAAAGTGTATAACACATGCAGAAGGAAAGCAAACTGATAACAACTACAATAATTGGAGATGTAACCTGGAGAGCCACCTTAGGCTGAGCGAAAATAAGCTCATACAACAAAGGGAAGTAAAGAGACAACACATGGAAGTGAAGAGACAACACAGGGAAGTGAAGAGACAACACAGGGAAGTGAAGAGACAACACAGGAAAGTGAAGGGACAACACAGGGAAGGGAAGGGACAACACAGGGAAGTGAAGAGACAACACAGGGAAGTGAAGAGACAACACAGGGAAGTGAAGAGACAACACAGGGAAGTGAAGAGACAACACAGGCAAGTGAAGGGACAACACAGGGAAGGGAAGGGACAACACAGGGAAGTGAAGAGACAACACAGGGAAGTGAAGGGACAACACAGGGAAGTGAAGGGACAACACAGGGAAGGGAAGGGACAACACAGGGAAGTGAAGAGACAACACATGGAAGTGAAGGGACAACACAGGGAAGTGAAGGGACAACACATGGAAGGGAAGGGACAACCAAAAACTCAGCAGAGTTGCTACTGCAAGGTCGCATCAACATATGACTGAAATGGGGCTACTATAGTCAGACATGATTGAAATAGGGCTACTATAAACATAACTTAAATGGGGCTACTATAGTCAGACATGACTGAAGTGGGGTTACTATAGTCAGACATGACTGAAGTGGGGCTACTATAGTCAGACATAACTGAAGTGGGGCTACTATAGTCAGACATGACTGAAGTGGGGCTACTATAGTCAGACATGACAGAAGTGGGGCTACTATAGTCAGACATGACTGAAGTGGGGCTACTATAGTCAGACATGACTGAAGTGGGGCTACTATAGTCAGACATGACTGAAGTGGGGCTACTATAGTCAGACATAACTGAAGTGGGGCTACTATAGTCAGACATGACTGAAGTGGGGCTACTATAGTCAGACATGACAGAAGTGGGGCTACTATAGTCAGATATGACTGAAGTGGGGCTACTATAGACAGACATGACTGAAGTGGGGCTACTATAGTCATGACTGAAGTGGGGCTACTATAGACATGACTGAAGTGGGGATACTATAGTCAGACATGACTGAAGTGGGGCTACTATAGTCAGACATGACTGAAGTGGGGCTACTATAGTCAGACATGACTGAAATGGGGCTACTACTACTAATTATACACCTCTATCACCTTTTCCTCGGCATCAGTCTGGCAGATGTGCCGTGTTCGAGGAAGCCAACAATATTCTGTGTGTGTCCTGAAATTTTGCAACAATGTAACAATGTGGGCCCAGGTCTTTGGTCAGTCCACTTCGCCATGGTATATGTGGCCGACCCCATGGACGAGTTCAGGGATATGGCTACCAAACCGGATTTCTATGTGTCCAGCTGTTGTCAGGTATGCGTAACACGTGTCCAGCTCATCAATGTTTGCGCGATACCGCTCCTTTCACAACGTCCCAATACAACATTATGGCCTTATAATGTTCTCACAAACTGTCTGACTTACTTTTCTATGCAATAATTTCTGCTACCAAAAAAAAAACTGCTTACAAAATGTAAGTGATATCGTGTTGGGTTCTTTTATGACAGAACATGGTTGTTTTTAGTTACGATGTTATTTGGACATGACATATATATAATGCCTGGAAAGGGACTTAGTGGTTATAATAGAGATTACAGGAAAAATGAATGAGCAAGTCCAGGTAGTAGTGAATAAAGCAAATTCAATGTTAGGTATGTTAGAACGAAATATTAAACATAGGAGTAAGGAGGTGATTATCAAACTGTATGAAGCATTAGTTAGACCTAGATTGGAGTACTGTGTACAGGTGTGGAGTTCTTGTCTTAGAGAAGATATAAACATGCTGGAAAGGATACAAAGAAGAGCGACAAAACTGATAGTGGGATTCCAGAATTACAGTTATGAGGAAAGACTCAGAAAAACCGACCAACAGTATCCAGAAAAGAGAAGAATTCGAGGTGACATATGTTTATAAGATAATCACAGGAAAGGTAAAATTAGACTATAACATATTTTTTTGAAAATACAACCACCAACGAGAACAAGAGAGCACATATATAAAGTAACTAAAGAAAGGTCCAGATTGGATATAAGAAAATATTTTTTTTAGTCAGAGAGTAATGAATGTTTTAAATGAATTGCCCCAAGAGGTGGTGGATGCAGAGCCAGTTTATGCATTTAAGAATAGATTGGATGTGCATAGCTTTTAAAGCAGGGTAATGCAGATGTGACTGGTTGTCTACAGACTTTGATAAATCTTATAAACCAGTATAAAAACGTTAAGTTAAGTTAAGTTAACAAGATTGAATGTGAAATGGACCAAATGAAAACATGCAATCTCTTGTGCTGAAAGTTATAAACGTTTGTCGGTTGTGTAAAAAACCTCGTCCGTTTTTCTCCAAGAAACGAAATATTATCCTTCTCTTCTCAGCATCTGACGTTGAAGTCTGGCTCAATGTTTGAACACCATGTCGTTTCTAGTCGATTCGCTTCTAATGGCTTTCTCACTGGTAAGGGCAGAGATTATATCTCTTTTGTTGTTTTATTCTACGAAGAATCGACATCTCAGAGCATACTCATCATAGGAGCTCAGTCTCCCTCAGCAAATAACACTTACACTCAGCAGGTTTGAGTTGACAGTGCTGCTGTTTGCTTATAGTATAGTCTACTAGTAGTTGACTAGTACTACTAATGGTTCTAATGCATACTCACTGACTCTCATAGTCACAACCACACATGATGATTCCACTGACTTCAAGTATATCTTATATTAGAACAAAATTATTACACTGCGCTTGGCCAACCGGCAATCCCTATACTGTGTACTACAGTCTACACACAGGGATGTGGGCGATTGAGAGTGATAGGTGTACTCAGTACTGCAGGCTGATCACCAGTGAGTCTGCCTGAAGTGCAGTGATGTCAATTCTTTGCAGAACAGAAACTATGTCATCATCATATTTTCTTCTTTCGTTCACTTGAAAATATCAAATCTAATTTCTGAAGTGTTCTTTTGCTGAATAAATTGTACTGTCTTTTGTAGTTGATATAGTGTATGAACACTCACACTGATACGTAAAGTAATAGTATAATATACAGTTACATATAGTTTCTCTTTCAGTGTTGTTGTTTTTATGGGCCAGTAGGTTTCTCTCTGTATATCATATTGGATCAAGATGCTGAGCAGCGCATGAGCTGCAGTGGTCAGCGACTAATAGCTGACTGCTAGCGTCAGGGCCAGTAAACTAGAGCTGTCAAGACCCTTCTACACCTCCAAGTGGTGATCCTGGATAACAGGCTGCAGCAAGCAGACTGGCTAAGGAGAAGGGATCGAAGAGGGAATGCTAACCAGGTACTAAAAAAATGCTTGCTGAATTCGGATGTGTTGGACTGATAGGTGCAAATATCGCAGTCAAGCTGTAAACTACAGCACAACGCATTCCATTCTCTGGACTACATTCTTCTACTTAAGCCCTTTCAGGGTTTGGTAGCGGGAGATTGAGAACGAATGAAGCCAAGCCATATTGGAGTCAGTTCTGCGGTGCTCTGCAGTCTGAGGTGCCTGTCTACGTGTACATTTGGCTGCGGAGTTGTTTGTGTCCTGTTCTGAATAGCAACACAACAGTTTGCTTTTGTCTGTTTATCTCATGATAATCATCTTGAGTTAATGTTGGTGGCTTTCTGATTGATTTGATCATCCTTTTCTTCTGTTGATTTGCAACTAGTACATCCGGTTACTCGTCTGCAGCACTCTTCATTGCTAGTCGATCTGCTTTCTTGTTTCCAGGTATTCCAAAATGAGAAGGTATTCACTGCCTGACAATCATGCGCTGGTTACTCCTTTCAGACAATAGAGCCTATAAATCTGGCAGTTTCCCGGACTTCAGTGCTTGGAGTGCTGATTTTGCATAAAAAAATACTACAGTTTGTGGTGTCCAACAGTTCCTTGTTGTGACCTTGATTGCCTGTATTTGTGCATCATAATTTTGGCAAAATGTCACGGTTGGTTTGTATCCCTAACGTTATTTGGGTATGCTATGTACACTCATTACTCCATTCTGTGCTGACCCATCTGTGTATACTCTAACCCAGAGGTCTTGTGTAAAGTCTTCATCCAGGAAACGGAGAGTAACTGTCAAACATTGTACAATGTTTTGTTCATCATTCATCCTCGGAAAATGTTCATAATATTAAACCTGTGTTTGTGTGAAAAGGTTCTGGTTATAATTGAAGATGTTCATATAAGTGGGTATTCATATAACAGAACACATGCCTCATTGTGGTCAGGTGACCACTGTCCTAACCATGTGACCACTATCCTAACCATTCGACCACTCTCTCTTCACTGAATATTTCTGCTTTATTTGTATTCGGAAGCATTTTTTTATAACCAAAGATTATTTCTTATGTTTTTCAGGTCCTATTTTTTGGAGGTGGATGGATTTTCTTTCTGAAGCAGCTTTATAGGGATTATGAGGTATACTTTTTTGTCTCTTCCGCTAACGTAATTGGCATGTCAACATCCGCAGGTGGAAACCTGTACACCAGACCAGTGAAAGCTCATACACCAGAGTGGACAGGTTCTTGGCTGGTTTGATGTGCGAGTTTTGGCTGGTTTGATGTGCGAGTTTTGGCTGATTTGATGTGCGAGTTTTGGCTGGTTTGATGCGCGAGTTTTGGCTGGTTTGATGTGCGAGTTTTAGCTGATTTGATGTGTGAGTTTTAGCTGGTTTGATGTGCGAGTTTTGGCTGGTTTGATGTGCGAGTTTTGGCTGGTTTGATGTGGTGCGAGTTTTGGCTGATTTGATGTGTGAGTTTTAGCTGGTTTGATGTGCGAGTTTTGGCTGGTTTGATGTGCGAGTTTTGGCTGATTTGATGTACGAGTTTTAGCTGGTTTAATGTACGAGTTTTGGCTGATTTGATGTGTGAGTTTTGGCTGGTTTGATGTGCGAGATTTAGCTGGTTTGATTTTCGAGTTTTGGCTGGCTTGATGTGCGAGTTTTGGCTGATTTGATGTGCGAGTTTTGGCTGGTTTGATGTGCGAGTTTTGGTCCCTACACTAGACCAACCAAAACCTGTACACTAGACTAACCAAAACCTGTACACTAGACCAACCAAAACCTGTATACTAGACCAACCAAAACCTGTACACTAGACCAACCAAAACCTGTACACTAGACCAACCAAAACCTGTACACTAGACCAACCAAAGCCTGTACACTAGACCAACCACAACCTGTACACTAGTATGGTTGGTTAGTTATTGATCCCTCCTGCCCTTTGGCCCAAATGCCATATAGGTGTATCTGCAAGTGTTTGTAAGCTGTTGTTTAGTTCCGTACAAAGTGTTCCATTTGTCTGGTCCAATTCAAACAAAACACATACAAAGGAAAATAATCCTACATGGAAGTAGTGAAACATTTTTTTCAAAATCAATGTCTTCTTCTTCTTCATTCACCCTGAAAAGGATGTTGTGTCGTAGAAAACAGCGAGGCTCCTATATCTACACCTTTATGTCCGACACATCCAGTTTCAGCTGGCTTTTTTGGGGCGCCAGATTTGCCTTCCCACCGTGATCCCCATTTTCTTAACCAGACTGCACAAGGGCAACATATTTCCAAGGCCAGCGGAAGAAGGAGGCAGAATAGGGCCTTGATCCCTGACGAAGACGGATGTGTCGGACTGAAAGGTGCAAATATCGCAGGCAAACTGTAAACTAGCGACACAGCGCATTTCATTCTCTAGACTACTTCCTGCTACTTGCGAAACCCAGTTCAGGGCTTGGTAGCGGGAGATTGAGAACGAACGCAGAAGAAGAAGGGGGCCTTGATCAGTTTTGGTTTGCTGACCCTGATGCAAGCAGCCAGCTATGAGTCACTGACCCTGATGCAAGCAGCCAGCTATGAGTCACTGACCCTGATGCAAGCAGCCAGCTATGAGTCACTGACCCTGATGCAAGCAGCCAGCTATGAGTCACTGACCCTGATGCAAGCAGCCAGCTATGAGTCACTGACACTGATGCAAGCAGCCAGCTATGAGTCACTGACCCTGATGCAATATGCCAGCTTTGAGTCACTAACCCTGATGCAAGCAGCCAGCTATGAGTCACTGACCCTGATGCAAGCAGCAAGCTATGAGTCACTGACCCTGATGCAAGCAGCCAGCTATGAGTCACTGACCCTGATGCAAGCAGCCAGCTATGAGTCACTGACCCTGATGCAAGCAGCCAGCTATGAGTCACTTGTTTCTGTCAATACTAAGCATACTATTGTATTGTTTCTCAGAATCCTCTTCTCCTTCGTTCGTTCTCAATCTCCCGCTACCAAGCCCTAAAAGGGCTTTGCAAGTAGCAGGATATTGTCTGGAGAACGGAAAGCATTGTATCGTAGTTTACATTTTGACTGCGCTATTTGCACCTTTCGGTCCAACACATCCAACTTCAGCATGCATTTTTGGGTACTGGGTTAGCCTTCCCAATTTGATCCCTTCTCCTTTGTCAGTCTGCTCTGTTGCAGCCTATCCAGGATCACTGCGTGGAGACGTAGAGGGGTCATGGCAGCTTTGGTTCACTGGCCCTGGCACTAGCAGTCAGCTTTCGGTCACTGACCTCTGCAGCTCTTGTGCTGTTCAGCATCTTGATCCCTCTCAGAATCCTATTGTCACCTCGGTTCCAGCAAAATGACTGACATTTTTGTTTTCATATCCACAGGTTCACCATTCCGTTGTTCTCCTCGTCTTCTCTGTGACCTTTGCCCTCTCCTGTATCATGTTTGAGCTGATCATATTTGAGATTCTTGGAGTGATGGAGTCCAGGTACTTGTTGTGGATTTGTCCTTTTTGATAATTTTGTTAGTTCAAGCATTTAAACTTAACTTGTGTAGATCAGCGGGGTAGGGCAGAAATGTAAGGGATAGTACCCCATGGTGAACGGCAGTAGGGGACCCGGTGGGCTAGTGGTTAAGTGACACAACAAGAAGGTGCTGGGTTCAATCCCCATCACAGGACCGGTCATTACCCCGGGGAAGCAAACCCTTAGAAAATGCAGAAGGAAGCGAACCATTACATAAAATACATGCTGAAGTCAGATGCATTGGGCCGACAGGCGCAAAATAAAAACCACAGTGCAACTCACATCGTCTTGTGGATTAGAAAAATAAGGCGAACGCAAACAAACAAAAAAAGAAAAGGGCCGGCAGTCACATCCATCATGGCCGGGAGCCTATGTAGACATTTGGGTAAAGCTATTTACCATGACAAAACGATGTGATCTAATCTAGTTATATCTCAAATTGACTGACCTGCTAACCTCTGATGTTCCTACTACAGTTGAGTCTGGAATATATTCCCCAAATTGACTTGATACATTATGTGGGATACACCCCTGGACAGTAGTCTGATCCTACGTGGAACAGATCTAGCTTGATCCTATCAGTGGACGAATACTAATCCGAATCACACACACGCTGTCATTCAAATAACAACTGATCCTTTTTAGAATAATCACCATCTAAATCCAATTGGTCAACCTCAATATCCTTGAAATTACATTCAACTACTTGATAGCCTTTTAGTGGTCATTTCCTGGTCATTCCTTCTTCTTCTTCATACGCAGTCAGACGTCAACCTTTATTTTTTCGAAAAAAGCAGCGGTCATTCTGAGGCTGTCGACACTGCCATAGAGCTTGTCTAGTGTTGCCACTGGTGATGGCCACATGTGCTTTCTCTGATCCTTGTATGTCGGGCAGTTGTGCAGCAAATGCTCAGCGTTCATTTTCCCGGTACCACAGGGGCATTCGTCAGTGCCACCTATCTTCAATTTGTTGAATAGGTGGTACCTAAGTCTATTGTGGCCTGTGCGGAGTCTGAAGACCACGACCTGCTCTCTTCTGTTCAACTGGTAATAGGCATCGTTTTTTGTGTATCCAGTATGTTATGTTTCCCATTTGGTCATGTATCTAGCTCTAATAAGCCGTTTTGACTCTTCGTATGTCATACTAGTATCTGGTTGTGGTAGTCTTGCACCTTCTTTTGCCAGTCTGTCTGCCTCCTCATTGCCTTGGATGTTGCAGTGGGATGGAACCCACTGTACCACTACCCTTTTTGGTGTGGACTACTGGCATAGTTGACAGAGTACTGCTCTTAGATCATTAAGTTCAGTATTTTTCTGGCTTTTTAGTGCTGTGACTACGACCAAGGCATCGGTAAGCAGGACTATATGGCTTTCATTCCTTTTACCTGTCACCATTTCTTCCACTGTCGCCCTCAGTGCCTCTGCCTTCGCTCTGAAATTGGTTATTTAATGGCCATTCCCTGGTCATTTAAGGGTCATTTCCTGAAGATTTAGCTTGATCAGAAAACCCAAATGCACAATAAAAAGAAGGCGGCACTGTTGGCTCATGATAGGACAGTTTTACGGATGTTTGTTAAAAGCATATGTTCCTGTGGATGTTGAAGGATTATTGATTTATTGATTGAATAGAAGAGGGGCTGAAGGTACAGCAGTGAATGAGCTGATAGCAATCAGTGACTCATAGCTGACTGATTGCATAAGGACCAGTGACCCATAACTGATGAAGACCCTATTCCTCATCCAAGTGGCAGCCCTGGAAATGAACTGTAACCATTCAGCCTGGCTAAAAGATTATGGATCGAAGCTGCTGATGCTGGATGTGTCTGACCAAAGGGTGCAAATATTGCAGTTAATCTGTAAACTTTGATACAAGGCATACCATTCCCCGGACAACATCCCGCTACTTGCAAAGCCCTCTTCAGGGCTTCGTAGCTGAAGATTGAGAAAGAATTAAGACAAAGAGGGATCGAAGCGAGAAGGCAAGTCCGGTCCCAAAAATAGCGCTCTGAAATTGGATGTGTCGGGCCGAAAAATACAGATATTGCAGCCTAGCTGCAAACTGCGACACAGAGTCACAAATGTACTTTTCAGAACGAATGCCGAAGAAGAAGATGGATAGAAGATTTTCTTGCTGACTCCTCGTGCAAGGAGAAACAAGACATTGGTAGTAATGAGTTAATTTGTGGGTTATCTTCCTTAGTTCAAGGTTCTTTCACTGGAAGCTAGGACTGTATGCCATCCTGTTCGTGCTGATTGCCGTTCTGCCTTTTTACATCGCATACTACCTGATCCAGAACATCCGACTAGGTCAGTAGTTTTGCTGGATAATCTTTACTGCACCTCATTAAAAAGTTTTGCAATTTCTTCTGCAACCGCATTATTTCGTGATCGTAACCAGGTGCACTTACCTCTGGTTCAAACCTCTGGTTTGTATCATTGAGGTTTTAAAAAATAGCCCTTTGTGACTTATTTATTGAATGGCTCTTGTATTTATATAAAATATTGTAACGTTTTTCCTTTAATGTTTTTTTTTCTCCATTAATTTTTGTAAGTAATTGTGTCGACTCATTTAACGTTTTGCTTGCATAATTGATTATTTTAAATGACAGACGCGCAAGCCGTACTTCAGAAAGTACAGAAGGGATGGCTTAGGTATGAGTGGATAGTTGCTGTTGAGGCCTCAAACCTCCAGGCGCTGACCTGGATCTACTGCTCTACTCATGCCGGGGTTCAGGGCAATGAAAGAACTGACATCTTGGCTTCACAAGCGCCCATCAGGGGCACATTAGTGATGGATAGAATTGACATTCTGAAATCAATCAATGACCGCCGGCTGGAAGAGGACACCGCAATAGATGGATCAGCAATCCACAGACTGGAAAGTTTCGACATTAAACAAGGTTCGAGCGGAGTGGGGCGCATGAGAGGACGGCGGAGGAGAGTGTACAACCAGCGAGCTACAGGGACCATCAGCATCCATACCTTACGCCATTTGATGAGAGAGACTGAGCACCAATGGGTATGCTCGGAGTGCAGTGACGTAATTCTTAGAAACAGAAACAGAAAATATTTGTATCATATCATTTAATCCTTTGAACCTTGGCTACCCAGTCCGTAAAATCCCATTCCCCTGTGCTCCTGAGAAAATACGCTCAATGTAGACATTTGAGTAAAGCTATTTACCAGGACAAAACTATGTGCTCTAATCTAGTTATCCTATCTTCTTCTTCTTCTGTGTTCGTTCTCAATCTCTCTCTACCAAGTCCTGTACAGGTCTTCGCAAGTAGCAGGATGTAGTCCGGAGAATGGAATGCGTTGTGTCGCTAGTTTACAGCTTGGCTGCGATATTTGCACCTTTCGGTCCAACATATCCGTCTTTGGCCTCATCCTATCTCAAATTGACTGACCTGCTAATCTCCAATGTTCCTACTTCAGTCGAGTGTGGAATAGATTCATCAAATTTACTTGATACATTATGTGGGAGACCCACTAGGACCTTAGTCTTATCCTCCGAGGAACATTTCTAGCTTGATCCTAATCAACGGACGATTGGTAATCCGAATCACGCACACGTTGTCATTCAAATAACAACTGTTCCTTTACAGAATAAAAAGGCAAAGGCCTCCGTCCATCGTAGACGATGATGGCATAATTAATTTTGCTAGTGCTATTTTTAGCAAGGATTAACTACGCTACTTTTTATCCTCACTCTCTCGTCTCGTGCCGCCCGACCCTAGTGGCAAGTCAAGGATAAGATGACTAGGAGGCGACTACGAGATGCAGGGAACTCAGCATCAAGCACCCGGGAAAAAGACGGCGAGTCCGGAGTCAAACCCACACCACCTGATCACAAGGCCGACGGCGTAAACCACTTCGCCACGGAATCCAGAATAATCATCATCTAAATCTAATTTATCAGCTTCAAAATTCCTGAAATTACTTTCAATGACTTGTTCTGTTGTTAATATTTTAGAATGGCCATTTTACTGAATTTTCAAAACCCCTTTTCATCATAAAAGTCATCCTGAAGACATGCTTCAACATTTGTGCCGCCATATTTGCTATTTCCTGATATGTGTTAACTGTGTAGACGTCGCTATAATATGGCCAACATCCAAGCAGTACAGCCAAAAATATGCCTTAGAATATGGCAGGGGAATGGGGTGTTTACACACACCCTGATATATGGGCGTCTCGGGTTCAAAGGGTTTAAGTTTTTCAGATTGTTTTTCTTCACAAATTAATTATTTTAAATATTTGTGTCAGGCCATATGACGTTTTCGTTTTTTTCCCCGCACTCCGACTGACATTTTATTTTTATCCGTCAGTTCCTCAGAAGCGGCACTTTCGTGTTTTGGTTGCTGCGGGGGCTTGGTGTTTGACCTTGTACCTGTTTTGGAGAGTTGGAGACCCTTTCCCAATTCTGAGCCCCAAACATGGTAAGTCTAGAGTATTGCTTATTTCTTTGAAAGGTTCACCTGTGTTTCAGTGATGGTGCGTCACAGACAGAGAGAGAGAAATTCTGCCCATGCAAAACTTGTTGATATAGCAATAAACGAGGCAGGCAGGAAAGTGTCAGGATGCCTTAAACCCACCCGCGATGCTAATAAATGCTCTATAATTGGCATAGCTCTATCTGTCGTTAGAAAAAGTGCGACTGCTGAAATTGAACGAGAGAAACATGAAAACGACCAAGGACAACCAATGTTTGGACACCAGGAGCAGATCACAAGACTCAAATCCAGGCATAGGGGACAGCATGGGCTAGTGGTTAGTTCACACAGCTCACAACACTGTAGGTGCCTGGTTCTCTCCCTATCACAGCACCGGCCGTCACCACGAGGAAGCATGTCGAAGTTGGATGCACTGGGCCAATAGGCGCAAAATAAAAACATAGTGTAAATCACACTGTCTTGAGGGGGATGGTGTGGGCTAGTGGTTAAGTGACGCGGCTCACAACTCGGAGGTGCTGGGTTCGATCCCCATCGCAGCCGCGTCCGTTACCCTGGGGAAGCAAACCCTTAGAAAATGTAGGAGGAAGCAGACACTTACATTAAATGCATGCCGAAGTCGGATGCACTGGGCCAACAGGCGCAAAATAAAAACCACAGGCAATGCACACCCACCTTGGAGAATAGAAAAATAAGGCGAACGCAAAAAAAAAAGAAAGGAAAAAAAAACTGTCTTGAGAAATAGAAAGATGTGAACATTTAAAGTTTCGACCAATTTACGATTGGGGGTACGAGATTCCAGAGTTACGATGCGCAGATGACACAGTGATACTATCAAGAAGTGCAGAAGGGCTAGAGCAGCTACTTTCAGCCATAAATGGACATAGTAAAGATCAAAACCTGTTCATAAACATAAATAAAACAAAGACAATGACCACCGACAAAACACAATGTCAGCATACATTTACAGTGGGTGGTGAGGAAATAGATCAGGTCACACATTTTGAATATCTGGGCTCCAGAATTGACAAAAATGGTGACTGCCCGAAAGAAATCAGAAATAGACTAGTTATGGCAATGCAGAGACTGAACAGCCTGAAGAAATTATGGCAGGGCACCAACAAAATGATAAAAGTAAAAATCTTGATGCCTGTGTTTTTCCTGTGGCAGCTTATGGCTGTGAAGCATGGACGATTACCAAAACTTCTAGACAAAGAATCGTATCCTTTGAGTCAAAATGTTACAGAAAGATCCTCAGAATACCCTGGACAGAGAAAAGAACAAATGTAGACATTCGGCAAGAGTTGAGCATAGAGGAGAACTGGTTTATCAATTCCATTTTGGCTAGAAAATGCAAATACTTTGGTCACATCAAGAGACACAATGGTCTCGAGAGAACGGTGATGGAAGGTATGGTGCCAGGCAAAAGAGGAAGGGGTAGACCAAGAAGACGATGGCACCAAGATATCCAGGAATGACTGTGGCGGAGGCTGGAGTTTTGGCAAGGGAACGAGTTTCTTTCAGACAGACTGTGATGGGAGCGACGTTCTACAAAGGACATGCTACATGATGATGATGATGAGAAACAGAGAAATAAGGCAAACTAGAAAATACATTTAAAAATAAATTTTCAATTCGTGCTTGGACAAGGGAAGTAAGAAAGTGCGTCCCTTTTAATTTCCTCTGGAAATGTTAGACAGCGAAACGTCCACCCTAGGCCTGTCTATATCCTGGGCCAAGACCAATGTTCAGAACCTCATTTCAGGCACAGCACTCCGGGGTATTGAAACCCAAGGTCACATTACGGATGGCACCAGCGAATTCATATATCTCGGAACATGATATCATTCAATGGTTAAAGCGGTCCCGATATGTCAAGGCGGATCGGACTAGCTACGACTGCTATGCACAGCCTTTGATGTATGTTGAGTAATGGTAAGATCTCATTAGAGACAAAAATTCTCATCTACCAGTCCTACGAGGTTCCAGTCCTAAATCCAATTTATCAGTCTCGAAATCCTTGAAATTACTTTCAACAACTGGTTCTGTTTTTGGCCTTTTAGAATGGCCATTTTCATCATGAAAATCTTCCTGAAGGCATGCATCGATATTTGCACCACCATATTTGTTATTTCCAAATATGTATGTACTGTGTAGAAGTCACTATAATATGGCCAACATTCAAACGGTACAGCCAAAATTATGGTTCGCTAGTCAGACCAACAGACGTGTGGCTCGGGAAATGGGGTATTTACACACACCCTGAAAGGGATGAAGACTGACGTCTGTTAGACATAATAGGGTCAGGCAAAATATACTGATCAAACATGTTAGTCAGGGTCAGGCAAAATATACTGATCAAACATGTTAGTCAGGGTCAGGCAAAATATACTGATCAGACATGTTAGTCAGGGTCAGGCAAAATATACTGATCAGACATGTTAGTCAGGGTCAGGCAAAATATACTGATCAAGACATGTTAGTCAGGGTCAGGCAAAATATACTGATCAGACATGCAAAATATACTGATCAAGACATGTTAGTCAGGGTCAGGCAAAATATACTGATCAGACATGTTAGTCAGGGTCAGGCAAAATATACTGATCAGACATGTTAGTCAGGGTCAGGTAAAATATACTGATCAGACATGTTAGTCAGGGTCAGGCAAAATATACTGATCAAGACATGTTAGTCAGGGTCAGGCAAAATATACTGATCAAGACATGTTAGTCAGGGTCAGGCAAAATATACTGATCAGAAATGTTAGTCAGGGTCAGGCAAAATATACTGATCAGACATGTTAATCAGGGTCAGGCAAAATATACTGGTCAAGACCCGCACCTTGGCTTCATAGTAGCCCACCCTGGAAGCTTGCTGTTTTCATGGCAGCCTGGTTAACGAGATGAGGGATCGACGTGATCCCTGTATTAGTGAGCAACATGCATAGAGCATAGAACAACCCCCTGGAGGACCTCGGTCCACCTTCATTTACACACTTGGGATGTGAGGGAAGCTACTGCAACCCACCACATAACATCCTTTTCAGGGCGCACAAAAGCGCAACCTACTCATTGTGGGCATTCGAAACAACCACAACACACACCCCTGATATATCGGGGTCACCAGTTCAAAGAGTAAAAAAAAAATGTGTACTTGGATATTCTGGGCCTGTTGCAATGAGTGTGCTCTTTGCTGGATGTGACTTTGCTGGATGTGACTTTGCTGGATGTGACTTTGCTGGATGTGACTTTGCTGGATGTAACTTTGCTGGATGTGACTTTGATGGATGTGACTTTGATGGATGTGACTTTGCTGGATGTAACTTTGCTGGATGTAACTTTGATGGATGTGACTTTGCTGGATGTGACTTTGCTGGATGTAACTTTGCTGGATGTGACTTTGCTGGATGTGACTTTGCTGGATGCAATTCGGATGAGAAACCATGCTATAAATTTGTTTTTCTTAGGTATCTTCTCCATTGAGCAGTGTATTGGACGTGTGGGAGTTATTGGGGTAACTCTAATGGCAATTTTATCAGGATTTGGTGCAGTTAACTGCCCTTACACATATATGTCATATTTTATCAGGTAAGCTTTTTCGTTTTACTATTTTCTGAATAAATTGCGGATGATTACTAGTCATGAGTTCCCAATATCATATTTTTCTTCTTCTTCAATGTTAGTCCATAATAGGACGCTGAAATGTGTTGTAGTGTACAGTGAGGCTGCGATATCTGTGCCTATCAGCCTAATCTGGTTTCAGGTGGCTTATTTGTGTACTGAGTTTGCCTTTGCACCTTGATTCTTATTTTCTTAGCCAGACTGCACTAGCGCAGCCTGTGTTCAGGGCCGTCACTTGGAGGCGGAATAATGTCTTGGTCAGCTCTGTTTCACTGACCCTGACGCAAGCAACCAGCTATGAGTCGCTGACTGCTGTCAGCTCATTCACTCTACTTCTTCTTTGACCACACTAATGATACTACCACTATCATGAGCTCCGAATGTCGTATTTATCTTCTTCAGCGTTCATACTAGCTGATTGAGAAGGAAGAGATATATAATATACCATAAAATAAATCATTTGTTGTTATTAATCTTTAGCACAGTACATTTTTTTGCGAAAATTTTTGCAACTTTATATTTTGCTTTGGTAGTTGGCTTTCGTAGCTTGTAACTTTTCTATTTGTTGGTCAATAAATATGATATGGGTGTTATTGTTTTTGTTATGTGTTTGTTAGTTTCTGAGATACGAAAATGTGAAGGTGAAAATTTACTGAAAATCCAAAAACAAATTATACTCGACGTGTCAAGGGATGTAAGACATGAGAATGTAAGTCATGGGGATGTAAGTCAAGGCTAATGGTGTAAGTCAGGGGGATGTAAGACATGAGAATGTATGTCAAGGGGTGTAAGTCAGGGGATGTAAGACATGAGAATGTAAGTCATGGGGATGTAAGTCAAGGCTAATGGTGTAAGTCAGGGGGATGTAAGACATGAGAATGTATGTCAAAGGGATGTAAGACATGAGAATGTATGTCAAAGAGATGTAAGACATGAGAATGTATGTCAAAGGGATGTAAGACATGAGAATGTATGTCAAGGGGTGTAAGTCAGGGGGATGTAAGACATGAGAATGTATGTCAAGGGGATGTAAGTCAGGTGAATGTTAGTCAAGGCTAATGATGCAAGTCAAGGGGTGTAAGTCGGGGGATGTAAGTCATGGGGATGTAAGTCAGGGGGATGTAATCCAACCTTCTGTTTACCGGATGTTATGCCTGTTCTCACCACAGACATGTCACTGACGCAGACATTCAGAGCATTGAGAAGAGACTCCTGCAGACTCTCGACCGAATCATCTCCAAGAAGAAAAAGTGAGTTATCACATGTTTGTCTCTCACAACCGAGGGGCTGGGTTTGCTCAATAATAATAATAATGTTCACATAGGCATCTGAGGCCCATTGCGATGATTGACCACTACCATGTTCAACTGCTGAGGCTTGTTCATGCGTAGTGTGTCGACCTAAATCCCTTAGAGACTCCCCAGGTGAAGCTGAGTACTCCGCTGCCTTTGGATGAGAGCAGTGAGGAGTGTGTGTTGGACCAATGTTTGTGCCAGGCTTTCTTTGGCCGTGTCTGACTTCCTGTTTTTTTTCACGTTGTCCCCCTAGGCCTCTGGTTTGTGTTCACCTTTGGGTCATCGTGACTCTTGCTATGCTGAGAATGCGGGGTTGGGAGAGGTATTGTGTAATCTCTGGGGGTGGGGGGGTTTCCAGTTCAGGCAGGAAGGTCCTTGAGTAACGATAACCTGGGAAGAATTCTGGGTGGAGTTAACCAGAACGTTGAACTTCCTCTTGGACTGGTTTCCCAGGGCTTAAGCCTGGCACAGCCGCAGGAAAATGCAGCATAACAAACAGGATAACTGACCGAAAGCACACGAATTCCACAGAATAAAGTTCTGGATACCACCTCATGACGAAGTTGTCAATTATAATCCAAACATAAATTAGCAAACAGCAGAAAATGACACAAACATCGGAGTGAGTCGAGAGCGCAGCTAGTCAGGTACGGCCATCTTACTTGGGTTCGCTTCTCAGTCTCTATATACAGCTATCTACTGAACTGTAAAATGGGTACTTGACTCATAGTTGAAGTGCTGTAGGAGGTCAATAAAAATGTTGGTAATCTCGGTCAAAGGTGGTTGGGGAAGCGAGGATCAAGTTGAATGCCCACGATGGGTAAGTTCACTCCTTTGTGTACCCTGAAAAGGTCGTTAAGTGACGGGTTGCAGTAGCTTTCCTCACATTGCGAGCATGCTGATGAAGGTGGGCCGTGGTCGTCCAGGTGGTTGTGTTATGCTTTGCTTCATCTGCGTGATGCTCACTACTATGGGGATCACGTCGATTCCCCATCTTGTTAGTCAGCCTGCCATAAAACAGCCCGTTTCCAGAGAGAAATGTGCGTAAGTGAAGTGGGGAGGTCTTGACCAGTATATTTTGCCTGACCCTGACTAACATGTCCGATCAGTATATTTTGCTTGACCCTAACATGTCCGATCAGTATGTTTTGCCTGACCCTGACTAACATGTCCGATCAGTATGTTTTGCCTGACCCTGACTAACATGTCCGACCAGTATATTTTGCCTGACCCTGACTAACATGTCCGATCAGTATATTTTGCTTGACCCTAACATGTCCGATCAGTATGTTTTGCCTGACCCTGACTAACATGTCCGATCAGTATGTTTTGCCTGACCCTGCCTAACATGTCTGATCAGTATGTTGTGCCTGACCCTGACTAACATGTCCAACCAGTATATTTTGCCTGCCTCTGACTAACATGTCTGATCAGTATGTTTTCCCTGACCAGACGTTAATCTTTCTCCAAATTTCAACCATATAAACTATGACAGACGTTCAGAAAGTAATGCACCATATGGTTTTTCTCCGCTCGCTAATAATGAAAATAGAAGCCTGAAATTGTTCACACTTCAAATATAGCGTGTCGATTGTGTGTATCAAATTGCACCGCAATCGTCCAAATAATGCGGCTGCACTAATCCGATGAAATGAAGCATGTTAGCAACTTCCATTATAAGCAGCGAATTGTGATAAAATTTTGATCACATATTGTATCCACATAGTCGCATATTTCAAATAAATAACTACACATTTCAACCTCATTATCTCATATTTCATTCACATATTTCAGTTACATATTTCAATCACATATTTCAGCTACAAATTTCATTCACATATTTCAGTCACATATTTCATTCACATATTTCAATCACATATTTCAATCACATGAACCACTTATTGACTCATTGTTGGTTTAGGATTGCACTGGCTGAGAGAGACAGCCTGAGGAGAGCCAGCTTGTCCACACCTTCCAAAGGAATATGGGGACTTTTGAAAAGTGCAGCTACCAGCGTCAGTGCTACTACAGAAAGTATCCTTGAGAATCTGGTCCTAATGGGTTTGTTAGTTTGAGAATCTGGTCCTAATGGGTTTGTTAGTTTGAGAATCTGGTCCTAATGGGTTTGTTAGTTTGAGAATCTGGTCCTAATGGGTTTGTTAGTTTGAGAATCTGGTCCTAATGGGTTTGTTAGTTTGAGAATCTGGTCCTAATGGGTTTGTTAGTTTGAGAATCTGGTCCTAATGGGTTTGTTAGTTTGAGAATCTGGTCCTAATGGGTTTGTTAGTTTGAGAATCTGGTCCTAATGGGTTTGTTAGTTTGAGAATCTGGTCCTAATGGGTTTGTTAGTTTGAGAATCTGGTCCTAATGGGTTTGTTAGTTTGAGAATCTAGTCCTAAAGTATTTGATAGTTTGAGAATCTGGTCCTAATGGGTTAGTTAGTTTGAGAATCTGGTCCTAAAGTATTTGATAGTTTGAGAATCTGGTCCTAAATGGGTTAGTTTGGGAATCTGGTCCTAATTGATTTGTTAGTTTGAGAATCTGGTCTTAATTGATTTGTTAGTTTGAGAATCTGGTCCTAAAATTATGTTGGTTTAAATGATTGATCCATGCCTGAGTAACAGACCTGACTGTTTGCCCTGGCCGTTATTCTAACTTAGAGTATTATCACACTCCTCCACATCATCCATGACCACACTCAGTAAATGACATATCACACAGCAGGCGGCATATTTATTATATAATACTCATACCAGAAAAATGAGTAGTGAAATTACAAACACAATACAATACATATCATCTTAACTAAGCATTCTATTATTATATATATGTGTTAATATACATATTAACTAAAGCGGAAAGTTTAAGCATAAGCTATTGATGGAATTCCCAACTATCTAAACCCAGTTCTATTGCCTTGCAATTACATCACACACACCTCGCCTTAACTGCGTCCTCAACACACCTTATCAAATACTCTCCCTCACTGAAATCCCCTCATACAGGCGATTTGAACATAACTCATTCACATTGTGTCCTGCTTATAACACACCATTCAGATTATCACTTAATACAAAACTCACACAACTACTTTGAGCGATCCTGTTCTATCACTAACATTATGCAACAGTCTATCAATCGCTCCTCTATCTAAGTCGGTGAGTTAAACATACTATCTAAGTTCAGTCTCTCTCTCTCGTACTCATCTCTCTATCCAGCCTCCTCTCCATCTAGCCTCCTCTCCATCTAGCCTCCTCTCCATCCAGCCTCCTGAGCTAAACTTTGTCTCGAGTTATATATCCTCAAGCAAAGTCAGAGCCTGACCAATGGATCTCAGGGGATGGCTATATTCAGTCTTATTGGAATGAAAGACTTTGCACACCTGTCACTCATTCTCTCGCAGCAAGCCCCGCTGCCAATCCGTCTGTCAATCACTCTCTCCCTACCCAAATCGGAAGGCCAGTGGTCACCTCCTACCTGTCCATATTCCTTGCCCCAACTTCGCTCTCCCTTGTTGAGACGGTGAGTGACCTTGACACGCATTCAGGTACATTTGTTATCAGTAACCACATCACCCCTGTCCTAAACTCTCTGCTCCGGCGGGAACTGTTACACCTGTATTAAATATAATTTATGCTTGACCCTGTTTCTATTTGTTTGGTTGGAATAAATGATTGATCTTTGCCAAAATTCCGCTTCTTCTTCATGGGTTCTCAAACTCCTGCTACCAAGCCCTGAAAAGGGCTTTGCAAGTAGCAGGATGTTGTTACAAGAACAGAATGGGCTGTGTTGTAGTTTACAGCTTGACTGCGATATTTGCACCTTTCGGTTCGACGCATCCGACTCCAGCAGGTGCCAATATTAAATATCATATGTCCTTGACCCAGTTTCTATTTTTTTGGCTGGAATAAATGACTGATCCGTCCCTGTATTAAATATTATATGTCCTTGACCCAGTTTATATTTGTTTGGCTGGAATAACTGACTTATTGTGCCTATATTAAATATCATATGTCCTTGACCCAGTTTTTCACATACTTGGGACCTCTGAAGCAAGAAACGAGGGCAGCAGAGGAACTGAGTCGTCAGCTATTTTTGGAAACTGCAGATTTGCACGATGCTCGGGTGATTAAACAATTTTTAAAAAATTTTTGTCGTAATCAGCCATATTCATTGCTAAACAAATTGGCATATGCCAGTTGGCTTGGCTTTGTTCGTTCTCAATCTCCCGTTACCAAACCCTGAAAGGGCTCAAGTAGCAGAATGTAGTCCAAAGAACGGAATGCATTGTGTCGTAGTTTACAGCTTGACTGTGATATTTGCACATTTCGGTCCAACACATCCAACTCCAGCAATCATTTTTTGAGTACCGATTTAGCCTTCCCTCTTCGATCCCTTCTCCTTAGCCAGTCTGCCCTGTTGCAGCCTGATATCCAGGATCACCGCGTGGAGGTGTAGAAGGGTCTTGGCAGCTCTGGTTTGCTGGCCCCGACGCTAGCAGTCAGCTATGGGTCGCTGACCGCTGCAGCTCATGCGCTGCTCATACGCCAGTTAATAAAATATGTAACGGTAGGCATGGCATGCACTGCAGTTGAGGATAAAACGTTAGAGATTTCTTTGTGAAGGTTCTCAACTTTTTGTGTGATATGGGGTGCCCAGTTCTCTTATTTGCCGTCTTTCACGTATAATAGTAGCAGATCACACACATGGAGGAAAAGATCTTGTCTATGGGGAATTACAGTTGGGGAAAGGTTCCAGGGTCAGCCACTACTTCTTTTCCTTCTTTTGACAGTTGTCAAGAGGTCTTCATCAGGCCCTATTGCTGTTGTAATTCTATCTCGTATATCATTTGTAACTTGATCTTTTTACGTGATGGTCAGAAGTCTTCGGAAACATCTCATCTCTGAGGCATGTATCCTCTGCTGCAGGTCAGCTGTAATTGTCCATGTCTCACAAGCATAGAGGAATATTGACGGGACCGATGTACGCATTAATCTGATCTTCATGCATCTGGTTGACCATTTATCTTGCCAGATTTTGTTAAGCTGTGCAAGTGCCGCTATTGTCTGTACTATTCTGGCCAACACCTGACATTTTCATCACTGACAATCTTCTTCTTCTTCTTCTTCATCGTACGCAGTCAGACATCTACCACTACCCTTTTGGGTGCAGACACTTGGCATAGTGCTGCTCTTAAATCATTAAGCTCAGTATTTTTCTGGCTTTTCGGTGCTGTGACTACGGCCAGGGCATCTGTAAGCACCACTAAATGGCTTTCATTCCTTTTACCTGTCACCATTTCTTCCACTGCCGCCTTCAGTGCCTCCGCCTCCGCTCTGAAATTGCTTGTGTATTTTCCAGTAGCGAATGACAGTGTTATTTTTCTGCCATTTGGTAGGTTCAGAAATGCTCCTGCCCCTCCGTTCTGCATCACTGACAATCGAACCCAGATATTTAAAACATGTATTTCTTCGTTTATCACACAGGACAGGATAGAGTACTCCAAAACATTCAAGGGACGTTACTTCAACTTTCTCGGATATTTCTTCTCCATTTACTGCGTCTATAAGATATTCATGGTATGTGCCCATTTATGGTTTGTACTCGTTGTGTTGTTGTTGATGTTTATTGTTATGTTATGTTATACAGAGTGGAGCATGTGGCCGAGTGGTTTCGATGCTTGCCTGCCGACAAGGAGGGCAGCTGATCAAATCCCTGGTAATATGAAAATGGTCCGTGAGCTGGCAAATGGAGTTTAATGTAGAGAAGTGTACAGTCATCCACATGGGTAGAACTAATAAGGAACATAATTACAGAATGGGCAAGAACAATATTAGATAGATAGAAAAGGAAAGGGAGCTAGGAGGCAGGGACAATTAATGCATTTAAGAATAGATTGGATGCACATAGCTTTTAGAGCAAAGAACCTGTTGAAGACAGATGTGTCAGACTGAAAGGTGCAAATATCGCAGTCAAGCTGTAAACTAGCGACACAACAAATTCCGTTCTCTAGACTACATCCTGCTACTTGCAAAGTTCAGGGCGTTGTAGCGGGAAGTTATGTTCATTGGGAGGCCTTGGTGTTGGGGACTAGGTCTTATCAGCGGACTCAAAAGGACGCGTCATTGGTTATCCATGTGGAAAACCTCATCCCACTTCTGATCCCCATGTAAAAATAAATATTAAACATAGGAGCAAGGAAGTGATCGTCAAACTGTATAAAGCTTTAGTTAGACCTAGATTGGAGTACTGTGTACAGGTGTGGAGTCCTTATCATAGAGGGGATATAAACATGCTAGAAAGAATACAAAAAAGAGCGACAAAGATGATAGTGGGATTCCAGAATTACAGTTATGAGGAACGACTCAGAAAAACCGGCCTACAGTGTCTCGAGGAGAGAAGAATTCGTGGTGACTTAATACAGGTTTATAAGATGATCAGAGGAATCGATAAATTAGACTATAACAAGTTTTTTAAAATACAGCCACCTACAATAACACGAGGGCATAGCTACAAGCTGACTAAAGAGAGGTCCAGGTTAGATATTAGGAAATATTTTTTTAGTCAGAGAGGGGTGTCTGCTTGAAATGCATTGCCAGGGGAGGTAGTGGAGGCAGGGACAGTTAATGCATTTAAGAATAAACTGGATGCGCATAGCTTTTAGAGCAAGGTGATGTAAATGTAACTGGTTGTATACAGACTCTGCAGGGTCTTCTAAACCAGTATAAAGACGTTAAGTTAAGTTAAGTAAGACCGCCCATGTTTTGAAACTATACAAGAAGATTGGAATGACACTGGCTCTATATAGGCACAGCTTGGTTTCCAGTGAAAGCCTCTACTTGAACCTGACTCTGTACATGGATGATGTTGAAAGGCTTATGTTCCAAATGATTTCCAAGCCACTGCGTGCATCAGAAGTCAGTCTGCTACCCAGTGGCCTTTGATAGAGGACCTCATCAAAGATTATTTAGAAAGTTGAAATCACTTGTAATAGGTGGGCAAGTTGTCAATTGAATAAAAAATTGGTTAACGAGAAGACGGTTAAGAGTGGGCATAAATAAGGAGTACTCTGAGTGGTGTGAAGTGAAAAGTGGAGTGCTACATGGCTCTGTTTTTGGACCAATTTTGTTCTTGATATATATAAACGATTTGGACATTGATATGGGATCCATGATTGCAAAATTCACTGATGACACAAAAATATGCAGTAGTGTCTCATCTAAAGCAGAAGTGGATATATTGAGGTCGGATTTGGATAAAAATTGAGAATGGTCTGCGAGCTGGCAAATGGAGTTTAATGTAAATAAATGTACAGTTATCCACATGGGTAGATCCAAAATGCAACATAAATACAGAATGGACGAGAACAATATTAGAATGATAAAATGTATAAAGCATTAGTTAGGCCTAGATTGGAGTACTGTGTACAGGTGTGGGGTCCGTATCATAGAGGGGATATAAACATGCTGGAAAGGATACAAAAAAGAGCGACAAAGGTGATAGTGGGATTCCAGAATTACAGTTATGAGGAAAGACTCAGAAAAACCGGCCTACAGTGTCTCGAAGAGAGAAGAATTCGTGGTGACTTACTACAGGTTTATAAGATGATCAGAGGAATGGATAAATCAGACTATAACGTTTTTCAAAATACATCCACCCACAAGAACAAGAGGACATAGCTACAAATTAACTAAAGAAAGGTCCAGAATAGATATTAGGAAATATTTTTTTAATTAGAGAGTGTTGAATGCTTGGAATGCATTGTCACAGGAAGTAGTGGAGGCAGGGACAGTTAATGCATTTCAGAATATATTAAATGCTGTGGGGGTGGCGTGGGCTAGTGGTTAAGTGACACGGCTCACAAACAGAAGATGCTGGGTTCGATCCCCATCACAGTACCAGCCGTACACAAAATGCATGCTGAAGTCAGATGCACTAGGCCGACAGGCACAAAATAAAAACCACAGTGCAACGCACACCACCTTGGAAAATACGAAATACGGCACACACACAAAAAAAGATTGGATGTGCATAGCTTTTAGAACAAGGAAATGTGAATTAAACAGGTTGTATGCAGAAGCTTCTAAACCAGTATAAAGAAGTTAAGTTTAAATTGTTGTATGTTCAGTATTGTTGGTATATACAATTAAAACATGTGATAACATGTCATTCACCTCTATTGTTTGTGGTGAAATATAATAAACAACTGTTTTCTTCCTTATAAGACTGGACAGAGGAAAGTTGCGCATGGAGCTGGAAACCTAATCATGACAAATCATTGGTATAGAATTGTACGCAAATGACGGAGTCAGGCATTGCCTAAAGCAGGAAATTGGTTTTACTTGGCTTCGTTCGTTCTCTTAAAGGGCTTAAGTAGCAGAATGTAGTCCAGAGAATGGAATGCGTTGTGTCGTAGTTTACAGCTTGACTGCGATATTTGCACCTTTCAGTCCAACACATCCGACTTCAGCAAGCATCTTTTGAGTACCAGGTTAGCATTCTCTCTTCGATCCCTTCTCCTTAACCAGTCTGTCCTGCTGCAGCCTGTTATCCAGGATCACCGCATGGAGGTGTAGAAGGGTCTTGGCAGCTATGGTTCGCAGGCCCTGACGCTAGCAGTCAGCTATGGGTCGCTGACCGCTGCAGCTCATGCGCTGCTCAGTATCTTGATCCCACTTAGTAGATGATGTGGTCAGCATCACGCCGGCCGCCTTTACTTCCCGGACTGAACCAGTACCAATTTAAGGCTGGGTCGACCCGGGAGCCATTTCGGTCTGAAAAAACATTTCCGCTTCAACTGGGGAATGAACCCAGGACCACTCAGATGCGGAGCCAGCCCTCTAACCACTGCGCTACACAGCACCCCTCTTCTTCTTCTTCTTCTACGTTCGTTCTCAATCTCCCGCTACCAAACCCTGAACAGGGCTTTGCAAGTAACAGAATGTAGTCCGGAGAACGGAATGCGTTGTGTCACTAGTTTACAGCTTGACTGCGATATTTGCACTTTTCGGTCTGACACATTCATCTTCGGCAGAACAGCTCCCCTAAAAACTGGTTAAGTGTAAACCAAATGCTGTGTTGGACCTATGTTTCAACAAATGGCTGGAATCAGACTTTCCTAGGGGATCAAGAAGCTGAACAGCCCATGAACTGCAACAGCCATAACCAAAGCTGACAGCTAGCGTCAGGACCAGCGAACCAGAGCTGACAGCTAGCGTCAGGACCAGCGAACCAGAGCTGACAGCTAGCGTCAGGACCAGCGAACCAGAGCTGACAGCTAGCGTCAGGACCAGCGAACCAGAGCTGACAGCTAGCGTCAGGACCAGCGAACCAGAGCTGACAGCTAGCGTCAGGACCAGCGAACCAGAGCTGACAGCTAGCGTCAGGACCAGCGAACCAGAGCTGACTGCTAGCGTCAGGACCAGCGAACCAGAGCTGACAGCTAGCGTCAGGACCAGCGAACCAGAGCTGCCAAGACCCTTCTACACCTCCACGTGGTGATCCTGGATAACAGGCTGCAGGAGGACAGACTGGCTAAGGAGAAGAGGTTGAAGACGGATAATAATCCAATATCCAATAATGCCTGCTGAAGTCGGATGTGTCGGACCGAAAGGTACAAATATCGCAGACAAGCTGTAAACTACGAGACAAGGCATTCCGTTCTCCAAGCTACATCGTGCTACTTGCAAAGCCCTTTTCAGGGCTTAGTAGCGGGAGTTTGAGAATTAGCGACGAGGAAGAAGAAGAAGGCTTTCCTAAAAGCTGAATGCCAAATGCTGTGTTGGACCTTTGCTTCACCAAATAACTGGAATCAGGTTTTCCTAAAAGCTGGAAATCGTAAGACAAATGCACTGCTGGACCCGTCCTCTGCCAAATGGGGTGGCAGAAAATGAAAATATAACATGGCCTCATAATGACATCTTTTCCTTACAGGCGACCATCAACATCATCTTTGACCGAGTTGGGAAGGTAGACCCTGTAACCCGGGGAATAGAGATTGCTGTCAAATATTTTGGATTTGAGTTTGATGTAAGTACTCTATCTGTCTTAGTTGCTGCTCTTGTATTCCTGAGGGTGTAGAGATCCAATTTAAAAAAATATCTATGATATGTTCGAATGAAACCGGACTTAACTGCACCAAGTGAACATACCTACAATTCGCTGTGTCGCTGGGGAAGTACAAATGATGGTTAGCAAGAAACTGAAGTATTGGAAGGTGTTCGCAATGGGTACCGATACATCAGTTTATTGCTAACCATCATTTGTACTGTCCTTAGCGAATGTAAACTTTGGCGACGGTCCACCCAAATTGCTGCATCAATTTTGGCGACGGCATCTTCTGATGCAACAAAATGCGCATGACCTGGTCTCGGACGATCTTTCGTTAAGTTATGTCTTTCTTTAAACATCGTTGTCCAGTTTTTCACTGTTGTCTTTGACACACTTTTGCCACCATACACTGCTTGCATTCTGCGATGAATGTCAACTGGTCGACATCCTTCAGCTGTTAAAAACTGAATCGCCGATCAACTCTGGACAGATTCCGTATCACACCTGCCATATTTTCAACAGTCTGCTGAGGAAACTATGTCGGAGGATAATGACATTTTGCAAACTTGACGGTTGGTATGTGCTGTTTACACTAGAAATGACATCATGCGCAGCGTACGTATGTTCACTTGTTACAGTTTGGTTCGGTTTCATTTCAACACGCCTCGTATAGTCACAATTTAGTGTGAAAACAACCATGTGATTTGCCTGTTGTGTCATTGCATGGTGGAGGGGCTGCCTCTTTTTATTCTTCATTCAGGCCACTATTGGGTAAGAATTTGCAATACAGAAAATAACACAACGAACTGCTGTTATCAGAAATCAGAGCAGAACTAGGACAACTCCAGAGATCATCAACAACAGCGCTCCAATAGCCTACCCTCCCACTGTGGAATCACGGGAAACTAGAGTGCTGACACTCTAGTAAAAGATGGCAGCAAAAAGGAACAATTTAATCATCGAGATCAAGAACATCAACAGAAATCAGTTTATACACCAATGGAGAGAAGACAGAAACATAAGCAGTACACCAGACCCAATTCACCAACTCAAAAGAAACCAACAAACTACCTTATTTCGTCTGAGAACTGGACACTGCAGACTACTAGAACATATATACCGACTAAAGATCTCCTCACACACCGATAAATGCCCATGTGGAACAAGGGGCCAAAAAAATCCTAAACACATGCTTCTTCTTCGTTCTCAATCTCCCGCTACCAAGTCCTGAAAAGAACTTTGCAAGTAGCAGGATGTAGTCCAGAGAACGGAATGCGTTATGTTTTAGTTTACAGCTTGACTGCGGTACTTATACATCCGACTTCCAATGGCATTGTTGTAGTACTGGGTTTGCCTTCTCTCTTCGATCCTTTCTTTTTAGCCAGTCTGCTCTGTTGCAGTCTGTTATCCATGATCACCGCGTAGAGGTATAGAATGGTCTTGGCAGCTCTGGTTCGCTGGCCCTGGCCGATATTTGCACCTTTCGGTCAGACACATCTGACTTCAGTAGGAATTTTTTAAGTACCGGGTTAGCCTTCCCTCTTTGATTCCTTGTCCTTAACCAGCCTGCCCTGTTGCAGACTGTTATCCAGCATCACCGCGTGGAGGTGTAGAAAGATCTTGGCAGCTCTGGTTAGCTGGCCCTGACGCTAGCAGTCAGCTATGGGTTCTACAGGAATTCCCACTCCGTAGGGAAATGAAATACCAGAAATAATCAATTGTTTAGCACAAAGAGCACTACACAACACATTCTCATCAACTGGTGAAATGGTGTGCTCCAAGGTTCCAGCACCTCTAGACTGCTTAGAACATCTGCTACTTTCATCAACACTCTTGTCCCTATTTCTGATGATTTATGACTACTGGAAGGTAGATTTAAGGTGAGCAGAATAGCTTCAGCAAACAGCAAAGCGAGGTTGTAAATGTAAAGAAACTTTGCGTTATAAATATTTAATGTTATTCTATTTTTACCCTATTTTTTATCAATATTTATTAAATTAAATTATTTAAGGGGACGGCGTGGCCTAGTGGTTAAGGGGCACGGCTCACGACCCGAAGGTGCTGGGTTCGATCCCCATCACAGCACCGGCCGTTACCCCGGGGAAGCAAACCCTTAGAAAATGCAGGAGGAAGCAGACCCTTACATAAAATGCATGCTGAAGTCGGATGCACTGGGCCGACAGGCGCAAAATAAAAACCACAGTGCAACGCACACCGCCTTGGGCATTAGAAAGAAATAAGGCGAACGCAAAAAAAAATTAAATATTTAATTTGGCTTGGCTTGGCGTCGTTCGTTCTCAATCTCCCGCTACCAAGCCCTGAAAAGGCTTAAGTAGCAGAATGTAGTCCAAAGAACGGAATGCATTGTGTTGTAGTTTACAGCTTGACTGTTATATTTGCACCTTTCGATCCAACACATCCGACTTCAGCAAGCATGTTTTGAGTACCGGGTTAGCATTCCCTCTTCGATCCCTTCTCCTTAGCCAGTCTGCCCTGTTGCAGCCTGTTATCCAGGATCACCGCGTGGAGGTGTAGAAGGGTCTTGGCAGCTCTGGTTCGCTGGCCCTGACACTAGCAGTCAGCTATGGGTCGCTGACCACTGCAGCTCATGTGCTGCTCAGCATCTTGATCCCAAATATTAAATTTGATTTAATTATACATTTTTATTACTGTTTATTCGTTCGGCTGTGTGCTGCACATTTAGCACACCCGTAATATGCACCCCTGGTGTAATAAAGTTGATGTCTCAAAGTGTGCAAAGAAGAAGATGAGGAAAAAGACATAATGTGATATTTGTTAGGGAAACTAATTAAGAAAATAATTGATTTAATTATCCGTTCATACTGTGACACAGATGAACTTGACATTGTGATGTTGTTTTAATTCTCTTCTCGATGACGTTCCTCAGATCAAATTCTGGTCTCAGCAAATCTCCTTTTTTCTCGTGGGTGTGATAATCGTCACGTCTATCAGGGGGTTCCTAATCACGCTGACCAGGGTAAGTTTGGGGCTTTGTCTTGGAATCAGAGGGGTTTGAGTCTTGATACAAAACTCAAAGTCTACCAAGCTGTAGTGCTCCCCACCCTTCTGTTATGCCAGCGAGATGTGCACTGTGTACAGCAGGCATGCTAGGAAAATAAATCACTTCCATACAAGCTACCTCCGTAGATTGTTCAAAATACAGTGGCAGGATAAGGTACCAGACACCGAGATCCCCATGAAGGCAAAAATGGCAGAGCATCCACACACTGTTGCAGAAGACCCAGGTTATGAATGCCGGCCATGTCGTGCGCATGCCAGACAACCGCATCGTCAAACAACTAATGTATGGTGTGCTGAAAGATGGCCTGCGTCTGGTCGGTGGTCAACAGAAGCGTTTCACAGACGCCCTCAAAGTATCTCTGACACGCTTCAGCTTCAACATTGATGCAAACTCATGGGAATGCCTTGTACATGACGGCAAGACATGGCATGGAACCACCATCAGAGGCACCTCCATTTCTGAGAAACGCCGGACCTCCGAAGCACAAAAAACCCACTCTGCGGAAAGACGAAATAGCGGACACACACTTGTCCAACCCTGACCTTCAATGCTGCATGTGTGGAAGGGGTTTCCGTGCCAGAATTAGACTATACAGCCGCCTTCGGACACCACTGAAGAGCAACACAACATGTCAGATGGCTGTTGTCATCATCGCTCGCGATGGACGGTAATTATTACATCTTTAAAATGTATTTAGATCATATTCTGCGGGAGACACTCCAGAATCATAGAGCTGTCTGTGCTTGACCTCTCTGCATCCTCCATTTTCTTGATGATGTCCATCATCTGACGGATCTGGACAAGAACTTACCACAAAATTGTAAAAAGTGATCTTCATTCGTTCTCAAAGTCCTGCTACCAAGCACTGAAAAGGGATTTGCAAGTAGAATGATGTAGTTCGGAGCATGGACTGCGATATTTGCACCTTTTGGTCTGACACATTCGGCTTAACCATGGCATTTTTGGATACCATGTCATGAAACCACTAGACCACGCCGACATGATGTTTCCAGACTCGTTAGCAGGACAGAGAATAGAGGACTATGGGGGACTTTGTGTGTTGCTATTTTCATCATGCTACCACCAGACCCCAACAGATTAAGGATTGATTGATAATGTATCTGAAGAATGGAAATTAAGGCTGTTATTTTACCTCTGAGCTGTGATTGATTGATTGATTGATAATGTATCTGAAGAATGGAAATTAAGGCTGTTATTTTACCTCTGAGCTGTGATTGATTGATTGATTGATAATGTATCTGAAGAATGTAGATTAAGGCTGTTATTTTACCCTCTGAGCTGTGATTGATTGATTGATAATGTATCTGAAGAATGGAAATTAAGGCTGTTATTTTACCTCTGAGCTGTGATTGATTGATAATGTATCTGAAGAATGGACATTAAGGCTGTTATTTTACCTCTGAGCTGTGATTGATTGATTGATTGATAATGTATCTGAAGAATGGAAATTAAGGCTGTTATTTTACCTCTGAGCTGTGATTGATTGATTGATTGATAATGTATCTGAAGAATGGAAATTAAGGCTGTTATTTTACCTCTGAGCTGTGATTGATTGATTGATTGATAATGTATCTGAAGAATGGACATTAAGGCTGTTATTTTACCTCTGAGCTGTGATTGATTGATTGATTGATAATGTATCTGAAGAATGTAGATTAAGGCTGTTATTTTACCTCTGAGCTGTGATTGATTGATAATGTATCTGAAGAATGTAGATTAAGGTTGTTATTTTACCTCTGAGCTGTGATTGATTGATTGATTGATAATGTATCTGAAGAATGTAGATTAAGGCTGTTATTTTACCTCTGAGCTGTGATTGATTGATTGATAATGTATCTGAAGAATGTAGATTAAGGCTGTTATTTTACCTCTGAGCTGTGATTGATTGATTGATAATGTATCTGAAGAATGTAGATTAAGGCTGTTATTTTACCTCTGAGCTGTAATTGATTGATAATGTATCTGAAGAATGTAGATTAAGGCTGTTATTTTACCTCTGAGCTGTGATTGATTGATTGATTGATAATGTATCTGAAGAATGTAGATTAAGGCTGTTATTTTACCTCTGAGCTGTGATTGATTGATAATGTATCTGAAGAATGTAGATTAAGGCTGTTATTTTACCTCTGAGCTGTGATTGATTGATAATGTATCTGAAGAATGTAGATTAAGGCTGTTATTTTACCTCTGAGCTGTGATTGATTGATTGATTGATAATGTATCTGAAGAATGTAGATTAAGGCTGTTATTTTACCTCTGAGCTGTGATTGATTGATAATGTATCTGAAGAATGTAGATTAAGGTTGTTATTTGACTTCCGAGGTGTGATTGATTGATTAATAATGTATCTGAAGAATGAAGATTAAGGTTGTCATTTGACCTCCGAGGTGTGATTGATTGATAATGTATCTGAAGAATGTAGATTAAGGTTGTTATTTGACCTCCGAGGTGTGATTGATTGATTGATAATGTATCTGAAGAATGTAGATTAAGGTTGTTATTTTACCTCTGAGCTGTGATTGATTGATTGATTGATTGATAATGTATCTGAAGAATGTAGATTAAGGCTGTTATTTTACCTCTGAGCTGTGATTGATTGATAATGTATCTGAAGAATGTAGATTAAGGCTGTTATTTTACCTCTGAGCTGTGATTGATTGATTGATAATGTATCTGAAGAATGTAGATTAAGGCTGTTATTTTACCTCTGAGCTGTGATTGATTGATTGATTGATTGATAATGTATCTGAAGAATGTAGATTAAGGCTGTTATTTTACCTCTGAGCTGTGATTGATTGATTGATTGATAATGTATCTGAAGAATGTAGATTAAGGCTGTTATTTTACCTCTGAGCTGTGATTGATTGATAATGTATCTGAAGAATGTAGATTAAGGTTGTTATTTGACCTCCGAGGTGTGATTGATTGATTGATTGATTGATAATGTATCTGAAGAATGAAGATTAAGGTTGTCATTTGACCTCCGAGGTGTGATTGATTGATAATGTATCTGAAGAATGTAGATTAAGGTTGTTATTTGACCTCCGAGGTGTGATTGATTGATTGATTGATAATTTATCTGAAGAATGTAGATTAAGGTTGTTATTTTACCTCTGAGCTGTGATTGATTGATTGATTGATTGATAATGTATCTGAAGAATGTAGATTAAAGTTGTTATTTTACCTCTGAGCTGTGATTGATTGATTGATTGATTGATAATGTATCTGAAGAATGAAGATTAAGGTTGTCATTTGACCTCCGAGGTGTGATTGATTGATAATGTATCTGAAGAATGTAGATTAAGGTTGTTATTTGACCTCCGAGGTGTGATTGATTGATTGATTGATAATTTATCTGAAGAATGTAGATTAAGGTTGTTATTTTACCTCTGAGCTGTGATTGATTGATTGATTGATTGATAATGTATCTGAAGAATGTAGATTAAGGCTGTTATTTTACCTCTGAGCTGTGATTGATTGATAATGTATCTGAAGAATGGACATTAAGGCTGTTATTTTACCTCTGAGCTGTGATTGATTGATTGATAATGTATCTGAAGAATGTAGATTAAGGCTGTTATTTTACCTCTGAGCTGTGATTGATTGATAATGTATCTGAAGAATGTAGATTAAGGCTGTTATTTTACCTCTGAGCTGTGATTGATTGATTGATAATGTATCTGAAGAATGTAGATTAAGGCTGTTATTTTACCTCTGAGCTGTGATTGATTGATTGATAATGTATCTGAAGAATGGACATTAAGGCTGTTATTTTACCTCTGAGCTGTGATTGATTGATTGATTGATAATGTATCTGAAGAATCTAGATTAAGGCTGTTATTTTACCTCTGAGCTGTGATTGATTGATTGATAATGTATCTGAAGAATGGAAATTAAGGCTGTTATTTTACCTCTGAGCTGTGATTGATTGATTGATTGATAATGTATCTGAAGAATGGAAATTAAGGCTGTTATTTTACCTCTGAGCTGTGATTGATTGATTGATTGATAATGTATCTGAAGAATGTAGATTAAGGCTGTTATTTTACCTCTGAGCTGTGATTGATTGATTGATAATGTATCTGAAGAATGGAAATTAAGGATGTTATTTTACCTCTGAGCTGTGATTGATTGATAATGTATCTGAAGAATGGACATTAAGGCTGTTATTTTACCTCTGAGCTGTGATTGATTGATTGATTGATAATGTATCTGAAGAATCTAGATTAAGGCTGTTATTTTACCTCTGAGCTGTGATTGATTGATTGATAATGTATCTGAAGAATGGAAATTAAGGCTGTTATTTTACCTCTGAGCTGTGATTGATTGATAATGTATCTGAAGAATGGACATTAAGGCTGTTATTTTACCTCTGAGCTGTGATTGATTGATTGATAATGTATCTGAAGAATGTAGATTAAGGCTGTTATTTTACCTCTGAGCTGTGATTGATTGATAATGTATCTGAAGAATGTAGATTAAGGTTGTTATTTTACCACTGAGCTGTGATTGATTGATTGATTGATAATGTATCTGAAGAATGTAGATTAAGGCTGTTATTTTACCTCTGAGCTGTGATTGATTGATAATGTATCTGAAGAATGTAGATTAAGGCTGTTATTTTACCTCTGAGCTGTGATTGATTGATTGATAATGTATCTGAAGAATGTAGATTAAGGCTGTTATTTTACCTCTGAGCTGTGATTGATTGATTGATTGATAATTTATCTGAAGAATGTAGATTAAGGTTGTTATTTTACCTCTGAGCTGTGATTGATTGATTGATTGATTGATAATGTATCTGAAGAATGTAGATTAAAGTTGTTATTTTACCTCTGAGCTGTGATTGATTGATTGATTGATTGATTGATAATGTATCTGAAGAATGAAGATTAAGGTTGTCATTTGACCTCCGAGGTGTGATTGATTGATAATGTATCTGAAGAATGTAGATTAAGGTTGTTATTTGACCTCCGAGGTGTGATTGATTGATTGATTGATAATTTATCTGAAGAATGTAGATTAAGGTTGTTATTTTACCTCTGAGCTGTGATTGATTGATTGATTGATTGATAATGTATCTGAAGAATGTAGATTAAGGCTGTTATTTTACCTCTGAGCTGTGATTGATTGATAATGTATCTGAAGAATGGACATTAAGGCTGTTATTTTACCTCTGAGCTGTGATTGATTGATTGATAATGTATCTGAAGAATGTAGATTAAGGCTGTTATTTTACCTCTGAGCTGTGATTGATTGATAATGTATCTGAAGAATGTAGATTAAGGCTGTTATTTTACCTCTGAGCTGTGATTGATTGATTGATAATGTATCTGAAGAATGTAGATTAAGGCTGTTATTTTACCTCTGAGCTGTGATTGATTGATTGATAATGTATCTGAAGAATGGACATTAAGGCTGTTATTTTACCTCTGAGCTGTGATTGATTGATTGATTGATAATGTATCTGAAGAATCTAGATTAAGGCTGTTATTTTACCTCTGAGCTGTGATTGATTGATTGATAATGTATCTGAAGAATGGAAATTAAGGCTGTTATTTTACCTCTGAGCTGTGATTGATTGATTGATTGATAATGTATCTGAAGAATGGAAATTAAGGCTGTTATTTTACCTCTGAGCTGTGATTGATTGATTGATTGATAATGTATCTGAAGAATGTAGATTAAGGCTGTTATTTTACCTCTGAGCTGTGATTGATTGATTGATAATGTATCTGAAGAATGGAAATTAAGGCTGTTATTTTACCTCTGAGCTGTGATTGATTGATAATGTATCTGAAGAATGGACATTAAGGCTGTTATTTTACCTCTGAGCTGTGATTGATTGATTGATTGATAATGTATCTGAAGAATGGAAATTAAGGCTGTTATTTTACCTCTGAGCTGTGATTGATTGATTGATTGATAATGTATCTGAAGAATGTAGATTAAGGCTGTTATTTTACCCTCTGAGCTGTGATTGATTGATTGATAATGTATCTGAAGAATGGAAATTAAGGCTGTTATTTTACCTCTGAGCTGTGATTGATTGATAATGTATCTGAAGAATGGACATTAAGGCTGTTATTTTACCTCTGAGCTGTGATTGATTGATTGATTGATAATGTATCTGAAGAATGGAAATTAAGGCTGTTATTTTACCTCTGAGCTGTGATTGATTGATTGATTGATAATGTATCTGAAGAATGGAAATTAAGGCTGTTATTTTACCTCTGAGCTGTGATTGATTGATTGATTGATAATGTATCTGAAGAATGGACATTAAGGCTGTTATTTTACCTCTGAGCTGTGATTGATTGATTGATTGATAATGTATCTGAAGAATGTAGATTAAGGCTGTTATTTTACCTCTGAGCTGTGATTGATTGATAATGTATCTGAAGAATGTAGATTAAGGTTGTTATTTTACCTCTGAGCTGTGATTGATTGATTGATTGATAATGTATCTGAAGAATGTAGATTAAGGCTGTTATTTTACCTCTGAGCTGTGATTGATTGATTGATAATGTATCTGAAGAATGTAGATTAAGGCTGTTATTTTACCTCTGAGCTGTGATTGATTGATTGATAATGTATCTGAAGAATGTAGATTAAGGCTGTTATTTTACCTCTGAGCTGTAATTGATTGATAATGTATCTGAAGAATGTAGATTAAGGCTGTTATTTTACCTCTGAGCTGTGATTGATTGATTGATTGATAATGTATCTGAAGAATGTAGATTAAGGCTGTTATTTTACCTCTGAGCTGTGATTGATTGATAATGTATCTGAAGAATGTAGATTAAGGCTGTTATTTTACCTCTGAGCTGTGATTGATTGATAATGTATCTGAAGAATGTAGATTAAGGCTGTTATTTTACCTCTGAGCTGTGATTGATTGATTGATTGATAATGTATCTGAAGAATGTAGATTAAGGCTGTTATTTTACCTCTGAGCTGTGATTGATTGATAATGTATCTGAAGAATGTAGATTAAGGTTGTTATTTGACTTCCGAGGTGTGATTGATTGATTAATAATGTATCTGAAGAATGAAGATTAAGGTTGTCATTTGACCTCCGAGGTGTGATTGATTGATAATGTATCTGAAGAATGTAGATTAAGGTTGTTATTTGACCTCCGAGGTGTGATTGATTGATTGATAATGTATCTGAAGAATGTAGATTAAGGTTGTTATTTTACCTCTGAGCTGTGATTGATTGATTGATTGATTGATAATGTATCTGAAGAATGTAGATTAAGGCTGTTATTTTACCTCTGAGCTGTGATTGATTGATAATGTATCTGAAGAATGTAGATTAAGGCTGTTATTTTACCTCTGAGCTGTGATTGATTGATTGATAATGTATCTGAAGAATGTAGATTAAGGCTGTTATTTTACCTCTGAGCTGTGATTGATTGATTGATTGATTGATAATGTATCTGAAGAATGTAGATTAAGGCTGTTATTTTACCTCTGAGCTGTGATTGATTGATTGATTGATAATGTATCTGAAGAATGTAGATTAAGGCTGTTATTTTACCTCTGAGCTGTGATTGATTGATAATGTATCTGAAGAATGTAGATTAAGGTTGTTATTTGACCTCCGAGGTGTGATTGATTGATTGATTGATTGATAATGTATCTGAAGAATGAAGATTAAGGTTGTCATTTGACCTCCGAGGTGTGATTGATTGATAATGTATCTGAAGAATGTAGATTAAGGTTGTTATTTGACCTCCGAGGTGTGATTGATTGATTGATTGATAATTTATCTGAAGAATGTAGATTAAGGTTGTTATTTTACCTCTGAGCTGTGATTGATTGATTGATTGATTGATAATGTATCTGAAGAATGTAGATTAAAGTTGTTATTTTACCTCTGAGCTGTGATTGATTGATTGATTGATTGATAATGTATCTGAAGAATGAAGATTAAGGTTGTCATTTGACCTCCGAGGTGTGATTGATTGATAATGTATCTGAAGAATGTAGATTAAGGTTGTTATTTGACCTCCGAGGTGTGATTGATTGATTGATTGATAATTTATCTGAAGAATGTAGATTAAGGTTGTTATTTTACCTCTGAGCTGTGATTGATTGATTGATTGATTGATAATGTATCTGAAGAATGTAGATTAAGGCTGTTATTTTACCTCTGAGCTGTGATTGATTGATAATGTATCTGAAGAATGGACATTAAGGCTGTTATTTTACCTCTGAGCTGTGATTGATTGATTGATAATGTATCTGAAGAATGTAGATTAAGGCTGTTATTTTACCTCTGAGCTGTGATTGATTGATAATGTATCTGAAGAATGTAGATTAAGGCTGTTATTTTACCTCTGAGCTGTGATTGATTGATTGATAATGTATCTGAAGAATGTAGATTAAGGCTGTTATTTTACCTCTGAGCTGTGATTGATTGATTGATAATGTATCTGAAGAATGGACATTAAGGCTGTTATTTTACCTCTGAGCTGTGATTGATTGATTGATTGATAATGTATCTGAAGAATCTAGATTAAGGCTGTTATTTTACCTCTGAGCTGTGATTGATTGATTGATAATGTATCTGAAGAATGGAAATTAAGGCTGTTATTTTACCTCTGAGCTGTGATTGATTGATTGATTGATAATGTATCTGAAGAATGGAAATTAAGGCTGTTATTTTACCTCTGAGCTGTGATTGATTGATTGATTGATTGATAATGTATCTGAAGAATGTAGATTAAGGCTGTTATTTTACCTCTGAGCTGTGATTGATTGATTGATAATGTATCTGAAGAATGGAAATTAAGGCTGTTATTTTACCTCTGAGCTGTGATTGATTGATAATGTATCTGAAGAATGGACATTAAGGCTGTTATTTTACCTCTGAGCTGTGATTGATTGATTGATTGATAATGTATCTGAAGAATCTAGATTAAGGCTGTTATTTTACCTCTGAGCTGTGATTGATTGATTGATAATGTATCTGAAGAATGGAAATTAAGGCTGTTATTTTACCTCTGAGCTGTGATTGATTGATAATGTATCTGAAGAATGGACATTAAGGCTGTTATTTTACCTCTGAGCTGTGATTGATTGATTGATAATGTATCTGAAGAATGTAGATTAAGGCTGTTATTTTACCTCTGAGCTGTGATTGATTGATAATGTATCTGAAGAATGTAGATTAAGGTTGTTATTTTACCACTGAGCTGTGATTGATTGATTGATTGATAATGTATCTGAAGAATGTAGATTAAGGCTGTTATTTTACCTCTGAGCTGTGATTGATTGATAATGTATCTGAAGAATGTAGATTAAGGCTGTTATTTTACCTCTGAGCTGTGATTGATTGATTCATAATGTATCTGAAGAATGTAGATTAAGGCTGTTATTTTACCTCTGAGCTGTGATTGATTGATTGATTGATAATTTATCTGAAGAATGTAGATTAAGGTTGTTATTTTACCTCTGAGCTGTGATTGATTGATTGATTGATTGATAATGTATCTGAAGAATGTAGATTAAAGTTGTTATTTTACCTCTGAGCTGTGATTGATTGATTGATTGATTGATAATGTATCTGAAGAATGAAGATTAAGGTTGTAATTTGACCTCCGAGGTGTGATTGATTGATAATGTATCTGAAGAATGTAGATTAAGGTTGTTATTTGACCTCCGAGGTGTGATTGATTGATTGATTGATAATTTATCTGAAGAATGTAGATTAAGGTTGTTATTTTACCTCTGAGCTGTGATTGATTGATTGATTGATTGATAATGTATCTGAAGAATGTAGATTAAGGCTGTTATTTTACCTCTGAGCTGTGATTGATTGATAATGTATCTGAAGAATGGACATTAAGGCTGTTATTTTACCTCTGAGCTGTGATTGATTGATTGATAATGTATCTGAAGAATGTAGATTAAGGCTGTTATTTTACCTCTGAGCTGTGATTGATTGATAATGTATCTGAAGAATGTAGATTAAGGCTGTTATTTTACCTCTGAGCTGTGATTGATTGATTGATAATGTATCTGAAGAATGTAGATTAAGGCTGTTATTTTACCTCTGAGCTGTGATTGATTGATTGATAATGTATCTGAAGAATGGACATTAAGGCTGTTATTTTACCTCTGAGCTGTGATTGATTGATTGATTGATAATGTATCTGAAGAATCTAGATTAAGGCTGTTATTTTACCTCTGAGCTGTGATTGATTGATTGATAATGTATCTGAAGAATGGAAATTAAGGCTGTTATTTTACCTCTGAGCTGTGATTGATTGATTGATTGATAATGTATCTGAAGAATGGAAATTAAGGCTGTTATTTTACCTCTGAGCTGTGATTGATTGATTGATTGATAATGTATCTGAAGAATGTAGATTAAGGCTGTTATTTTACCTCTGAGCTGTGATTGATTGATTGATAATGTATCTGAAGAATGGAAATTAAGGCTGTTATTTTACCTCTGAGCTGTGATTGATTGATAATGTATCTGAAGAATGGACATTAAGGCTGTTATTTTACCTCTGAGCTGTGATTGATTGATTGATTGATAATGTATCTGAAGAATCTAGATTAAGGCTGTTATTTTACCTCTGAGCTGTGATTGATTGATTGATAATGTATCTGAAGAATGGAAATTAAGGCTGTTATTTTACCTCTGAGCTGTGATTGATTGATAATGTATCTGAAGAATGGACATTAAGGCTGTTATTTTACCTCTGAGCTGTGATTGATTGATTGATAATGTATCTGAAGAATGTAGATTAAGGCTGTTATTTTACCTCTCAGCTGTGATTGATTGATAATGTATCTGAAGAATGTAGATTAAGGTTGTTATTTTACCACTGAGCTGTGATTGATTGATTGATTGATAATGTATCTGAAGAATGTAGATTAAGGTTGTTATTTTACCTCTGAGCTGTGATTGATTGATTGATTGATAATGTATCTGAAGAATGGAAATTAAGGCTGTTATTTTACCTCTGAGCTGTGATTGATTGATTGATAATGTATCTGAAGAATGGAAATTAAGGCTGTTATTTTACCTCTGAGCTGTGATTGATTGATAATGTATCTGAAGAATGGACATTAAGGCTGTTATTTTACCTCTGAGCTGTGATTGATTGATTGATTGATAATGTATCTGAAGAATCTAGATTAAGGCTGTTATTTTACCTCTGAGCTGTGATTGATTGATTGATAATGTATCTGAAGAATGGAAATTAAGGCTGTTATTTTACCTCTGAGCTGTGATTGATTGATTGATTGATAATGTATCTGAAGAATGTAGATTAAGGCTGTTATTTTACCTCTGAGCTGTGATTGATTGATTGATAATGTATCTGAAGAATGGAAATTAAGGCTGTTATTTTACCTCTGAGCTGTGATTGATTGATAATGTATCTGAAGAATGGACATTAAGGCTGTTATTTTACCTCTGAGCTGTGATTGATTGATTGATAATGTATCTGAAGAATGTAGATTAAGGCTGTTATTTTACCTCTGAGCTGTGATTGATTGATAATGTATCTGAAGAATGTAGATTAAGGTTGTTATTTTACCACTGAGCTGTGATTGATTGATTGATTGATAATGTATCTGAAGAATGTAGATTAAGGCTGTTATTTTACCTCTGAGCTGTGATTGATTGATAATGTATCTGAAGAATGTAGATTAAGGCTGTTATTTTACCTCTGAGCTGTGATTGATTGATTGATAATGTATCTGAAGAATGTAGATTAAGGCTGTTATTTTACCTCTGAGCTGTGATTGATTGATTGATTGATAATTTATCTGAAGAATGTAGATTAAGGTTGTTATTTTACCTCTGAGCTGTGATTGATTGATTGATTGATTGATAATGTATCTGAAGAATGTAGATTAAAGTTGTTATTTTACCTCTGAGCTGTGATTGATTGATTGATTGATTGATTGATTGATAATGTATCTGAAGAATGAAGATTAAGGTTGTCATTTGACCTCCGAGGTGTGATTGATTGATAATGTATCTGAAGAATGTAGATTAAGGTTGTTATTTGACCTCCGAGGTGTGATTGATTGATTGATTGATAATTTATCTGAAGAATGTAGATTAAGGTTGTTATTTTACCTCTGAGCTGTGATTGATTGATTGATTGATTGATAATGTATCTGAAGAATGTAGATTAAGGCTGTTATTTTACCTCTGAGCTGTGATTGATTGATAATGTATCTGAAGAATGGACATTAAGGCTGTTATTTTACCTCTGAGCTGTGATTGATTGATTGATAATGTATCTGAAGAATGTAGATTAAGGCTGTTATTTTACCTCTGAGCTGTGATTGATTGATAATGTATCTGAAGAATGTAGATTAAGGCTGTTATTTTACCTCTGAGCTGTGATTGATTGATTGATAATGTATCTGAAGAATGTAGATTAAGGCTGTTATTTTACCTCTGAGCTGTGATTGATTGATTGATAATGTATCTGAAGAATGGACATTAAGGCTGTTATTTTACCTCTGAGCTGTGATTGATTGATTGATTGATAATGTATCTGAAGAATCTAGATTAAGGCTGTTATTTTACCTCTGAGCTGTGATTGATTGATTGATAATGTATCTGAAGAATGGAAATTAAGGCTGTTATTTTACCTCTGAGCTGTGATTGATTGATTGATTGATAATGTATCTGAAGAATGGAAATTAAGGCTGTTATTTTACCTCTGAGCTGTGATTGATTGATTGATTGATAATGTATCTGAAGAATGTAGATTAAGGCTGTTATTTTACCTCTGAGCTGTGATTGATTGATTGATAATGTATCTGAAGAATGGAAATTAAGGCTGTTATTTTACCTCTGAGCTGTGATTGATTGATAATGTATCTGAAGAATGGACATTAAGGCTGTTATTTTACCTCTGAGCTGTGATTGATTGATTGATTGATAATGTATCTGAAGAATCTAGATTAAGGCTGTTATTTTACCTCTGAGCTGTGATTGATTGATTGATAATGTATCTGAAGAATGGAAATTAAGGCTGTTATTTTACCTCTGAGCTGTGATTGATTGATAATGTATCTGAAGAATGGACATTAAGGCTGTTATTTTACCTCTGAGCTGTGATTGATTGATTGATAATGTATCTGAAGAATGTAGATTAAGGCTGTTATTTTACCTCTGAGCTGTGATTGATTGATAATGTATCTGAAGAATGTAGATTAAGGTTGTTATTTTACCACTGAGCTGTGATTGATTGATTGATTGATAATGTATCTGAAGAATGTAGATTAAGGTTGTTATTTTACCTCTGAGCTGTGATTGATTGATTGATTGATAATGTATCTGAAGAATGGAAATTAAGGCTGTTATTTTACCTCTGAGCTGTGATTGATTGATTGATAATGTATCTGAAGAATGGAAATTAAGGCTGTTATTTTACCTCTGAGCTGTGATTGATTGATAATGTATCTGAAGAATGGACATTAAGGCTGTTATTTTACCTCTGAGCTGTGATTGATTGATTGATTGATAATGTATCTGAAGAATCTAGATTAAGGCTGTTATTTTACCTCTGAGCTGTGATTGATTGATTGATAATGTATCTGAAGAATGGAAATTAAGGCTGTTATTTTACCTCTGAGCTGTGATTGATTGATAATGTATCTGAAGAATGGACATTAAGGCTGTTATTTTACCTCTGAGCTGTGATTGATTGATTGATTGATAATGTATCTGAAGAATGTAGATTAAGGCTGTTATTTTACCTCTGAGCTGTGATTGATTGATAATGTATCTGAAGAATGTAGATTAAGGTTGTTATTTTACCACTGAGCTGTGATTGATTGATTGATTGATAATGTATCTGAAGAATGTAGATTAAGGCTGTTATTTTACCTCTGAGCTGTGATTGATTGATAATGTATCTGAAGAATGTAGATTAAGGCTGTTATTTTACCTCTGAGCTGTGATTGATTGATTGATAATGTATCTGAAGAATGTAGATTAAGGCTGTTATTTTACCTCTGAGCTGTGATTGATTGATTGATTGATAATGTATCTGAAGAATGTAGATTAAGGCTGTTATTTTACCTCTGAGCTGTAATTGATTGATAATGTATCTGAATAATGTAGATTAAGGCTGTTATTTTACCTCTGAGCTGTGATTGATTGATTGATTGATAATGTATCTGAAGAATGTAGATTAAGGCTGTTATTTTACCTCTGAGCTGTGATTGATTGATAATGTATCTGAAGAATGTAGATTAAGGCTGTTATTTTACCTCTGAGCTGTGATTGATTGATAATGTATCTGAAGAATGTAGATTAAGGCTGTTATTTTACCTCTGAGCTGTGATTGATTGATTGATTGATAATGTATCTGAAGAATGTAGATTAAGGCTGTTATTTTACCTCTGAGCTGTGATTGATTGATAATGTATCTGAAGAATGTAGATTAAGGCTGTTATTTTACCTCTGAGCTGTGATTGATTGATAATGTATCTGAAGAATGTAGATTAAGGCTGTTATTTTACCTCTGAGCTGTGATTGATTGATTGATTGATAATGTATCTGAAGAATGTAGATTAAGGCTGTTATTTTACCTCTGAGCTGTGATTGATTGATAATGTATCTGAAGAATGTAGATTAAGGTTGTTATTTGACTTCCGAGGTGTGATTGATTGATTAATAATGTATCTGAAGAATGAAGATTAAGGTTGTCATTTGACCTCCGAGGTGTGATTGATTGATAATGTATCTGAAGAATGTAGATTAAGGTTGTTATTTGACCTCCGAGGTGTGATTGATTAATTGATAATGTATCTGAAGAATGTAGATTAAGGTTGTTATTTTACCTCTGAGCTGTGATTGATTGATTGATTGATTGATAATGTATCTGAAGAATGTAGATTAAGGCTGTTATTTTACCTCTGAGCTGTGATTGATTGATAATGTATCTGAAGAATGTAGATTAAGGCTGTTATTTTACCTCTGAGCTGTGATTGATTGATTGATAATGTATCTGAAGAATGTAGATTAAGGCTGTTATTTTACCTCTGAGCTGTGATTGATTGATTGATTGATTGATAATGTATCTGAAGAATGTAGATTAAGGCTGTTATTTTACCTCTGAGCTGTGATTGATTGATTGATTGATAATGTATCTGAAGAATGTAGATTAAGGCTGTTATTTTACCTCTGAGCTGTGATTGATTGATAATGTATCTGAAGAATGTAGATTAAGGTTGTTATTTGACCTCCGAGGTGTGATTGATTGATTGATTGATTGATAATGTATCTGAAGAATGAAGATTAAGGTTGTCATTTGACCTCCGAGGTGTGATTGATTGATAATGTATCTGAAGAATGTAGATTAAGGTTGTTATTTGACCTCCGAGGTGTGATTGATTGATTGATTGATAATTTATCTGAAGAATGTAGATTAAGGTTGTTATTTTACCTCTGAGCTGTGATTGATTGATTGATTGATTGATAATGTATCTGAAGAATGTAGATTAAAGTTGTTATTTTACCTCTGAGCTGTGATTGATTGATTGATCGATTGATTGATTGATTGATAATGTATCTGAAGAATGAAGATTAAGGTTGTCATTTGACCTCCGAGGTGTGATTGATTGATAATGTATCTGAAGAATGTAGATTAAGGTTGTTATTTGACCTCCGAGGTGTGATTGATTGATTGATTGATAATTTATCTGAAGAATGTAGATTAAGGTTGTTATTTTACCTCTGAGCTGTGATTGATTGATTGATTGATTGATAATGTATCTGAAGAATGTAGATTAAGGCTGTTATTTTACCTCTGAGCTGTGATTGATTGATAATGTATCTGAAGAATGTAGATTAAGGCTGTTATTTTACCTCTGAGCTGTGATTGATTGATAATGTATCTGAAGAATGTAGATTAAGGCTGTTATTTTACCTCTGAGCTGTGATTGATTGATTCATAATGTATCTGAAGAATGTAGATTAAGGCTGTTATTTTACCTCTGAGCTGTGATTGATTGATTGATAATGTATCTGAAGAATGTAGATTAAGGCTGTTATTTTACCTCTGAGCTGTGATTGATTGATTGATAATGTATCTGAAGAATGGACATTAAGGCTGTTATTTTACCTCTGAGCTGTGATTGATTGATTGATTGATAATGTATCTGAAGAATCTAGATTAAGGCTGTTATTTTACCTCTTTGCTGTGATTGATTGATTGATAATGTATCTGAAGAATGGAAATTAAGGCTGTTATTTTACCTCTGAGCTGTGATTGATTGATTGATAATGTATCTGAAGAATGGAAATTAAGGCTGTTATTTTACCTCTGAGCTGTGATTGATTGATTGATTGATAATGTATCTGAAGAATGTAGATTAAGGCTGTTATTTTACCTCTGAGCTGTGATTGATTGATTGATTGATAATGTATCTGAAGAATGGAAATTAAGGCTGTTATTTTACCTCTGAGCTGTGATTGATTGATAATGTATCTGAAGAATGGACATTAAGGCTGTTATTTTACCTCTGAGCTGTGATTGATTGATTGATTGATAATGTATCTGAAGAATCTAGATTAAGGCTGTTATTTTACCTCTGAGCTGTGATTGATTGATTGATAATGTATCTGAAGAATGGAAATTAAGGCTGTTATTTTACCTCTGAGCTGTGATTTATTGATAATGTATCTGAAGAATGGACATTAAGGCTGTTATTTTACCTCTGAGCTGTGATTGATTGATTGATTGATAATGTATCTGAAGAATGTAGATTAAGGCTGTTATTTTACCTCTGAGCTGTGATTGATTGATAATGTATCTGAAGAATGTAGATTAAGGTTGTTATTTTACCACTGAGCTGTGATTGATTGATTGATTGATAATGTATCTGAAGAATGTAGATTAAGGCTGTTATTTTACCTCTGAGCTGTGATTGATTGATAATGTATCTGAAGAATGTAGATTAAGGCTGTTATTTTACCTCTGAGCTGTGATTGATTGATTGATAATGTATCTGAAGAATGTAGATTAAGGCTGTTATTTTACCTCTGAGCTGTGATTGATTGATTGATTGATAATGTATCTGAAGAATGTAGATTAAGGCTGTTATTTTACCTCTGAGCTGTGATTGATTGATAATGTATCTGAAGAATGTAGATTAAGGCTGTTATTTTACCTCTGAGCTGTGATTGATTGATTGATTGATAATGTATCTGAAGAATGTAGATTAAGGCTGTTATTTTACCTCTGAGCTGTGATTGATTGATAATGTATCTGAAGAATGTAGATTAAGGCTGTTATTTTACCTCTGAGCTGTGATTGATTGATAATGTATCTGAAGAATGTAGATTAAGGCTGTTATTTTACCTCTGAGCTGTGATTGATTGATTGATTGATAATGTATCTGAAGAATGTAGATTAAGGCTGTTATTTTACCTCTGAGCTGTGATTGATTGATAATGTATCTGAAGAATGTAGATTAAGGTTGTTATTTGACTTCCGAGGTGTGATTGATTGATTAATAATGTATCTGAAGAATGAAGATTAAGGTTGTCATTTGACCTCCGAGGTGTGATTGATTGATAATGTATCTGAAGAATGTAGATTAAGGTTGTTATTTGACCTCCGAGGTGTGATTGATTGATTGATAATGTATCTGAAGAATGTAGATTAAGGTTGTTATTTTACCTCTGAGCTGTGATTGATTGATTGATAATGTATCTGAAGAATGTAGATTAAGGCTGTTATTTTACCTCTGAGCTGTGATTGATTGATAATGTATCTGAAGAATGTAGATTAAGGCTGTTATTTTACCTCTGAGCTGTGATTGATTGATTGATAATGTATCTGAAGAATGTAGATTAAGGCTGTTATTTTACCTCTGAGCTGTGATTGATTGATTGATTGATTGATAATGTATCTGAAGAATGTAGATTAAGGCTGTTATTTTACCTCTGAGCTGTGATTGATTGATTGATTGATTGATAATGTATCTGAAGAATGTAGATTAAGGCTGTTATTTTACCTCTGAGCTGTGATTGATTGATAATGTATCTGAAGAATGTAGATTAAGGTTGTTATTTGACCTCCGAGGTGTGATTGATTGATTGATTGATTGATAATGTATCTGAAGAATGAAGATTAAGGTTGTCATTTGACCTTCGAGGTGTGATTGATTGATAATGTATCTGAAGAATGTAGATTAAGGTTGTTATTTGACCTCCGAGGTGTGATTGATTGATTGATTGATAATTTATCTGAAGAATGTAGATTAAGGCTGTTATTTTACCTCTGAGCTGTGATTGATTGATAATGTATCTGAAGAATGTAGATTAAGGTTGTTATTTTACCACTGAGCTGTGATTGATTGATTGATTGATAATGTATCTGAAGAATGTAGATTAAGGCTGTTATTTTACCTCTGAGCTGTGATTGATTGATAATGTATCTGAAGAATGTAGATTAAGGCTGTTATTTTACCTCTGAGCTGTGATTGATTGATTCATAATGTATCTGAAGAATGTAGATTAAGGCTGTTATTTTACCTCTGAGCTGTGATTGATTGATTGATTGATAATTTATCTGAAGAATGTAGATTAAGGTTGTTATTTTACCTCTGAGCTGTGATTGATTGATTGATTGATTGATAATGTATCTGAAGAATGTAGATTAAAGTTGTTATTTTACCTCTGAGCTGTGATTGATTGATTGATTGATTGATTGATTGATAATGTATCTGAAGAATGAAGATTAAGGTTGTCATTTGACCTCCGAGGTGTGATTGATTGATAATGTATCTGAAGAATGTAGATTAAGGTTGTTATTTGACCTCCGAGGTGTGATTGATTGATTGATTGATAATTTATCTGAAGAATGTAGATTACGGTTGTTATTTTACCTCTGAGCTGTGATTGATTGATTGATTGATTGATAATGTATCTGAAGAATGTAGATTAAGGCTGTTATTTTACCTCTGAGCTGTGATTGATTGATAATGTATCTGAAGAATGGACATTAAGGCTGTTATTTTACCTCTGAGCTGTGATTGATTGATTGATAATGTATCTGAAGAATGTAGATTAAGGCTGTTATTTTACCTCTGAGCTGTGATTGATTGATTGATAATGTATCTGAAGAATGTAGATTAAGGCTGTTATTTTACCTCTGAGCTGTGATTGATTGATTGATAATGTATCTGAAGAATGGACATTAAGGCTGTTATTTTACCTCTGAGCTGTGATTGATTGATTGATAATGTATCTGAAGAATGGACATTAAGGCTGTTATTTTACCTCTGAGCTGTGATTGATTGATTGATTGATAATGTATCTGAAGAATCTAGATTAAGGCTGTTATTTTACCTCTGAGCTGTGATTGATTGATTGATAATGTATCTGAAGAATGGAAATTAAGGCTGTTATTTTACCTCTGAGCTGTGATTGATTGATTGATTGATAATGTATCTGAAGAATGGAAATTAAGGCTGTTATTTTACCTCTGAGCTGTGATTGATTGATTGATAATGTATCTGAAGAATGGAAATTAAGGCTGTTATTTTACCTCTGAGCTGTGATTGATTGATAATGTATCTGAAGAATGGACATTAAGGCTGTTATTTTACCTCTGAGCTGTGATTGATTGATTGATTGATAATGTATCTGAAGAATCTAGATTAAGGCTGTTATTTTACCTCTGAGCTGTGATTGATTGATTGATAATGTATCTGAAGAATGGAAATTAAGGCTGTTATTTTACCTCTGAGCTGTGCTTGATTGATAATGTATCTGAAGAATGGACATTAAGGCTGTTATTTTACCTCTGAGCTGTGATTGATTGATTGATTGATAATGTATCTGAAGAATGTAGATTAAGGCTGTTATTTTACCTCTGAGCTGTGATTGATTGATAATGTATCTGAAGAATGTAGATTAAGGTTGTTATTTTACCACTGAGCTGTGATTGATTGATTGATTGATAATGTATCTGAAGAATGTAGATTAAGGCTGTTATTTTACCTCTGAGCTGTGATTGATTGATAATGTATCTGAAGAATGTAGATTAAGGCTGTTATTTTACCTCTGAGCTGTGATTGATTGATTGATAATGTATCTGAAGAATGTAGATTAAGGCTGTTATTTTACCTCTGAGCTGTGATTGATTGATTGATTGATAATGTATCTGAAGAATGTAGATTAAGGCTGTTATTTTACCTCTGAGCTGTAATTGATTGATAATGTATCTGAAGAATGTAGATTAAGGCTGTTATTTTACCTCTGAGCTGTGATTGATTGATTGATTGATAATGTATCTGAAGAATGTAGATTAAGGCTGTTATTTTACCTCTGAGCTGTGATTGATTGATAATGGATCTGAAGAATGTAGATTAAGGCTGTTATTTTACCTCTGAGCTGTGATGGATTGATAATGTATCTGAAGAATGTAGATTAAGGCTGTTATTTTACCTCTGAGCTGTGATTGATTGATTGATTGATAATGTATCTGAAGAATGTAGATTAAGGCTGTTATTTTACCTCTGAGCTGTGATTGATTGATAATGTATCTGAAGAATGTAGATTAAGGTTGTTATTTGACTTCCGAGGTGTGATTGATTGATTAATAATGTATCTGAAGAATGAAGATTAAGGTTGTCATTTGACCTCCGAGGTGTGATTGATTGATAATGTATCTGAAGAATGTAGATTAAGGTTGTTATTTGACCTCCGAGGTGTGATTGATTGATTGATAATGTATCTGAAGAATGTAGATTAAGGTTGTTATTTTACCTCTGAGCTGTGATTGATTGATTGATTGATTGATAATGTATCTGAAGAATGTAGATTAAGGCTGTTATTTTACCTCTGAGCTGTGATTGATTGATAATGTATCTGAAGAATGTAGATTAAGGCTGTTATTTTACCTCTGAGCTGTGATTGATTGATTGATAATGTATCTGAAGAATGTAGATTAAGGCTGTTATTTTACCTCTGAGCTGTGATTGATTGATTGATTGATAATGTATCTGAAGAATGAAGATTAAGGCTGTTATTTTACCTCTGAGCTGTGATTGATTGATTGATTGATAATGTATCTGAAGAATGTAGATTAAGGCTGTTATTTTACCTCTGAGCTGTGATTGATTGATAATGTATCTGAAGAATGTAGATTAAGGTTGTTATTTGACCTCCGAGGTGTGATTGATTGATTGATTGATTGATAATGTATCTGAAGAATGAAGATTAAGGTTGTCATTTGACCTCCGAGGTGTGATTGATTGATAATGTATCTGAAGAATGTAGATTAAGGTTGTTATTTGACCTCCGAGGTGTGATTGATTGATTGATTGATAATTTATCTGAAGAATGTAGATTAAGGTTGTTATTTTACCTCTGAGCTGTGATTGATTGATTGATTGATTGATAATGTATCTGAAGAATGTAGATTAAAGTTGTTATTTTACCTCTGAGCTGTGATTGATTGATTGATTGATAATGTATCTGAAGAATGAAGATTAAGGTTGTCATTTGACCTCCGAGGTGTGATTGATTGATAATGTATCTGAAGAATGTAGATTAAGGTTGTTATTTGACCTCCGAGGTGTGATTGATTGATTGATTGATAATTTATCTGAAGAATGTAGAATAAGGTTGTTATTTTACCTCTGAGCTGTGATTGATTGATTGATTGATAATGTATCTGAAGAATGTAGATTAAGGCTGTTATTTTACCTCTGAGCTGTGATTGATTGATAATGTATCTGAAGAATGGACATTAAGGCTGTTATTTTACCTCTGAGCTGTGATTGATTGATTGATAATGTATCTGAAGAATGTAGATTAAGGCTGTTATTTTACCTCTGAGCTGTGATTGATTGATAATGTATCTGAAGAATGTAGATTAAGGCTGTTATTTTACCTCTGAGCTGTGATTGATTGATTGATAATGTATCTGAAGAATGTAGATTAAGGCTGTTATTTTACCTCTGAGCTGTGATTGATTGATAATGTATCTGAAGAATGTAGATTAAGGCTGTTATTTTACCTCTGAGCTGTGATTGATTGATTGATAATGTATCTGAAGAATATAGATTAAGGCTGTTATTTTACCTCTGAGCTGTGATTGATTGATTGATAATGTATCTGAAGAATGTAGATTAAGGCTGTTATTTTACCTCTGAGCTGTAATTGATTGATAATGTATCTGAAGAATGTAGATTAAGGTTGTTATTTGACCTCCGAGGTGTGATTGATTGATTGATTGATAATGTATCTGAAGAATGAAGATTAAGGTTGTCATTTGACCTCCGAGGTGTGATTGATTGATAATGTATCTGAAGAATGTAGATTAAGGTTGTTATTTGACCTCTGAGGTGTGATTGATTGATTGATTGATTGATAATGTATCTGAAGAATGTAGATTAAGGTTGTTATTTTACTTCTGAGCTGTGATTGATTGATTGATAATGTATCTGAAGAATGTAGATTAAGGCTGTTATTTTACCTCTGAGCTGTGATTGATTGATTGATAATGTATCTTAAGAATGTAGATTAAGGCTGTTATTTTACCTCTGAGCTGTGATTGATTGATTGATAATGTATCTGAAGAATGTAGATTAAGGCTGTTATTTTACCTCTGAGCTGTGATTGATTGATTTATAATGTATCTGAAGAATGTAGATTAAGGCTGTTATTTTACCTCTGAGCTGTGATTGATTGATTGATTGATAATGTATCTGAAGAATGTAGATTAAGGCTGTTATTTTATCTCTGAGCTGTGATTGATTGATAATGTATCTGAAGAATGTAGATTAAGGTTGTTATTTGACCTCCGAGGTGTGATTGATTGATTGATAATGTATCTGAAGAATGAAGATTAAGGTTGTCATTTGACCTCCGAGGTGTGATTGATTGATAATGTATCTGAAGAATGTAGATTAAGGTTGTTATTTGACCTCCGAGGTGTGATTGATTGATTGATTGATTGATAATGTATCTGAAGAATGTAGATTAAGGCTGTTATTTTACCTCTGAGCTGTGATTGATTGATAATGTATCTGAAGAATGTAGATTAAGGCTGTTATTTTACCTCTGAGCTGTGATTGATTGATAATGTATCTGAAGAATGTAGATTAAGGCTGTTATTTTACCTCTGAGCTGTGATTGATTGATTGATAATGTATCTGAAGAATGTAGATTAAGGCTGTTATTTTACCTCTGAGCTGTGATTGATTGATTGATTGATAATGTATCTGAAGAATGTAGATTAAGGCTGTTATTTTACCTCTGAGCTGTGATTGATTGATAATGTATCTGAAGAATGTAGATTAAGGCTGTTATTTTACCTCTGAGCTGTAATTGATTGATTGATAATGTATCTGAAGAATGTAGATTAAGGCTGTTATTTTACCTCTGAGCTGTGATTGATTGATTGATTGATAATGTATCTGAAGAATGTAGATTAAGGCTGTTATTTTACCTCTGAGCTGTGATTGATTGATTGATTGATAATGTATCTGAAGAATGTAGATTAAGGTTGTTATTTGACCTCCGAGGTGTGATTGATTGATTGATTGATAATGTATCTGAAGAATGAAGATTAAGGTTGTCATTTGACCTCCGAGGTGTGATTGATTGATAATGTATCTGAAGAATGTAGATTAAGGTTGTTATTTGACCTCCGAGGTGTGATTGATTGATTGATAATGTATCTGAAGAATGTAGATTAAGGTTGTTATTTTACCTCTGAGCTGTGATTGATTGATTGATTGATAATGTATCTGAAGAATCTAGATTAAGGCTGTTATTTTACCTCTGAGCTGTGATTGATTGATTGATTGATTGATAATGTATCTGAAGAATGTAGATTAAGGTTGTTATTTTACCTCTGAGCTGTGATTGATTGATTGATTGATAATGTATCTGAAGAATGTAGATTAAGGTTGTTATTTGACCTCCGAGGTGTTTATTGGAAACCTCACTAACATATTTGCTGCTGGATTGAAAAAAATGATTGTTTGATTTTTTTCCGACGTTGAAAGGAGTTCTTGTTCCTTAGTATTGACTTCACTGCACTCCAGGTATACCCATAGGTGGTCAGAAATTGATGAAGAGGGTGGATGACGATGGTATCTGTTGCTTGCTGTTTATACATACTCCTGCTCTGTCCTCTCATGCGCGTCATGAACTTGAACCTCGTTTAAGCTGAGCATGAGCTGTAGTGGTCAGCTGCCCAAAGCTGTAGTGGTCAGCGTCCCAAAGCTGTAGTGGTCAGCGACCCAAAGCTGAGTACTAGCGGCAGGGTCAGTGACCCAGAGCTGTAGTGGTCAACGACCCAAAGCCGAGTACTAGCGGCAGGGTCAGTGACCCAGAGCTGCCAAGACCCGTTACGCCTCCATGAGGCGATCCTGGATAACAGGCTGTAACAGACTGGCAAAGGAGAAGGAATCGAAGAGCCCCAAACAAGATAGACTTTCACACGAAATAAAACATAACATCCAGTTGCTGTCCCAAAAAACAGATTTAGCCCTACAGTAGATTTCGGATCACTGTGTGATCCTTGGAAACGAGAAATCAAATGAGCTAGTAAAAGCCGGAAGTGGCGACACGCAGATTCGCCATCCACAGAGCTATAAAGAAGCAAAGACACTCATCAAACGATCCATGAGGACAGAATGGAGAGACCAGAACAAAGAATACAAGCCAGAAAATGACAGCATAGACAAACTTGGCGAGATGGACAGATAAGGACCTTCAGGCTCAGGACATTGTAGACTCAAGGCCCACCTCCACAAAATGTGGCTTAGAGACACCGCCACGTGCCAGAACATTCAAGCATCTTCTGTGTTCTCTCACTCCCACTACCAAGCCCTGAACGTTCTCTATCTCCCACTACCAAGCCCTGAACGTTCTCTCACTCCCGCTACCAAGCCCTGAACGTTCTCTCACTCCCACTACCAAGCCCTGAACGTTCTCTCACTCCCACTACCAAGCCCTGAACGTTCTCAATCTCCCACTACCAAGCCCTGAACGTTCTCAATCTCCCGCTACCAAGCCCTGAATGTTCTCTCACTCCCACCACCAAGCCCTGAAAAGGATTTTGCAAGTAGCAGCATGTTGTCCGGGGAACGGTATGCGTTGGATCAAAGTTTACAGCTTGACTGCGATATTTGCATCGTTCGGTCCGATACATCAGACTTCTGCAGGACTGCACTACTTATGCAGACCAAAGAGAGGCAGTCTGGCCCGGAAGTGCGACCATACTCGATAAGCTATGGGGGGCCGGCGAAGACCTAAAACGCAGTCTCCTTCGTGGACCTCACCGGGCTAGTAGCACAGCATCAGTTGATCAAAGACGAAAAAGCAGGGAAGCGTTAACCTGAACACAGAGCAGCCAATACAGCAGGAAATTGGTTTTACTTGGCTTCGTTCGTTCTCTTAAAGGGCTTAAGTAGCAGAATGTAGTCCAGAGAACGGAATGCGTTGTGTCGTAGTTTACAGCTTGACTAAGATATTTGCACCTTTCGATCCAACACATCCGACTTCAGCAAGCATTTTTTGAGTACCGGGTTAGCATTCCCTCTTCGATCCCTTCTCCTTAGCCAGTCTGCCCTGCTGCAGCCTGTTATCCAGGATCACCGCGTGGAGGTGTAGAAGGGTCTTGGCAGCTCTGGTTCGCTGGTCTTGGCCCTAGCAGTCAGCTATAGGTCGCTGACCGCTGTAGCTCATGCGCTGCCCAGCAGGAAATTGAGAGAGATATTTGAAATTGGAAGGACATACTCTCAAAAAGAAGTTGCACAGTACAACCAGACATGAGCTGAATTGGAACCCACATGGAAAGAGAGTTGTTTGAAGAACCAAGAAACATCTGGTGAAGAATCGTGAAAGAGGAATCCAGTTCACTTGGAGTCTTGTAGGCGGAGCTCAAAAGGACAGCAGAGGCATCTGTTGGGGGCCTATGCTCCTGGGGGAGTACCAGATGGAGAGCATCTGTTGGGGGCCTATGCTCCTGAGGGAGTAAGACAGATGGAGAGCATCTGTTGGGGGCCTATGTACCTAGGGGAGCAAGACAGATGGAGAGCATCTGTTGGGGGCCTATGCTCCTGGGGGAGTAAGAGATGGATAGCATCTGTTGGGGACCTATGTACCTGGGGGAGCAAGACAGATGGAGAGCATCTGTTGGGGGCCTATGCTCCTGGGGGAGTAAGAGATGGAGAGCATCTGTTGGGACCTATGCTCCTGGGGGAGAAAGAGATGGAGAGCATCTGTTGGGGACCTATGCTGCTGGGGGAGTAAGAGATGGATAGCATCTGTTGGGGACCTATGCTCCTGGGGGAGTAAGAGATGGAGAGCATCTGTTGGGGACCTATGCTGCTGGGGGAGTAAGAGATGGATAGCATCTGTTGGAGACCTATGTACCTGGGGGAGTAAGAGATGGAGAGCATCTGTTGAGGGCCTATGCTCCTGGGGGAGTAAGAGATAGAGAGCATCTGTTGGGGGCCTATGCTCCTGGGGGAGCCGGACAGATAAATGATGATGATGTACATTTTCAAATGTTTGTTTAATTTCTGTTCTAGTTCTTCTATGCCATCGCAAGCAGCAAGTCGTCCAATGTGATTGTTTTGTGTCTGGCCCAAATTATGGTGAGATTATCTTAATAGATGTTTGGGAGAGGAGAGAGAGATTGTGTCTGGTCCAAATTATGGTGAGGTTATCTTAATAGGTGTTTGGGAGAGAAGAGAGAGATTGTGTCTGGTCCAAATTATGGTGAGGTTATCTTAATAGATGTTTGGGAGAGGAGAGAGAGATTGTGTCTGGTCCAAATTATGGTGAGGTTATCTTAATAGATGTTTGGGAGAGGAGATAGAGTATCTGGTCAAAATTATGGTGAGGTTATCTTAATAGATGTTTGGGAGAGAAGAGAGAGATCATAGTCTTTAGTTCAGTTGCTTTTCTGTAGTATGTGTTGGGTCTGGACCAGGTCATAGAGAGAAAAAGTGTTTTAATAGATGTTAGGAAAAAGGCAGTGAGATTGTAGTTTTCATGAGACAATTTCTCAGAGGCTGACCTCAATTTATTCCATTCAGTGTTTTCTGTGAGAAAAGTTTGCACTGTGTCTGTTTGGGATGTTCTCAAGTTTCTGAATGGATTAATATTTGCATTGATCGTTGTCCTACTTTTCTATGAGAGTGTGTTCATCCGAGTGGTGAATTTTGCAAGTTGCATCGTCGAGTAAAAATATATGGCCATTTTTGGTCAAATATCGCTCATCTGCCAGTTGTGGAAATTGAGGCCTGCTCTGCAGCGTCAGGCCAAGAAAAGATGCGATATACAAGGGCTTTTCTTTACAGCTTGATGTCAATTTTCACTTCCCCCCTCCCCTCCCCCGAGACCCTAGGCACACTCTCATTTCTCCGTATTCTAAACGGAGAAAGAATTTCATCGCCTCGCAGGAGGAAAACATTCAGAGGGTGCAGAGGTTAAGCTCGTGAACGGACGACGACAGCCTCTGACACCGGTTCGACACTTAGGAGAAGGAGAACTCCTCAAACAGGCCCTCCTCATGACCCCCATCCCAAGACAGCAAAGTACCCGGCTCCCTCCCAGGAGCCAACAAGGATTGCGGTCGACACACCCACTTTCCAGTCGGGATGTGGTGGTGTCCGACCGACGCTACTTCCTTGGTCGAACATTTAGTGTTTTGTTGTGGAATTTGAGTGCAAATGGCCAATCAAAACCCTGAAACTTCAATTCTTGAGTGAGCACTCAAGTAGCACCGTCACCTTCGAATGTTAGTATTGAATTGAGCATCTTATAAAGTTGTGATATGCGATTTCATTAAATTGAACTATATTGATATCCTGTGGCACAATGCAATATATTATTGTTTTTTTTAATTTTAAAATAATTGTGTCTGCGTTCTTAATTATTAATATGACACTGTTAAAGAAGGGGATTATGGACAAAAATGGATGTGTAATTTAGGTAGCGAGGTCTGGACTGGACGTTCCGCTCGTTAAAGGAAAGTGAAGCGTATGTTATAGCCTCTCCTTTCCAGGTGTAGAGATCGCCGCTGGCTTCACTGTTCAGCTTGCCAGTTAGGAGTTTCCATGCCAATGGCCTCTCCTACATTATTGTGTCCCCAGCAGCACCTTTATGAGGGTTCCCCTTTTTCTTACAGAGCCTGCTGTGGGACGTGACCGATGGGCGGGCAGATTGGGCTCATTAGCCTTGGTTGGCAGCCAATCTAAGAGAAGGTAAACTCTGACTCAAAACCTGGGCAGACGAAGCTCGTTAGCCTGTTCAGGCAGTTCGCCAAGGAGAGGAGGATTTTAAACCCACAAGTCCCAGGGAGTGCTTGCTAGTCTTGGGACGATGAGAGTATCATTGGATGTCTCGAGTAACTAGCATCTGTGGGGAAGGACTCAACTGCCTTGTGGAAACATCAGGAGAGGGTGGGGCTACGGGAGTAAACCCAGACATAAAATGCGGAATGGTAGCACCTAAGGTGGATGGTTTCAAAATTACAAACTCATTCCGGCAGCTCCTGCAGCTGAGCTGTTGCCAAATTGTCATGCTTTGCATTCCTTTGGATTACACTAGCGAGGCAGAGAGGGGGATCCTGCAGTTTGGGCAGCTCAGGGTCTCTAAATTCAGCGCCCTGAGAAGCTACAGGTCTGCGGAGACCGAGACACCTATGTCATTTAGGTGGAGTGGAATGGTGATCATTCGTTTTGTCAGGTAGAAGGAAAACTCTTTTGTTTCTAAACTATTTCCGTTGTGTAAGCATACAATCTACTTCGGCATTATAATACCATAACATCAATTACAGCGGTTTCAAAGATCAACTGAGAAAAGATTAGATAACAAATTTGAAAAAGAGTGTATATGCTCAACGAATGCTTTATTGCAAATTGAATAATGAAACTGACATTGTTTGGACAAGCTTTTATGTTAGTGCAAAGTAATCTAAGCTATATTCCGAAGGGGACCCTAAAAATTGTCTCAGAAGGCAAGAATAAATAAATCCGTTTCTTTGGTCTGTGATGAGACGTATTGACGGAATGGTCGATGACATCAAATGAAGCCTCAAAGAGATCGTCTCATAATTTGAAGCATTTTCAGTTGCTCTAGACGAGAGTACAAACACTGATACTCTTCAGTCAGCTATATTTGTTCTCGGAGGCGAAACTCAATTCAGTTATACAGATGAATCGCTTGCTTTTCAATCAATGAATGACGCTACAAAGGGAGAAGACGTTTTCAGGATGAAAAAATGCTTTGAATAAATTCTTCGTTTTCGTCGTTTGTTCTCTAACTCTCGCTACCAACACCCTGGGTTTTGCAATTAGCTGGATGTTGTCCAGTGAACGGATTGTGTTGTGTCATAGTTTACAGCTTGACTGCAATATTTACACCTTTCGGTCCGACACATCCGACGTCTGTAGGCATTTAACCCTACCAGACCTAAGGCCCTGAACCCAACTGTCCCCCATTCCTGGGTAACCCTACCACACCTGAGGCCCTGAACCCAACTGTCCCCCATTCCTGGGTTCCAGAGCATTAAAGAGAAAAAACCAACATGATATAGAAAAATGTTAGTTACATGCAAACAAGTGGTTAGAATAAGATGTAACTTGGAGACATTGTAGAAAATAGGTTTACCTTTCATCTAGCGTCAATATTCCACCTTTGTGTGCCAATCCACCCAGCAAAAGGCAAAGAATCTGTCTCGAGTCATAAAACATTTCGAAATCCGCGAGTAAACACAACAAAGAGCCCTCATTTGTCCAATAATCCTGATAGCTGGGCTTTATACATGAGTATTCCATATAGATCCTCAGTCCAAGAAAAGCCTTCATCTCATCACTCAAGCTCTCACTGTCTGTTTCACTTGAACAGAGTCTGAATCAACCAAATTATTAATCACCTGTTGGACTGTCATAAGCCTAGACTTACTTTGCTTTCCTGTTGAAGTGCTTGGTTCATCAGCCGTTCGTTTCATTGTCAATTTTCCGAATTTGTTCACGTTAAACCCCACAAAATCAATTCAAACATGGGGGCAGCCATTTGCAATGACTATCACGAGGATTGACCACGATTGGTTGGTTATTTTTAGATTCTGACGCATTTTATGACGTACTATCCAAAGTACTGAAAATTAGGTACAGGGGTTTAGCGGCAGTTGAGGAAATTACCGAAAAATGAGTACAGCAGTCTGGTTGTGTTAAGGTACCGGGTTAGCCTTCTTTTTCGATCTATTCTCCTTAGTCAGTCTGCTCTGTTGCAGCCCGTTATACAGGATCACCACGTAGAGGTGTAGAAGGGTCTTGTCAGCTCTGGCTCACTGGCCTTGACGCTAGCAGTCAGCTTCTGGTCGCTTGTGATGAAGTGTGAGCTATATCAGTTTTAGAAAGACTTTAATTCAACTTTCTTCTCCCAGGGCATGTACTTTGTCTCCTGCGTTTTACTCATGAGAATGAACATGCCACAAGAATACAGGTCAGTAACTTAATTGTTTAACAAATGAAATCTTCTTTAACCCTTTCACCCCGGAACCACGTTGTGAGAGTTGATCTAAAAATACTGCTGTTCCCTAACAACTTTGTGAACGTTGTTCTAAATGTGGTTGCCGATAATTAATTATGTTAAATTATACTCCGTAGTGTGATATTTAAACAGTAAATTAGACGACTTTTGACATCTGACAGACATTTTCATCCGAGATTTTGTTGTTGGTATACATATTTTTCGTGTTTGTATGCTTTCTGTATAGTAATCACGAATGTTTTGATTTCCAAAATATTATTGTTGCTAAAATACTGTTGATAGTCATTTGCCTACAAGTTCTAAGCCTCTAGAGCAATCAGTTTACTGCACAACACCAAGGGCTAAACAGTCAATCTTGTTTTAACTAATTCACAAATTAACACCAAGGGCTAAACAGTCAATCTTGTTTTAACTAATTCACAAATTAACACCAAGGGCTAAACAGTCAATCTTGTTTTAACTAATTCACAAATTAACACCAAGGGCTAAACAGTCAATCTTGTTTAACTATTTCACAAATTAACACCAAGGGCTAAACAGTCAATCTTGTTTGAACTAATTCACAAATTAACACCAAGGGCTAAACAGTCAATCTTGTTTTAACTAATTCACAAATTAACACCAAGGGCTAAACAGTCAATCTTGTTTGAACTAATTCACAAATTAACACCAAGGGCTAAACAGTCAATCTTGTTTGAACTAATTCACAAATTAACATTAAGGACTAAACAGTCAATCTTGTTTTAATTAATTCATGAATTAGCATTTGTTCTAGGGCTAAGTTGGGGATGCTGTAGATAAGCGGTAAGACACTTGTCTCACAAGTAAAGTTCGAAACGGTGGATACCCACGTCGTTAGCGCACCATGTGATCTGGAAAAAGCCGCAGATGTAGATAGTTAGGAGAGCCAGAATCAGATTCAATTCCAGAGCGAGCCGTGGAGAGAACAGGACTGGCTTGAGATAGCGGGTGGAGAAGAAAGGAGATCCCGAAACACACAGTCTTGAGCGAGCGGTTGAGAGGAAAGGAGATCCCGTAACACAGAGTCTACAGACGAGTCTTGAGAAAGCAGTTAGATTTTGGAGCCCAGAGAGACAGTGGTTTTGACAGAAAATATTTCACAACGAGAGACCAGATGTTCAGCAGCATAGCAAGGAGAGGTAAATAGTGGTGGGACATGCATCAGTTAGTCATCTTTGATACTATTATTCGCATTGCTGCTTCGATTACCAGTGACGAATTCGAGCAACTTTCTCTCAGCATAGACAGATCTCATAACGGCTTCTTCAAGCTGTAACTACACAGATTCATTCAGTAACTAGTCATTAACTAATTTACCAAGCGTTACCAAATGTTGAAGTACGTCCACTAGTGACACTAACATTTTAAAGTCTCACACAGGGGGTTGATTTTAAGGAACACCTTGTGTTCGATGAGATACCTGAATTGTACACAAGTGTTAAGCAGAAGTGTCTCAAGAATCAGTGTTTAGTAGAAGTGTCTCAAGATTCAGTGTTTAGTAGAAGTGTCTTAAGAATCAGCGTTTAGTAGAAGTGTCTCAAGAATCAGCGTTTAGTAGAAGTATCTCAAGAATCAGCGTTTAGTAGAAGTATCTCAAGAATCCAGCGTCTAACTAGTAAGACATTTGACTAGCACAGCGATCTAGCTCTTCAACGATCACTGCAAGCCACCGTCGACAAGAAGAACAGGACCACTGACGAATCACCTGGGCTTTAGAACAAACACGAATCTTCCATTCTGTGGCAATCCACATTACGGTTCGTCAATCAAATTTAGTTTGTCAATCAAGTTTTAGTTGGTCAATCAAGTTTTTATTGGTCATTCAAGTTTTAGTTTGTCAATCAAGTTTTAGTTTGTCAATCAAGTTTTAGTTTGTCAATCAAGATTTAGTTAGTCAATCAAGATTTAGTTTGTCAATCAAATTATTAGCTAGTCAATCAAGTTCTAGTTTGTCAAATCAAGTTTTAGTTTGTCAATCAAGTTTTAGTTTGTCAAATCAAGTTTTAGTTTGTCAAATCAAGTTGTAGTAGTGTTTTAGCAGGCGTGTGAGAGAATTTGATTTGTAACAAATTTAATGTTAGTAGAAATGAAGAATCTCTTCGATTGTGTTTTAATTTAAATAGTGTTTCTTGAATTATTTTAATTAAGAATATAGTTAGTGTCGACCCCTTTCATCATCTGCTATGGTAGGTCAGCAAGCTGTACCTGATGTCCAAACATTGGGTGCTTTGGGATGTGCTCCCTATGTCAACTAGACTGGCGGAGTTCAAGAAAATGGCCCAACATATTTTTTGGGGCGGTCGTTTTATTTCTCAATTTCTCAAGGCTGTGTGAGTTGCACTATGTTTTTGTTTTGCGCCTGTCGGCTCAGTGTATCCGACTTTGGCATACAATTTATGTAAGAGCCTGTTTCCTCCTGCATTTTCTAAAGGTTTGCTTCCTCGGGGTAGCGGTGGGTGCTGTGATGGGGAGCGAACTCAGCACCTTCGGATTATGAACCGTGTCACTTAACCACTAACCCACGACGTCCCCTTCCCAAATTATGAAAGCATCTGTTTTAGCGCTGTGCTGTAGTTTGAGCTGGACGGAATATGTCATTTCAAATTGAAACATATTTAGATTTCTTCTTCTTCTTTTTCGTACGCAGTCAGACAGTAATCATTATTTTTTCGAAAAAAGCGGCGGTCATCCTGAGGCTGTCGCCACTGCCATAGAGCTTGTCTTGCAGTTCCACTGGTGATGGCCACATCTGCTCTCTCTGATCCTCGTATGTCGGGCAGCTCTGCAGCAGATGCTCAGCGGTCATTTTACCGGTACCGCACGGGCATTCGTCGGTACCACCTATCTTTAATTTGTTGAATAGGTGGTACCTCAGTCTATTGTGGCCAGTGCGAAGTCTGAAGACCACGACCTGCTCTCTTCTGTTCAACTGGTAATAGGCATCGTTTTTGGTGTAACCAGTATGTTCGGTTTCCCATTTGGTCATGTATCTGGCTTTGATAAGCCGTTTTGACTCTTCGTACGTCATACTAGTATCTGTTTGTGGTAGTCTTGCACCTTCTTTTGCCAGTCTGTCTGCCTCCTCGTTGTCTTGGATGTTGCAGTGTGATGGGACCCACTGTACCACTACCCTTTTTGGTGCGGACTGCTGGCACAGTTTGCAGAGTGCTGCTCTTAAGTCATTAAGCTCAGTGTTTTTCTGGCTTTTTAGCGCTGTGACTACGGCGAGAGCATCTGTAAGCAGTACTATATGGCTTTCATTACTTTTACCTGTCACCATTTCTTCCACTGCCGCCCTCAGTGCCTCTGCCTCCGCTCTGAAATTGCTTGTGTACTTACCAGTAGCGAATGACAGTGTTATTTTTCTGCCATTTGGTAGGTTCAGGAATGCTCCTCCCCCTCCATTCTGTGTTGTGTTTGTTACAGAACCGTCGGTGTATGCATGGTTCCAGTCCATGCTTGGGTAGTTTTTCGATATAAAGCTTAGATATTTCGATTTAACATTGTGAAAATTCTGGCTATGACAGCTCTAGGTGTTGTCGGAAGAACGTTAAACATGTTTGTCCTTGTTGCAGACTGATCATTACAGAAGTTCTCGGTGACCTCCAGTTCAACTTCTACCACCGCTGGTTCGATGTCATCTTCCTGGTCAGTGCATTGTCCAGCATTGGCTTCTTGTACATCGCACACAATCAGTCGCCAGAGAAGAGCTTGCATAGATAGACGTTGCAAGATTTATGTGTAACAGAGAAAGAATGAGAGAGAGATATTGATGGATGATTGATTAATTGATTGAATGATGATTGATTGGCTGATTGATTAATTGATTGAATGATTGATTGATTGATACATACTTTACATAACAAGGCTTGTGTTATGTTCGTCTGCTAGTGTGAGTGAACAAAAGCTGCTTAAGGTATTGTTGACATTCATAATATCATGATGACATTTAATCGAAAATTACGAGGCTTTCAAATGAAACCGGACCTAACTGCACCAAGTGAACATACATACGATGTGCATGGTGATGTCACTTCTGATGTAAACAGCACATACCAACCATATGGTGACAAAAGTGTGTCGAGGACAACAATAAAGAACTGGACAACGATGTTTAAAGAAGGATGTGAGTTAATGAAAGATCTTCCGAGACCAGGTCAGGCGCATATTGTTGCGTCAGAAGATGCCATCGCTAAAATTGATGCAACAATTTGGGTGGACCGTCCCCGGAGCTTACGTTCGCCACACTTTTATCATCATACACTGCCTGCATTCTGCGATGAATGTCAACTGGTCGACATCCTTCAGCTGTTAGAAACCGAATCACCGCTCGCTGATCAACTCTGGACGGATTACGTATCACACCCGTCGTGTTTTCAACGGTCTGATGAGGAAACTATGAGTCAGAGGATAATGAAATTTTGCAAACTTGACGGTTGAATGTACTTTTTACATCAGAAGTGACATCGAGGAGCGCCTGGCTGAATGGTTTTGAGGCCTGCTTGCCGACAAGGAGCGCAGTAGTTCGAATCCCCGGTATGGCAAATGTTGTTTTTCTGTTGGGGGTGAAATAAACAAACATAGGCAGCACACGATGTGACGACAGTAGTGGCGAAGCGGTCTGTAGTCCTCAACCTTCAAAACCCTTCGACTACCCCTGCAATGGGAAAAATGTTGTATGACACTAGTAATAGTGACATCATCATGTGCATCATACGTAGGTTCACTTGGTGCATTTAAATCCCGTTTCATTTGAACACACCTCGTACATTCAGGAGAAGAATGGAAAATGTATATCCATAAAATTCTTGATGATATTTGATCTGAAATTATATTCAAGGCAACTACCTTATTTCGCCTGAGAACTGGTCACTGCAGACTACTAGAACACCTTTACTGACTCACAAACAGATGAATGCCCATGTGGAACAGGAGGCCAGAACCCTGAACACATTCTCCAGGAATGCCCACTCTATAGGGAAATGAGATACCAGACCTGGTCAGAGGGTGTGGAGCAGAGACAAAAGCGGTGGGGCAGCAGCTACGACCTGGTAAAGACTGCAGACTTCGACTTTGCGACTGGCCTGCGGGTATAGCATGACCAAAGATGTGGGACAGCCGCTCCGACCCGGTGAAGACTACAGACTTCATCTTTGCGACTGGCCTGCGGGTATAGCATGACCAAAGATCCTGAATGCAAAGAAGTAGAAGAAGATTCATGTTTGGGCAACACTTTTACTGACAGACTCTAGTCACTTCTGGACATTGTGTTTCTCAGACAATACAAATAACGCTAGCGGTGAAGTTTGCATCTCCTGATTTTTTTTTTGTGTGGTTTTTTGGGTTTTTTTTTTTTGGCGTCTGTCTTATTTTCTCTAATCCCCAAGGTGGTGTGCATTGCACTGTGGTTTTTATTTTGCGCCTGTCGACCCAGTGCATCCGACTTCAGCATGCATTTTATGTAAGGGTCTGCTTCCTCTGCATTTTCTAAGGGTTTGCTTCCCCGGGGTAACGGCCAGTGCTGTGATGGGGATTGAACCCAGCACCTTCGGATTGTGAGCCGTGCCACTTAACCACTAGACCACGCCGTTCCCTCCTTGGTTTGAGTGGGCTGTTGATCTATGTCTGCTTGAGATGATCAATGCAAAGAGATTCTGGTTTTGGAGTAAAGATACAGAATAGTCACGCTGCCGAAGATGGAGGTGTCATATTGAAAGGTGCAAATATTGCAGTCAAGCTGTAAGCTAGCGACACAATGCATTCCATTCTCTGGACTACATCATGCTCAGGGTTTGGTAGCGGGAGATTGAGAACGAACACAGTAGAAGAAGAAGAATACTTATAAAGTTCTTAGCCGACCTGTACTTCTACAGGAGCACATGCCTCTGTGCAGGTCCCAGCTCTGGTATGATCTGGATGTAGCCGGGAGAAGAGTTTCCTGCTTAGCGGGCTAGGCTCGAGCAGCTTAATACTTCGCTGCGTTGGGACAAGCGCTTACGGAGGGTGGTTAACTGATCTGTGAGTCCATCTTAATAGACTCAAATACTAGAGCAAAGTAGACCCGCATCCTGTTAGACGCCATCTATGCTGCTCTAAACAAACCACCTAACCATGGCCGGTGTTATGTCATGTCACAGTCGCCTCTTACGACATGCTCTCTGTGTGGCAGTGGTGCTATTCATGTCCACACAAAGACCCATGAATAAATAAATTATATAAATATATAAATAAACTGAAATACCAACTCTAAATCCTGCCCCATTTATCCATGGTTGCTAAGCAGCCAGTCACGTGATCAAAACTTTCCACCCTGGGACCAATCATATTTCATCGTTAGTTTCTAGGTTTACCTCTACCTTCCAAAACATCAACGACCCACTTTTTTTGGTAGCCAACACCCATGCCCTAAATTACAACTGAAGGCCGACTTAGAATAACGTACTTACTGACTTAGTCGCTCCACTTCTGCAGAGAGGTGTAGAGGTTTGCTAGAGAGAATGCTATACTGTTCTAACCTCCGTCTTTTTCATGGTCTCTTTCCAATCCAGCCCTTGTTCACTTAAGGATCGTCGTATGTTGTCTTCCCAACATACTTTGGGACATCCTGCGGGTCTGCGTCCTCGACTTTTGATCTCCCATGACCACCCCTTGGTATCCGATCTTCTTCCATTCTACAGACATGGCCAAACCACTGTAGTTGGGACTGCTCCACTCGTGTCTGCAGAGGTTGGACTTCGAGATTGCTACGTATCATCGACTTAGAATAACAACTCTCCAAAAGTTTGCCTAACCTTGGCAGGTTTTCAAATTTTACAATAATAAACCGTTATTGTTTATTGCGTCAACTTTCACAATAATAAACTCTTCTTGAGCTGTTGGTGAGAAAGTGCCTTCGATCAACGAGTTCGGAGAAGCTTGCTCAGGTTGTTATTTCGGATGACCACAATGAGTAGGATTACTCTTTTGTGCGCCCTGAAAAGGACGTTTCATTAGCTTTCCTCACATCCCGAGCATGCTGATGAAGGTTGACTGGGGTCCTCCATGCGGTTGTGCTATGCATGGCTTCATCTGTGTGTCACTCACTACTATGGGGATTATGTTGATCCCTCACATTGTTAGCCAGGCTGCCATGAAAACAGCCCGTTTTCAGGAAGGACTACAAGGAAGCCGAGGAGAGGGTCTTGGCCAGTATATTTTGCCTGACTCTGACTAACATGTCTGATCAGTATATTTTGCCTAACTCTGACTAACATGTCTGATCAGTATATTTTGCCTGACTGACTAACATGTCTGATCAGTATATTTTACCTGACCCTGACTAACATGTCTGATCAGTATATTTTGCCTGACCCTGACTAACATATCTGATCAGTATATTTTGCCTGACCCTGACTAACATGTCTGTTCAGTATATTTTGCCTGACCCTGACTAACATATCTGATCAGAATATTTTGCCTGACCCTGACTAACATGTCTGATCAGAATATTTTGCCTGACCCTGACTAACATATCTGATCAGTATATTTTGCCTGACCCTGACTAACATGTCTGATCAGTATATTTTGCCTGACCCTGACTAACATGTCTGATCAGTATATTTTGCCTGACCCTGACTAACATATCTGATCAGTATATTTTGCCTGACCCTGACTAACATGTCTGATCAGTATATTTTGCCTGACTGACTAACATGTCTGATCAGTATATTTTGCCTGACCCTGACTAACATATCTGATCAGTATATTTTGCCTGACCCTGACTAACATATCTGATCAGTATATTTTGCCTGACCCTGACTAACATGTCTGTTCAGTATATTTTGCCTGACCCTGACTAACATGTCTGATCAGAATATTTTGCCTGACCCTGACTAACATGTCTGATCAGTATATTTTGCCTGATCAGACGTTAGTCTTCCTCCCCTTGCACGGATTAGAATAGTCCTAAACAGTGGTCTGTAATAAGCTTCGTTAATATGGTCTGGTAAACTTTTAACCCCCTCGGTGTCCTTGATTCTGGACACTTGCTAAATAGTTGCAATTTGTTTTTTTTTTCTTTTTGTTCGCCTTATTCCCCAAGGCAGGCGTGCGTTCCACTGTGGTTTTTATTTTATGCCTGTCGGCCCAGTGCATCCGACTTCAGCATGCATTTTATGTAAAGGTCTGCTTCCTCCTGCATTTTCTAAGGGTTTACTTCTCCGGGGTAACGGCCGGTGCTGTGATGGGGATCGAACCCAGCACCTTCGAGTTGTGAGCCGTGCCACTTAACTACTAGACCACGCCGACCCCTCTAGTTGCAATTTGATCTTGGACAAAGCTGAAAACAGATCTGTCCAAGTAATCTCGAATGGTGTTTAGAGAGATCCCCTTCATGTGAACCCCTTGACTCCCTTTGGACTTTTGACTCTGTCACACCAGTTGGATTTCGTGGGTTTTCTCTTTCTAGATCGTCTTCTGAGATTATAATTTTCCTCTGTTCAATTTTGCTCTCGTCTTTTGATAATTCCTACATGGACCATTCATGAAGAGCCATTTTGGATTGATGTGAAGTAAGATGGCTGCACCTGACTGTCTGCACTCTCGACTCGCTCCGGTATTTGTGTCATTTTCTGAAGTTTGTTAATTCCTGTTCGGATTATAATTCACAACTGCTTCACCAGGTGGTATCAAGGACTTTATTTCTGTGGAATTGATATGGCGTTGTACGTTCCGCTTGACTGCACCACAGAATTCAGCCCAGGTTATAACTACTCAAGGACTTTCCTACATGGACAAGCCGCCTACCTCCTGCCCCCTTCACCGAAGGTTACACCATACCTCTCCCAACCTCATATTCTCAGCACAGCAAGTGTCATCCTGATCCGAAGGTGGACAATCCAGAGGCCACGGGGGCGGAACGTGAAGAAAAAGGGGAGTCAGACACGGGCAGACAAGGAAAGCCGACGCAAACGTTGGTTTAACACACACTCCTCTCTGCCCTTATCCCAAGGCTGCAGAGTACTGGGCTCCACCTGGGGAGTCTGTAGGGATTTCGGTCGACACAGGCTACTGGGCCACCTATATTGGCTCAAAATCTCCCAAACAAATGAATGTCCATGTGGGTCAGGAGTCCAGACTCCTGAACACGTACTTCAAGAATGCCCATGTGGGACAACAGGAGTCCAGACTCTTGAACACGTACTTCAAGAATGTCCATGTGGGACAGGAGTCTAGACCCCTGAACACGTACTTTAAGAATGCCCATGTGGGACAGGAGTCCAGACTCTTGAACACGTACTTCAAGAATGCCAATGTGGGACAGGAGTCCAGACCCCTGAACACGTACTTTAAGAGTGCTCATGTGGGACAGGAGTCCAGACTCTTGAACACATACTTCAAGAATGCCCAGCCCTCGAAGAACTAAGATGCCAGACCTGACCAGATGGAGCAGAACTGATGTTGCTGTTTGCGAATGCCCACAATGAGTGGGTTACTCTTATGTGCTTCCTGAAAAAGGACGTTAAGTGACGGGCTGCAGTAGCTGTCCTCACATCTCGAGCGGGCTGATGAAGATGGACTTGGGTCCTCCAGGCAGTTGTGCTATGCTTGGCCTCATCTGCGTGATGCTCACTACTACGGGGATCACGTCAAACCTCATCGTGTTAGCCAGACTGTCGTCCTCGACAACAGCCCGTTTCCAGAACGACCAACGAGGAAGTCAGTTGAGGGTCTTTTCCTGACCCTGGCTAACATTGTCTGACCAGTGTGTTTTGCCTGCCCAGACGTTAGCCTCATCGTCCCGTCAGGTGAGGGTCTTGGCCAGTATATTTCTCCTGACCCTGGCTAACATTGTCTGACCAGTATGTTTTGCCTGCCAAGACGTTAGCCTCATCGTCCCGTCAGGTGAGGGTCTTGGTCAGTATATTTCTCCTGAACCTGGCTAACATTGTCTGACCAGTGTGTTTTGCCTGACCAGACGTTAGCCTCATCGTCCCCTAGAACTGAGTTAAAACTATGGGGTCACCGCTCAAAACTGGAAGTGACTGTGGACTTCCTCCTGGCGAAAGAACTGAAGATTTAGCGTGATCAGAAAATCCCGAACGCGGAATAAGAAGAAGAGAATAGACGCCTTTGAAATGTAAATTATTCTTTCTGTTGAATATTCACAATAATTATGGTGACCCTTTTGTGCGCCCTGAAAAAGGTGGCAGGTTGCAGTAGCTTTCATCACATTCCGAGCGTGCTAACGAAGGTTGTGCTATGTTTGACTGCATCTGCGTGTCACTCACTACTACTTTGATCACGCACTCTCCCACCTCGTTAGCCAGGCTGCCATGAAACAGCTTGTTTCCAGGGAGAATCGCATTGAAGTGAGAAAGGGTCTTAGTCAGTATGTCTCGCCTGATCCTAACATTGTCCGATCAGTATTTCTCACCTGACCCTGACTAACAATGTCCGATCACTATTTCTCACCTGACCCTGACTAACAATGTCCGATCACTATGTTTCACCTAACCCTGACTAACATTGTCCGATCAGTATGTCTCGCCTGACCCTGACTAACAATGTCCGATCACTATGTTTCACCTAACCCTGACTAACATTGTTCGATCAGTATGTTTCACTGACCAGACGTCCGTCTCCTCCCCCAATGAAATGTGAATATGTCTGAAGATTGAAGCACATCTCATGGAAAGAGAAAAAATACAAAATAATGAGGTCTTTGAAAAATGAGATATGCAAAGAGAATTAGTGAATGATAACAGATTCCGACAGTCAAAAGTATTTAGTCAGATCAAAAGACAAAACACTTGGCTGCAACCAACACTGGAAGGGAAAGTGGAGGGTTGTACGTGCCAGGGGCAACCAAGGCTATAAGTGGAAGAATACCATCAAGAGATGGATAGGAAGAAGCCTGGCAGACTGCACCTTTAAGGCAAGAGACAGGTGTCTGAATACAGTATCCCCTTTACAGTAATGTGTGACTATAGTACCCCCTTTACAGTCATGTGTGACTATAGTAGCCCCTTTGCAGTCATGTCTGACTATAGTACCCCCTTTTCAGTCATGTCTGACTATAGTAGCCCCTTTACAGTCATGTCTGACTATAGGTTGATGCGACCTTTTAGTAATAACTCTCTACTGAGTTTTTGGTTTTTCCTTTTCATTTCAGCGTTGTCTCTTCACTTCCCTGTGTTGTCTCTTCACTTCCCTGTGTTCTCCCTTCCCTTCCCTGTGGTGTCTCTTCCCTTCCCTGTGTTGTCCCTTGACTTCCCTGTGTTGTCTCTTCACTTCCCTGTGTTGTCTCTTCACTTCGTCTCTTCACTTCCCCGTGTTGTCTCTTCACTTCCCTGTGTTGTCTCTTCACTTCCCTGTGTTGTCTCTTCACTTCCATGTGTTGTCTCTTCACTTGTTGTCTCGTCACTTCCCTGTTTTGTTCCTTCACTTCCCTGTGTTGTCTCTTCACTTCCCTGCATTGTCTCTTCTCTTCCAGTGTTGTCTCTTCCCTTCCCTGTGTTGTCCCTCGACTTCCCTGTGGTGTCTCTTGACTTCCCTGTGGTGTCTCTTCCCTTCCCTGTGTTGTCCCTTGACTTCCCTGTGTTGTCTCTTCACTTCCCTGTGTTGTCCCTCCACTTCCCTGTGGTGTCTCTTCCCTTCCCTGTGTTGTCCCTTGACTTCCCTGTGTTGTCCCTCCACTTCCCTGTGTTGTCTCTTCCCTTCCCTGTGCTGTCCCTCCACTTCCCTGTGCTGTCCCTCCACTTCCCCGTGTTGTCCCTCCACTTCCCCGTGTTGTCCCTCCACTTCCCTGTGTTGTCCCTCCACTTCCCTGTGTTGTCTCTTCCCTTCCCTGTGTTGTCCCTTCACTTCCCTGTGTTGTCCCTTCACTTCCCTGTGTTGTCCCTTCCCATCCCTGTGTTCCGTGAGCTTATTTTCGCCCAGCCTGAGGTGGCTCTGCAGGTTACATCTCCATCTGGATCTGTCTGTAGCTATGTCTTCCCAAGATGTCAGATCCAGAGCCTTCATGTCCCGCTTGCATGCATCTTTAAACCGCAGCTGTGGTCGGCCAGCTGTTCTTTTACCACACGCCAGCTGTCCATATAGAAAATCTTTGGACATGCGACCGTCTTCCATGCGACGAACATGACCAGCCATAGTAGTCTTCGTTGGTGATGGAGGGTGTACATACTTGGAAAACCGGTGCGATAACGCACCTCCGCATTTGTCACATTGTCTCCCCATAATAATAAGGAGTCGTGTCACATCCAGCAAAGAACAGACTCATTGCTACAGTCCCAGAATGTCAAACAAGTTGTCATTTTGAACTTGTGACACCGATATATCTGGGGTGTGTGTTGTTGTCGTTTGCGAGTGCTCACAATGAGCAGGCTACTCTCTTGTGCGCTTTGAAAAGAACGGTGGTGGGTTGCAGTAGCTTCCCTTACATCCTGAGTGTAACTTGAATAAATTTAACGTTTTTATCCTGGCTTAGAAGATTCATCAGAGTCTGTAGACAACCAGTCACATCTGCATTACCCTGCTCCAAAAACTATGCACAACCAATCTATTCTTAAATGCATTAACTGTCTCTGCCTCCACCACCTCCTGGGGTAATGCATTCCAAGCATTCACCACTCTCTGACTAAAAAATATGTCCTAATATCCAAAATGGACCTTTCTTTAGTTAATTTGTAGCTGTGCCCTCTTGTTCTCGTTGGTGGTTGTATTTTGAAAAACTTATTATAGTCTAATTTTACCTTTCCTTTGATAATCGTATAAACCTGAATTATAAACCTCGAATTCTTCTATTTTCTAGACACTGTAGGCTGGTTTTTCAGTCTTTCCTCGTAACTGTAATTCTGGAATCCCACTATCAGCTTTGTCGCTCTTCTTTGTAGGACTCCACACCTGTACACAGTACTCCAATCTAGGTCTAACTAATGCTTTATACAGTTTGACAATCACCTCCTTACTTCCATGGTTAATATTTCTTTTTATCCTACCTAACATTGCATTTGCCTTATTCACTGCTCATTCATTTTTCATGTATGCTCTATTATGACCGCTAGGTCCCTTTCCTTATCTATCATTCAAATATTGTTCTCGCCCATTCTGTAATTATGTTCAATATTATCTAAATCCGACCTCAATATATCCACCTCTGCTATAGATGAGACACTCCTACATAGTTTTGTGTCATCAGCAAATTTTGCAATCATGGATCTCATATCAACGTCCAAATCGTTTATATATATCAAGAACAAAATTGGCCCCAAAACCGAGCCCTGTGGCACATCACTTTTCACTTCACACCACTCAGCGTACTCCTTATTTATGCCAACCCCCTGCCTTCTTCCCGTTAACCAACTTTCAATCCATTCGGCAACTTCTCCACCTATTCCATATGATTTTAACTTTTTAAATAATCGTCCATGAGGTATTCTATCAAAAGCCTTTGCAAAATCTAGATAAATAACATCCAGTGGTTCCCCCTATCTATCATTTTAGTAACCTCCTCCATGAACTACAATAGATTTGTTAAGCACGATCTCTCTCTAGTAAACTCATGCTGACTATTTCTGATTAAATTAAACCTATCTAGATGCGTTATAATATTTTCTTTGATTATTGACAATTTACAGACTATGCTCGTTAAACTGACCGGTCAATAATTGCCTGGATCTGTATTATGGATTATAGTGAGGAAGAAGCTGCGCCAGTCATCAATCTGACTCTTATCCCGAGTTACCTTGAATCAGTGGCAAGACTATTGGTCGAGATGACTGGAGGTAACTTGGGTGGTCAAGACGACTGGAGGTAACTCGGGTGGTCGAGATGACTGGAGGTAACTTGGGTGGTCGAGATGACTGGAGGTAACTCGGGTTGTCGAGATGACTGGAGGTAACTCGGGTGGTCGAGATGACTGGAGGTAACTTGGGTGGTCGAGATGACTGGAGGTAACTCGGGTGGTCGAGATGACTGGAGGTAACTCGGGTGGTCGAGATGACTGGAGGTAACTCGGGTGGTCGAGATGACTGGAGGTAACTCGGGTGGTCGAGATGACTGGAGGTAACTTGGGTGGTCGAGATGACTGGAGGTAACTCGGGTGGTCGAGATGACTGGAGGTAACTTGGGTGGTCGAGATGACTGGAGGTAACTTGGGTGGTCGAGACGACTGGGGGTCAACTCTGGATGCAGACACTCTAGTCTTACCTCCCGTGAGACCAGTGGTCGCGTGACTGTCATGTCACTTGACATGACCAAAATATTTGATTTATCTGCTTTTTATTTCCTTCAGAAATATCTTCTCTACATTGAGTTTGTTACAGGACCTATTTGTTTTACTATCTTTTCAAGAAACTGGTCCATGTCTTCTGAAGACTCACATTTCAAAGGCTTCAATACTCTTCTCCATTTTCTTACTCTAGTATAGAAATAGATCAGGTCACACATTTGGAAAATCTGGGCTGAATTGACAAAAATGGCGACTGCTCAAAAGAAATCAGAAGAAGACTAGCCATTACAATGCAGAGACTGAACAGCCTGAAGAAATTATGGCAGAGCACCAACACAATGATAAAAGTAAAAGTCTTGAGAGCCTGTGTTTTTCCTGTGGCAGCTTATGGCTGTGAAGCATGGACGATTACCAAAACTTCCAAACCAAGGATCGAATCCTTCAAGACAAAATGTTACAAAAAGATCCTCAGAATATCCTGGACAGAGAAAAGAACAAATGTAGACATTCGGCAAGAGTTGAGCATAGAGGAGAACTGGTTTATCAATTCCAGTTTTGGCTAGAAAATGCAAATACTTTGGTCACGTCAAGAGACACAACGGTCTTGAGAGAACAGTGATGGAAGGTATGGTGCCAGGCAAAAGAGGAAGGGGTAGACCAGGAAGACGATGGCACCAAGATATCCAGGAATGCCTGGGTATGGCTTGGCTTGGCTTCGTTCGTTCTAAATCTCCCACTACCAAGCCCTGAAAGGGCTTACGTAGCAGAATGTAGTCCAGATAACGGAATGCGTTGTGTCGTAGTTTACAGCTTGACTGCGATATTTGCACCTTTCGGTCCAACACATCCGACTTCAGCAAGCATTTTATGAGTACCGGGTTAGCATTCCCTCTTCGATCCCTTCTGCTTAGCAAGTCTGCCTTGCTGCAGCCTGTTATCCAGGATCACCACGTGGAGGTGTAGAAGGGCCTTGGCAGGTCTAGTTCGCTGGTCCTGACGCTAGCAGTCAGCTATGGGTCGCTGACCACTACAGGTGGTTGTGTTATGCTTGGCTTAATTTACGTGTCGCCCACTACTACGGGGATCACGTCGATCTCTCACTCCATTAGCGAGACTGCCATGAAAACAGCTCGTTTCCAGCAAAGGCTACCAGGAAGCCGAGGTGAGGGTATTGGCAAGTCTGTTGTGCCTGACCCTGACTAACATGTCTGATCAGTATGTTGTGCCTATCCAGACTGTTGGGAGATACCACACTGGATGTACTAGATTAAAATCTCATAACAATAACACAAGAATTGTATACAAATAATTTTAAAACAAAAATAATTTATGGACAATAAAATAACTTGTTGGACACATAAAAAAATACATGCCCCGGGTGAGGATCGAACTCACGACCTTCAGATCGCTCTGTTAAATGTGTGATTATGAGACTGACGCGCTACCTACTGCGCTACCGAGGCGTTGTATAACTAGTTTTAGTTTTCATAAGAAATACTTATTATTTTCTAAATCAATTTATTGATCATGCCAATGTTATCCACCATTTTGTCAATCCTTTCAAAACCATAATAATTTTGGCGGCTTATACAACTAGATCTTATATTACATACTTTATAATAGTTCCTGTTCTATTTACGAAACAGCCGGTATAAATAGTTTCATTGTTAATATATCAAGCCCTCGGTGTTATTTATAGCAACATTGGGAAATCCGAAATGATTTCAATTTCTTGACTTATTCAATAAGTTGCATATAACTACTATAAGTGTATAAGACAATAATAAGTTATTGTCTACTCTAACTCTTCATGGACGTCATGTCAGTTAACTGTCAGTAGTTGTGGTAATGGGAAGCCAGACAAATACAGACCTAAATGAACTATTACTAAGATGTCGGGTTCATGATGCAAAATTCGTGGATGACACATGTGACATAACTATGCAGAGAGGTGTCTCATCTACAGCAGATGTGTTTAGTCTAAAGTAGAGGTGTTTCATCTAAAGTAGAGGTGTTTCATCTAAAGTAGAGGTGCTTCATCTAAAGTTGAGGTGCTTCATCTAAAGTTGAGGTGCTTCATCTAAAGTTGAGGTGTTTCATCTAAAGTAGCGTCTCGTCTAAAACAGGTGTTTGAAGTTTCATCTAAAGTAACGGTGTCTCGTCTAAAGCAGGTGTTTCATCTAAAGTAGCGGTGTCTCGTCTAAAGCAGGTGTTTCATCTAAAGCATAGTAGGAAAACGAAGGTATTCTTCCAGCCTTTCTCAGGGAAGTCGTACATCGAACCTAACATTACTGTACAGAACCAACGTCACCTGACAGTCGCTAGCTTCACCTACCTAGACAGTACCCTCACCAGTCCCTAGCGTCACCTACCTAGACAGTACCCTCACCAGACAGTACCCTCACCAGTCGCTAGCTTCACCTACCTAGACAGTACCCTCACCAGCTTCACCAACCTAGACAGTACCCTCACCCGACAGTCGCTAGCTTCACCTACATAGACAGTACCCTCACCCGACAGTCGCTAGCTTCACCTACCTAGACAGTACCCTCACCCGACAGTCGCTAGCTTCACCTACCTAGACAGTACCCTCACCCGACAGTCGCTAGCTTCACCTACCTAAACTGTACCCTCACCAGCTTCACCTACCTAGGCAGTACCCTCACTAGAGAGGCGAATATCAACAGTGAGGTCAATAACAGGATGGCTAAAGCGAGCTCTGCGTTTGGGAGGCTCCAAGCAAACGTCTGTAACCTACAAGGCATCAGTGTCACCACCAAGATAATAGTGTATCATGCTTTGGTACTATCCACTCTGCTGCATGCCTGTGAGACATGGACAGCTCAATCATTTTCATTTGAGCTGCCCGCTCCGGATCAGACCACAGAACAAAGTGCCTAACTCTGAAATTCTTAGCAATACTAACATGTTTAGCATTCATACACTTCTGAAATTGGTTCAGCCATGATGGACAGGACATGTTCGCACGCCATATGAGCGCATGCCCAAGCAGCTGTTGTACGATAGGATCAAAAGAGGGAAACGCTAAAGAGACTCATTGAAAGTGTATCTGACATGCTTCAATATTGAAGTCACCCCCCTGGGAGGTGCTTGCACACGACCGTGCCACCTGGCGAGGTAGTATCACCAAAGGTGTTCAGATCACAGACCCACAACACCTCGATATCTTTGGATACCACACCCATCCACTATGTCTTTAAACACCATACACCCCCTCTATGACTCTGAACACCACACACAAATCCTTTATCACAAATCCTTTCAACCACACATAAATGCTATATGACTGAACCCAACACCACACACAAATCCTTTATGATGAACCACACATAAATCCTATATGACTGAATCACACACAAATCCTATATGACTGAACCCAACACCACACACAAATCCTTTATGATGAACCACACATAAATCCTATATGACTGAATCACACACAAATCCTATATGACTGAACCCAACACCACACACAAATCCTATATGACTGAATCACACACAAATCCTATATGACTGAACCCAACACCACACACAAATCCTGTATGATGAACCACACATAAATCCTATATGACTGAATCACACATAAATCCTATATGACTGAACCCAACACCACAAACAAATCCTCTAAGACTCTAAACCCCACACACACACACCCTCAATATCTCTGAACCACACACACTCTCAATGTCTCTGAACCACCCAAACCCTCTATGTCTCTAAATCACACAAACTCTCAATGTCTCTGAACCACACAGACTATCTATGTCTCTGAACCACACAAACTCTCAATGTCTCTGAACCACACAAACCCTGCATGTCTCTGAACCACCCAAACCCTCCATGTCTCTGAACCACACAAACCCTCCATGTCTCTAAACCACACAAACTGTCTCTGAACCACCCAAACCCTCCATGTCTCTGAACCACACAAACCCTCCATGTCTCTAAACCACACAAACTGTCTCTGAACCACCCAAACCCTCCATGTCTCTGAACCACACAAACCCTCCATGTCTCTAAACCACACAAACTGTCTCTGAACCACCCAAACCCTCCATGTCTCTGAACCACACAAACCCTCCATGTCTCTAAACCACACAAACTCTCCATGTCTCTAAACCACACAAACTCTCTATGTCTCTGAACCCAACAGCCACACACACAAACTCTCCATGTCTCTGAACTACACAAACCCTCTATGTCTCTGAACCCAACAGCCACACACACACACAAACCTTCTGTGCCTATCAGCCATACAACCACAAACAAAACCTCCCCCCAATCTCCGAACCTGGCACTTTAATAAAACAATGAACCAAAACAACCAATATTCAACCACACGAGCAGTGGTCCTGCCATTTAATGTCAACATAATGATGCTGATGGCACCGTGAGTCAGAGTCAGTGAAAACGTCAGAGTCAGTGAAAAAATAAGATGTCAGAGTCACTGAAAACATTGTCAGAGTCAGTGAAAATATTATCAGATGTCAAGAGTCAGTGAAAACATTATCAGAGTCAGTGACGTGTCCTATATACAATCCCAATGAATGACCTGGTTACAGGAAATCAAACTTTCACCTAGAAGATGTCACAAAATCACACAACTAGAAATGGCATACAAATATATTTCAAGTCAATTATTTAGTTAGAAGAAATTTTCAAGGCTGATATTGCTTTTCTCATGCAATGTCTTTCTCTCTTAGTTGTAACATGTCTTTCACATGGTATCAGACATCTTGAAAGCTCCTGCTAAAGACGGATGTGTTGGACTGAAGGTTGCAAATATCGCAGTCAAGCCGTAAACTACTACACAACGCATTACGTTCTCCGGACTACATCCTGCTACATGAAATGCCCTTTTCAGGACATCCATTCATCCACCCATCCATCCGTCTATCTATGTATGTTCTTTGCCCACCAAATACAGTGCACAAGGCAGAAACAGATGATCTCCAGTTGGAATGGCATGACCCCACTGTTTTTAGATCTTGTATGGTGCTGAGGCCCATAGCTGAGCCCTCTCGGATGATTGTTCTTCGGAGTATTTCCTTGGGTTTCTCTCATTTCCGAACGCCCCTGGACTGGGTAGCGGGAGATTGAGAAAGAACGATGAAGAAGAAACATCTTGAAAATATCTTAGGAAAGTAGTGGTCAGCCCGAGGTTATTGGTATCTCCAGGGAGCCTGGACACAGCAGTTCCCATTTGTTCTTGTATGTCTCTTCAAACGTTATTCTTGATAAGATTTTTTAAAATGCAGATGTGAATGAGTCTACGTCTGGGATGTGACGACAAACGGACGTCTTGAAACCTACAAGGCATCCGTGTCGTTACCAAGCTAAAAACACATCATGCTGTAGTGGTAACCACTTTGCTGCATCTCTGCGAAACATGGACAGTGTATAGTAGATATGCCAGGCAGCTAATTCAATTTTCACATGAGCTGTTTGCGTAGGCTGCTCAGGACCAAGTGACATGACAAAGTGGCCTAACACTGAAATTCTTAACAAGTCAAACATCTTAAGCGTCCATACAGTTCTGCAGAAAGCCCAGATAATATGGACGGGAAATGGTGTTCGCATTGAGACAAAGTAAGACGGCCGAGCCTTAATGGCTGCGCTCTCTACTCGCTCCGGTGTTTGTGTCATTTTCAGATGTTTGGTGGTTCCTGTTTAGATTACAATTCAAAACTCCTTCACCAGGTGGTATCAAGGACTTTATTCTGTAGAACTGACGTTTTTTCGATCGGTTATCCTGTTTATTATGCTGCATTTCATGCCTGGCTTAAGCCGTGGGAGACCAGTGCATGATGGAGTTCAATGTTCCGCTTTACTGCACCCCAGAATTCAGTCCAGGTTACCACTACTCAAGGTCCTTCCTGCTCGGACTGAAGCCGCCTTTCTTCTGCCTGCCCCTTTCTCCACCGGAGGTGACACGATACGTCTCCCAACTTCATATTTTCAGCACAGCAAGGGCACGCTGACCAAAAGGTATTACGTAACAAGAATGCTCTGCTTCCGCCTTGTCCTTATATCAACTTCTGGTTTATCATAAATTATTCTTGCATTAGCCGCAACTTTCCACCTTTTCTATGTTTGTTCTAAGCTACTTCACTTCTGACAATGTTTGGAGTCTATAGTAGCAGATCACAGTGGCTCTTCTTCCGTCCCAAGGTGTACTGACAAAGGTGGACCTTGGTTCTCCTGGCTGTAGCGGAATTCATAAATCACATACAATGAGACTAAAGCAGTCATCAGAGCAACGTACAGTGCAAAATGGAAAAAAGACCACCCTGACCACATAGAAAACGATGCTTACCACCAACTCTCCAGGCGAGACCAGATGGCGATTCTCTGGCTACGCACAGGTCACAACAGACTTATTAGATGTCATCTGCACAACAAGTTTAAGGTTGGTACTATGAACCTATGTACCTGCAGCACAGCCCCCAGGACGGCAGAAAATATTTTGCAGTCATGCCCACTGTACACCGACAAAAGAAGTAGCATTTGGCAACAGCCAGTGTCCTTCCATGAGAAGCTGTATGGAAGTGCACAGAGCCTTGAGTCGACTGCTGCCTTCATTAGAGTCATTGAAGTCAAGGTCTGAAGATGAACAAGGAAGAAGAAGAAGGCTTCTCAATAGTGTGACTGCTACGGGGATCACGGTGTCAATCCCCACCTCGCTCGTCAGGCTGCTATAGCGCAGCCTGTTCCCACGAGAAAGATAAGGACTTTACATGTGATCCTGATGTTACTTTTCCCCCACCACGCCTGCTGGTGAGAAAGATGATGACATGGCACACTTGGTCTACGTTTCACCTGATCCTGATGTTAGTCCTGTCTACCGCCAGTTGGTGAGAAAGATACAAGTTTCTGTCCACATTAACGTATTTTCCCTGGAACAAAATAATAATGTTCGCTTAGGCGTCTGAGGCCCGTTGCGTACGTCGGCCACATCCATGACCTACAGCTGTGGTGTGGTTCCAGGCCTCGTCCAGGTCGGAGGTGGAGATTGATATTTGCTGGAGCGATACTGTTCAGCGATGGCCTCTTCTGTGCCTCCAGCCGGTCGGGGGAAGACTTTTGACGCTGAGGAACGGCTTGTGTAGTATTTTGTGGGCCGCGGTTTCCTGGTCCAGCCGTACAACATGACCGAACAAATAAACTCTTGAGCGGTCAAGTGTTTCTGAGATTGGGTAGAGGCCTGTTTTTGTAGAGACCTCCACGTTGCGGATGTAGTCGTGCCATAAGATGCCCAGGATCTGCTGCTGGTTGTGCGGCTTCCAGTCTCTACGTGTCATGTTTCAGCACAAGAGCAACACTAAAATCTCTAATCTGCCAAAATGGTACTTTTCCAAGCATGTTGCAAAAGATTGTGCATGCGCTGTCAACCTCTTCATGACAAAACCAATTGCTACAGAGACAACCGCTGCAAGAACTTTAATCCATAATCTGTTCGTGTATGGGAGCTGGTTACAGTGGTCAGCCTGTGTTTAATGTGGAGCCATGTTGAGGCAGGAATAAACTTTGGCTCATCTCAGAAATAAACTTTGGCTCATTCCAGAAATAAACTTTGGCTCATTCCAGAAATAAACTTTGGCTCATTCCAGAAATAAACTTTGGCTCATTCCAGAAATAAACTTTGGCTCATTCCAGAAATAAACTTTGGCTCATTCCAGAAATAAACTTTGGATCATCTCAGGAATAAACTTTGGATCATCTCAGGAATAAACTTTGGCTCATCTCAGAAATAAACTTTGGCTCATTCCAGAAATAAACTTTGGCTCATTCCAGAAATAAACTTTGGCTCAATCTAGAAATAAACTTTGGCTCATTCCAGAAATAAACTTTGGCTCATTCCAGAAATAAACTTTGGCTCATTCCAGAAATAAACTTTGGCTCATTCCAGAAATAAACTTTGGATCATCTCAGGAATAAACTTTGGATCATCTCAGGAATAAACTTTGGCTCATCTCAGAAATAAACTTTGGCTCATTCCAGAAATAAACTTTGGCTCATTCCAGAAATAAACTTTGGCTCAATCTAGAAATAAACTTTGGCTCATTCCAGAAATAAACTTTGGCTCATTCCAGAAATAAACTTTGGCTCATTCCAGAAATAAACTTCTACTTATTGCAAGAATAAACATCTGTTCATTGCATGAATAAATTTCCGCTTATGGCAGGAATAAACCGCCACTCATCTTGTAAATAAATCTCTGCACACTGCAGAAATAAAATAAACCTCCACTCTTGGCAGAAATACACTTCCACTCATGGCAGAAATAAACCTCCACTCTTGGCAGAAATACACCTCCACTCATGGCAGAAATAAACTTCCACTCATAGCAGAAATAAACCTCCTCTCTTGGCAGAAATACACCTCCACTCATGGCAGAAATAAACTTCCACTCATAGCAGAAATAAACCTCCTCATGACAGAAATAAACCTCCGTTCATCCCAGAAGTAAACCTCCTTTCAACCCAGAAATAAACCTCCGTTCATCCCAGAAATAAATCTCCCTTCATCCCAGGAATAAATCTCAGCAACAAAGTCATTAACACGAACGACCAAATTTAAAAAAAACAGCACCCTGGACTCCATCTGTATTTGACTTGTACAACAATACTGTAAAACTCTACAAATGCTGATCATGTCTTCCCAAATATTGTAAAATGAATAAAAACACATCTAATTTGTACATCATTTGGTAAATGGATTCTTCAGGCAAACAACATTTCAATACAGTAAAAAAAAAACTAGAAAATAGCAATGGACGTAAATAATGGCACATTCACATCAAGAGATGCATGGAATAAAAGATAAGCTACATTCAAATGGACAAAAACACTGAAACAAAAATATAATCTTTACAGATAAATGTTGTAGGTTGTGTATGGCATCTGCTTGTACGAGGGACAGTTAAGTCACATAAATTTTATTATAAAGTGCGTGGAAGAGTTGTACAATGGTAAATCTTATTTCAGGAAACAAAATGGTTCTTTAGCATTACCCCATGTAGGAAATGTGACAACAGAACAGTATGCGCATGTGCAATATAGTGTACAACATTTGACTTGCAACAAGGAAGAACAACGAGGCATTATTCGTTTTTGTTGTGGTCAGGGGGTTTGAAACCTTCTGAAATTTACAGAAGAATGAAGGTTCAATAGGAGACAGTTGTTTGAGTCGGAGGAGAGTGTACGTGCTACAAACGGGGAGAAAGATTTCAAAACGGAAGAGAAAACATCGTTGATGAACAGTGGCGTGGGACACCAGCAAGCGTGGCAACTGACACAGTGAAACAGCAGATCAACCAGCTAGTCCGTGGCAACAGGCGTGCCATTATTGGTCAGGTAAAATATACTGGCCAAGACCCACACCTCGGCTTCCTAGTAGCCCTCCCTGGAAACGGGCTATTTTTCATGACTGCCTGCATAACGAGGCGAGAGATTGGTGTGATCCCCATAGTAGTGAGTGACACAGATGAAGCCAAGCATAGCACAACCGCCTGGAGGACCCTGGTCCACCTTCATCAGTAGGCTCAGGATGTGAGGAAAGCTACTGCAACCTGCCACTTAACATCCTTTTTAGAGCACATAAAAGAGTAACCTACTCATTGTGGGCAATTGGAAACAACAGCTTAAATGACTGTTTTCATCATCATCATAATTTATCCGTCTGGCTCCTCCAGGAACATAGGGTCCCAACAGATGCTCTCCATCTGTGCCATCTTCTTGAGTTTCGTCCCCGATTGAAATGACTTCCTCTTCGAATGTTCACCCCCATGTGTTTCTTTGCCTTCCCCCTCATCTCTTTCCCTGTGGGTTCCAATCAAGTGCATGTCTGGTTATGATGTCCGCCCTCTTTTTGAGAGTGTGTCCTATCTATTTCCACTTTTTCTCCCCAATTCCCTTCTGTATTGGCTATTGCCACGTACTTTCTCTCTGGCCATCTAACACGAAGTATGCGACGGTGACCCTTGTTAACGAAGGTCCACAGTCTGGATGTGATAACCTTAATTACATGCCATGTCTCCGGGCCATACAGCAGAACAGACTTTACATTTGCGTTAAACAGTCTAATCTTGTTCTTAAAGATGTGTGTTTTATTCCCTTATTATTGTCCACAGGACAATATGTGGTAGAATATGACTGCAAATCATGGACAATATCAAAACTTTGAGATAAAGAATCAAGTCCTTCAAGACAAAATGTTACAGAAGGATCCTCAGAATACTTACGGCTGCAAATCATGACCAATTACCAAAACTTCTAGAGGGGATGGTGTGGGCTAGTGGTTAAGTGACATGGCTCACAGTCTGAAGGTGCTGCGTTCGCTTCCCATCACAGCACCTGCCGTTACCCCGGGGAAGCAAACCTTTAGAAAATGGAGAAGAAAGCAGACCCTTACAGAAAATTCATGCCAAAATCGGATGCACTGGGCTGACTGGCGCAAATTAAAAACAGTGCAACGCACGCCGCCTTGGGGAATAGAGAAATAAGGCGAACGCAAATATAAATTTAATATAATAAATATAAATTTTAAAAATAATAAAAACTTCCAGACAAAGAATCGAATCCTTCGAGTCAAAATGTTACAGTAAGATCCTCAGAATACATTGGACAAAGAAAAAGACAAATGTAGACATTCGGCAAGAGTTGAGCATAGAGGAGAACTGGTTTATCAATTCCATTTTGGCCACAGAATTTTAATACTTTGGTCACATAAAGAGACACAACAGCCTCGAGAGAACGGTGATGGAAGGTATGGTGCCAGGCAAAAGAGGCAGGGGTAGACCAAGAAGACGATGGCACCAAGATATCCAGGAATGCCTGGGTATGACTGTGGCGGAGGCTGGAGTTTTGGCAAGGGAAAGACAGACTGTGATGTGAGCGACGTTCTATAAAGGACATGCTACATGATGATGATGATTGTCCAATCATCTTTAATTATAGAGAACGTTCTACACCCTAGGTTAGAAAAGGAGCGACTAAGTAAGTAAGGTAGAAGACTTTACACACCAGGGTAGAAGAAGAGCAGCTAAGTGGGTGAGAACAATATTAGAAAGAAAAGAAAAGGGACCTAGGGGTTATAAAAGATCATACAGGAAAGGTGAGTGAGCAAGTTCAGGTAGCAGTGAAAAAGGCAAATGCAATCTAAGGTTTGATAAAAAGAAATATTAAACTTAGGAGCAAGGAAGTGAAAGTCAAACTGTATAAAGCTTTAGTTAGATGATCTAAGTTGGAGTACTGTGTACAGGTGTGGAGTCCTTATCATAGAGGTATACCAACATGCTGAAAAGAATACAAAAAAGAGCGACAAAGCTGATAGTGGGATTCCAGAATTACAGTTATGAGGAACGACTCAGAAAAGCCAGCCTACAGTTTCTAGAAAAGAGAAGAATTCGTGGTGACTTAATACAGGTTTATAAGATGATCAGAGGAACGAATAAATTAGACTATAACAAGTTTTCAAAATACAGCCACCAACAAAAACAAGAGGGCATAGCTACAAATTAACTAAAGAGAGGTCCATATTAGATATTAGGAAATATTTTTTTAGACTGATGAATGCTTGAAAAGCATTGCCAAAGGAAATAGGGGAGGCAGGGACAGTTAATGCATTTAAGAATAGATTGGATGCACATAGCTTTTAGAGCAAGGTAATGTAAAGGAAACTGGTTGTATGCAGACTCTACAGTCTTCTAAACCAGTATAAAAACGTTAAGTTAAGTAAGTGAGGTAGAGGACTCTACACTCCAAGGGTGTGACTAAGTGACTTACTAGTACTAAATTGGTAAAGTAGAATAGAAGAAATATGTGGGGAGAGATGAAATCCAACTTCGTGCGGTAGAGGAAAACAAGTGGTGAATAATCATTGAATTCAGCAGGCCCACGGTCTGGAAATTAACAAGTGGTGAATAATCATTGAATTCAGCAGGCCCACGGTCTGGAAATTGTTCAGGACCACTGTCCCATAGAATCATAAAAATCTGAAATCCTACAACACTTTTTTCAATCAACAGTTTTCTATCCGCCGATGAGGTTTGTACATTAATGTATATAGTTAGAAGGTAAGAGTTCGTAACTAAAAAATGACCACACCAAAAAATATACAAGTTTTTGGTCATTCACAAGATGAAATTATGAGATCAGCACCGGTCCTTCGTACACATACACCACACAGTCTCGTATGCTGAGATCCGTGTGGATATTATCTGTATCACACAAGTTGAGTCACAAATACACATCAGTCTTTCGCACGATAACATGTGAGCACTTGCTTACTTAGTCACTCGTCTTCAAGCATGGGTGTAGAGTCTTCTACCTTACACTTAGTACGACACAAGATGCAGCAAGGTATAAGCTGACAGCAGCCAGCAACTAATAGCTGCCAGTCGAGCTGTAAACTAGCGACAACGTATTCCGTTCTTCGGACTACATCCTGCTACTTGCAAAGCTCTGTTCAGGGCTTGGTAGCGGGAAATTGAGAACATTCAGGGCTTGGTAGTGGGAGATCGAGAACATTCAGAGCTTGGTAGCGGGAGATTGAAAACGTTCAGGGCTTGGTGGCGGGAGATCGAGAATGTTCAGGGCTTGGTAGCGGGAGATTGAAAACGTTCAGGGCTTGGTAGCGGGAGATTGAGAACATTCAGGGCTTGGTGGCGGGAGATCGAGAATGTTCAGGGCTTGGTAGCGGGAGTTTGAGAATGTTCAGGGCTTGGTAGCGGGAGATTGAGAGAGAACGAACGAAGAAGAAGCTGGCCGCTTGCATCAGGGTTAGTGAACCATAGCTAACCAAGAATCTATTCAACCTACAAGTGACAGCCCTGGAAACAGGCTGCACTAGTGTAGTCTGGTTAAGAGAATAGGGATTAAAGAGGGAAGACAAACCCAGTCCTAAAAATGCCGTGCTGAGACCGGAGATATCGCAGCCTCGCTGTAAACTACAACACAACCTTTTAGGACGAGTGCCAGGAATAAATAATTAACTAGTCGTTCCTCTTCTACCCTCGGGTGTGGAGTCTTCTTCCATTTTTCTTGCTGTTTAGAGCTACTACAAGATTAGGTAGCCAGCTCTACCGAAGATGAATGTGTTGGACCGAAAGGTGAGAATATTGCAGTAAAGCTGTAAATTAGCGACACAATGCATTCCGTTCTCCGGATTACATCCTGCTACTTACTAAGCCCTGATCATGGCTTGGTGGCGGGAGATCGAGAATGAAAGCAGAAGAAGAAGGTAGCCAGTCTGAAACCCAACCGTTCATAGTTGTCTTACGACATGCCAGGCAGGTTACAGTTCCGCTATGCTTTAATCCACTTTCAGACTGTTACACACTAGTCACATATCCACATACAAAGATCTGGTCTGCACACAAAGACCACTACTTTGATAATTGTCATAGCAAGTTGATACATATACATGGTAAGGCTGGGAGATACACGAACAGTAAATATGTTGTTACACTCGGACAAAAATGGCCCGATTATTATGAAATTCGACGACAAGGTGGGAAAATGTTTACCAACTTTGTGTATATTTCAGTTAGTTAGTTTTCTTTCCTCTTGTGCCATTGCGAGTCATGGGGAGCTTAAGTCGTCTATCCTCCGCTAAATGCGTTGCGTCGGTCAATGTGAGCCCATGTTGCTGCACAATCCCTGTAATGCCCTTCTAACCTGCGGCCACCCCCTTGCCCTGTGGCAAAATCTAAAAGCGTTGTAAGCCATCAGTGGAAGATGATGAGGGTGCATTCTCATCAGATGACCAAACCAATTTATTTTCTGCCTGGAAATGTATTCGGCACAAGCTGTAGTGCCGACCATACTTCGAATGTCGTTGTTTCGCATTCTGTCTCTCCTGGTAACACCGAGGCCCTTCCTCAAACACTTATTTCAGTTGGTGCTTGAAATGTGCACCACCAGCGGAAACACATACACGGAGTCGGGTGTGCACCATTTCCACTGGCGCGTCAATCGTACGTTGTTCCATCTCATCCCATGTGTGGCGGACATTTTTGGAAAGACTTTGCGGTACCATGTAGATCGCAGGGTTGAACCTGGACAAGCTTCTCTCACATGAAGCAACAGACATACAAATGGTCAGAATTAATAATAGGCGTAGTGGTCTCGAGGTAAGATGTCCGCCTCGGGTACCGGTTCAAATCACGGTGGAGACTGTAATTTTTTCATGTGGATCTTCTAGTAAAAAATTCCCCTGGGTAGTGAGATCAGACTCCCGTTTTCAGTGTCAAGCAAGTTAAAAATTTCTTGGCAGTTAGAAATAGAAAAGAGTAGGCTTAACGGCGGCTGCCCGGTCAAAATTTAAAAATTCAAGCTAAATATCTCCCCAAATTATTTGTACCTTCCCCTAGGCCTAGTAAGCCGAAGGAAGTTTAAAATACCTACTACAGATAGTCTTCGGCTACCTGGCAACAGACATTAACATGCCTGTTTGAATACCAGGATTCCAAGTAGTAATGAGAGATACTACCAAGTCCCGTCCAACTAATAATGTCAAAACGTCTAGAGTTGCCCAATCTGACATTTTGGTGATGATGTCACCTGGTGCAGTCCCCACCCTCCACACTAACCACTGTGCTACCCTGGCACCATTAGACTAATGTTGTTTTGGACCCAGCAACATCTGGTCTCTTGCCCAACGACCCAATGCCATGTAATGGTATTTGCACGTGTTTATCAGTTGTCTAGTGCCATACAAAGTGTTCCATTTATCTGGCCTTGGAGGAAAAAGCATTTTCCTAACATCGCTGAGCGCTGATAACTCAAAGGGATGATGATCAACGGTTCCATATGAGTGTGTACACAGCTGGTACTCAGGAGTGTGTTGTGGTTGGATTCTGTTCAGGTGTTTGTTAAGTGGGATGTGTTGGGTTCTCGGTCAGAAAATGGTGCTCCAATGGTTAGACTATTAGACCGGTATACTGATGGCTCAGTTGTATTCAACCCCACTTCCCACAGATGGCCCACAAACCAAACTTGCGCCCAGATTCAAGAGACCCAGCAAGACCATACCGCCATGGGATATGAACCCCTTTTTAAAAAAAATGTATGCTGGAGTTGGATCACTGAACTGTAAGACACAAAACACTTGTACAATGCATTCCACCTTAGGAAACTAAGCAAACATAAAACATTTTAAAATATAAAAAACATACACCTCCCCAAAAATTGTCTGTATATATATACACACTCATAACTTAACATATAACTCAAGACTTCTTTATACTGGTTTAGAAGGCTCTACAGTCGGTATACAACCAGTTTCTTTTATATTGACTTAATCTAAAAAATATCTATGCGCATGCAACCTATTCTTGAATGCATTAATTGACCCTGCCTCCGGGGAAAAAGATTAATGTCTGGTCAGGCAAAAGATACTGATCAGACATGTTAGTCAGGGTCAGGCAAAACATACTAGCTAAGACTCTGACCTCGGCTTCCTAGAAGATCTCCCTGGAACCGGGCTGTTTTCATGGCAGCCTGGCTAACGTGGTGAGGGATCGACGTGATCCCCGTAGTAGTGAGTGATACGTAGATGAAGCCAAGCATAGCACAACCGACTGGAGGAGCCAGGTCCACCTTCATCAACACGCTCGGGGTGTGAGGAAAGCTACCTCAACCCGCCACTTAACATCCTTTTCAGGGCACACAAAAGAGTGACCTACTCATTGTGGGGATTCGCAAACAACAACAACCCTGCCTCCATTATTTCCTGTGGCAATGCATTCCTATCATACACCACTCTCTGACTAAAAACATAAATTTGTAGCCGTGCCCTCTTGTTCTTGTAGGTGTTTGTATTTTGAAAAAAAACTTGTTATAGTCTAATTTTGATTATCTTAATAACCTGTATTGTCCCCTCGAATTCTTCTCTTTTCTAGACACTGTAGGCTGGTTTTTCTGAGTCTTTCCTCATAACTGTAATTCTGAAATCCTACTATCCGCTCTTTGTTACTCTTCTTTGTATCCTTTCTAGCATGTTTATATCCCCTCTACGATAAGGACTCCACACCTGTACACAGTACCCCAATCTAGGTCTAACTAAACTTCAACTTTTATAAACTTCAATTCATATGTAAAACATCATAAATTTTTTCTGATAGATAGTCAGTAAATTATTTATATTTTCTAAAATTTATGCTCAATACAGAAGAAAATAAAATGGTCCTCGTTACTAGACAATGTAGGCCGGTTTACAATGCGCTCACACATTCAGATATTAAAATATATTTGTACAAAATTTATATGCAGTAAAATATTCATTAAGACACCAGCAAACTGCAATCTTTCACATGAGAACCGACCACAGCAGACTACTGGGCCACTTATACTGGCTCAAAATCTTCCAAACAAATGAATGTCCATGTGGGACAGGAGTCCAGACCCCTGAACACGTACTTCAAGAATGCCCGGCCCACGAAGAACTAAGATGCCTGACCTGGCCAGATGGAGCAGAACTGAGGCAAAAACTATGGGGTCACCACTCAGACCTGGAAAGGACTGTGGACTTCATCCTGGCAATAGGACTGAAGATTTAGCATGATGAGAAAACCCGAACGCAGAAGAAGAAATCACCTGGAATTCTCTTTTCTAGACACACACATTCAGATACTAAAACATTTTTGTACAAAATTTATATGCAGTAAAATATTCATGAAGATTTGTGCACATACGCACTAACACACAAAATTATCAGGGAAGACATCCAACACATGTTTCCATCAATACACTCAACATCAACACAATTTTTTGGTATGGAACAAAGTTAGTGCGTAACCAACATTTGGTAATTAACAAAATAACTTTTGTATAAATTTGACAATCAACGGGTTCAACGTACAAGCTTACATTTAAACAATATAACACAATGCCTGCATCCTGACTTATGTCTTGCCACTGGGCCAAGGTGGCTTGGGACCAGAGAGCAAGGTTGATAACCAGCACAGTTTTTTCACTCTTATATTCAAAGTACAGGCGCAAGTTACATCATGAAGACAAAACCGTCCAATGATGACGCTATCATTGCTTGCGGTGGGCAACTAACTAACCAACTAACCTACTAACTAACCAACCTACTAACTAACTAGCTAACTAACCAACTAACCTACTAACTAACTAACCAACCAACCAACCTACTAACTAACTAACTAACTAGGGGAGGCAGACTAATGTCTGGTCAGGCAAAATATACTGTCCAACACCCTCACCTCTGCTTCCTAGTAACCCTATCTGAAAACGGTTTCATGCGATGGGCAACTAACCAACTAACTAACCAACCAACCTACTAACTAACTAGGGGAGGCAGACTAATGTCTGGTCAGGCAAAATATACTGTCCAACACTCTCACCTCGGCTTCCTAGTAATCCTATCTGAAAACGGTTTCATGCGATGGGCAACTAACCAACCAACCTACTAACTAACTAACCAGGGGAGGTGGCTAACGTCTGGTCAGGCAAAATATACTGTCCAACACCCTCACCTCGGCTTCCTAGTAACCCTATCTGAAAACGGTTTCTTGACAGCCTGGCTAACGAGATGAGGGATCGATGTGATCCCCGTAACAGTGAGTGACACACAGATTAAGCCAAGCATAGCACAACTGCCTGGTGAACCTCGGTCCACCTTCATCAGCATGCTCGAGGTGTGAGGAAAGCTACTGCAACCTGCCACTTAACGTCCTTTTCAGGGCGCACAAACCAGTAACCTGCTCATTGTTGGCATTCGCAAACATTAACTAACTAGTTTTGTTCTATTTGCCATTTTTGTCTCCGAGAGTGCACTAAGTTCAAATCTATGTGAGCTTGAGATATTCTGTATGGTATCTTCAATGTTTCTTATGATTTTTCAAACGTATCAGACATTTTTTCAATCGTCTGTCATAACCCTACATTTTTTCTTTTTCTACAATATTTTTATTTTGCAAAAATATTTATATTTAGCCCTCAATATAATGACCTTTACTGTTGCTGAACCTTTATCATATCATCTCGTATCTCATCTGTTGTGTCAATCATGTCGTGGGGTTAAGGATTATGGTTAGTAAGGCTGTATGTATCCGGCAAACTTGATTTCGAAACCACTGGGTCAATTCAAACATTTTCTTCTATCAATTCATAGTCTAATCCAACATTTTTTTATGTCAATTCATCATCCAATTCAACATTTAATTATATCAATTCGTCATCTAATCCAATATTCAGTGGTATTTTTTTCTTCTTTCGTTCGCCTTATTTCTCTATTCTGCAAGGCGGTGTGCATTGCACTAGGTTTTTATTTTTCGCCTGTCGGCCCAGTGCATCCAACTTCGGAATGCATTTTATGTAAGGGTCAGCTTCCGCCTGCATTTTTGCTTCATCCGGGGTAACAGCCGGTGCTGTGTTGGGGAGCGAACCCAGCATCTTCGGCTTGTGAGCCGTGTCAATTTAACCACTAGCCCACACAATCCTAACTGATATCAGTTCATAGTTTAGTTCCACATTTAATTAAATCAATTCATCTTATCCAACATTTTCGTTTGTGAATTAAATATCTTATCTAACATTTTTGTTTGTGAATTCATAATCTTATTCAACATTCACTGATATCAATTCATAGTCTAATCCAGCATTCACTGATATCAATTCATAGTCTAATCCAACATTCACTGATATCAATTCATAGTCTAATCCAACATTCACTGATATCAATTCATAGTCTAATCCAACATTCACTGATATCAATTCATAGTCTAATCCAACATTCACTGATATCAATTCATAGTCTAATCCAACATTCACTGATATCAATTCATAGTCTAATCCAACATTCACTGATATCAATTCATAGTCTAATCCAACATTCACTGATATCAATTCATAGTCTATTCCAACATTCACTGATATCTTGTTCTTCTTCTTCTGCGTTCATTGCCAATCTCCCGCTACCAAGCCCTGAACAGGGCTTTTGCAAGTAGCAGGATGTAGTCCGAAGAACGGAATGCGCTGTGTCGCGAGTTTACAGCTTGATTGCGATATTTGCACCTTTCGGTCCGACACATCCGTCTTCAGCAGATCACGATATCAATTCATCATCTAATCCAACATTTTCTTATATCAATTCATAATCTTATCCAACATTTTCTGATATAATTTCATATTCTAATCCAATACTTTGTGACATCAACTAAATCTTCGTCCAATTTTCTCCGATATCAATTCAGTGTAAGTTTGGCTTTGTATAGATACTATTCAGACAATCAAATACAATAACAGCCATATTTGACTGACAAAAAATCAATTTTACACATACATACTGACTTATGAAATTGTATTAGTACAGGCTAATACCTACATCAAAATGATCATTTTCTGTTATGTAAATAAAATATGCAATACTGCCATCAAAACCCTTAAGTTGCCAGCTGCATCAATGACAAGTCAAGTCTGAACAGAGAACTAGCAATCGTTGCACGGAGACATCCCATTGTCTGAACGGAGAACTGGTGGCTGTATGAACAGAGAACTGGTGGTTGCATAAACAGAGAACTAGTGGATGTATGAACAGAGAACTAGTGGATGTATGAACAGAGAACTAGTGGACGTATGAACAGAGAACTAGTGGATGTATGAACAGAGAACTAGTGGATGTATGAACAGAGAACTAGTGGATGTATGAACAGTGAACTAGTGGATGTATGAACAGAGAACTAGTGGATGTATGAACAGAGAACTGGCGGATGTATGAACAGAGAACAAGTGGATGTATAAACATAGAACTAGCGGATCTATAAACATAGAACTGGCGGATGTATGAACAGAGAACTAGTGGATGTATAAACATAGAACTAGCGGATGTATAAACATAGAACTAGTGGATGTATGAACAGTGAACTAGCGGATGTATGAACAGAGAACTAGTGGATGTATGAACAGTGAACTAGTGGATGTATGAACAGTGAACTAGCGGATGTATGAACAGAGAACTAGCGGATGTATGAACAGAGAACTAGCGGATGTATGAACAGAGAACTAGTGGCTGTATGAACAGAGAACTATTGGATGTATGAACAGAGAACTAGTGGATGTTTGAACAGAGAACTAAAGGCTGTATGAACAGTGAACTAAAGGCTGTATGAACAGTGAACTAAAGGCTGTATGAACAGTGAACTAAAGGCTGTATGAACAGTGAACTAAAGGCTGTATGAACAGTGAACTAAAGGCTGTATTAACAGAGAACTAGTTGATGTATGAACAGTGAACTAAAGGCTGTATGAACAGTGAACTAAAGGCTGTATGAACAGAGAACTAGTGGCTGTATGAACAGAGAACTAGTGGATGTATGAACAGAGAACTAGGGGCTGTATGAACAGAGAACTAGGGGCTGTATTGACAGAGAATGGATCCGAAGATGCAGCAGTGAATGAGCTGACAGCAGCCAGAGTCTCATAGCTGGCTGCTTGCATTAGTGTAAGTGACCCATAACTGGACAAGACCCTATTCCACCTCCGAGTGGCAGCCCTGGAAACAGACTGCAACCATGCAGTCTGGCTCTAAGAGATTAAAGATCAAAGAGGGAAGGCAAATCCGGTCCAAAAATATGTTAGGTCGAAAGGCGGAGATATCGCAGCCTTGCTGTAAACTATGTCACAGATGTCCTTTTCCGGAGATAATCGAAGATGAATGAGAAGAAAACAAAGAAGAGTAAGACGAAGAAGAAGAGAACTAGAAAGTATATGAACAAAGGCGAGTGAGCAAGTTCAGGTAGCTGTGACAAAGGCAAAGGCAATGTTAGGTATAATCAAAGGAAATATTAAACATAGAAGCAAGGAAGTGATAGTCAAACTGTATAAAGCATTAGTTAGACCTAGATTGGAGTACTGTGTACAGGTGTGGAGTCCTTATCATAGAGGGGATATAAAAATGCTGGAAAGGATACAAAAAAGAGCGACAAAGATGATAGTGGGATTCCAGAATTACAGTTATGAGGAACGGCTCAGAAAAACCGGCCTACAGTGTCTCGAAGAGAGAAGAATTTGAGGTGGCTTAATACAGGTTTATAAGATGATCAGAGGAATGGATAAATTAGACTATCACAAGTTTTTCAAAATACAGCCACCAACAATAACACGAGGGCATAGCTACAAGTTGACTAAAGAAAGTTCCAGATTAGATATTAGGAAATATTTTGTTATTCAGAGAGTGGTGAATGCTTGGAATGCATTGTCACAGGAAATAATGGAGGCAGGGTCAGTTAATGCATTCAAAATTAGTTTGAATGCAGTTATTTTTATCTTAGATAGAGTGGAATAAACTGGTTATATACAGACTCTGTAGAACATTTTAAAGCAGTATAAAGAAGTTAAGTTAACGAGCAAAGAAAGTTATTAATGCCTTCAGATCCAGCCTGGCCATGTGTGGATTGTGTAATCTGTGCCCCAATATGGCCGTACATCCATCTCTGATGCCACCACACGATGCCAAAAACACATGGCTGAAGCTGTTTTCATCATCGCCAGCGACGACTACAACCACACAAATGACGGATGTGTATTATACAATAAAGTGATTCAAATATGTATTTTCCATTTAATCTTTGAACTAAACTTTCCAGATTTTTGGTTTTCGTTCAATATTTGTCTTTTTTCTTCTGTGCACTTTGGAAAAGTTGGTTATTCATTTTGTTTTCATGTTTCATGGATGCAAAGTCACTAATGTCAAGTTAAGGGACAACACACAGACCATGTCCCTAATCACATCAGGGGCAACATACTGACCAAGACCTCTACCTCCCATCAGGGGCAACATGCAGACCATGTCCCTAATCACATCAGGGGCAACATACTGACCAAGACCTCTACATCCCATCAGGGGCAACATGCAGACCATGTCCCTAATCACATCAGGGGCAACATACTGACCAAGACCTCTACCTCCCATCAGGGGCAACATGCAGACCATGTCCCTAATCACATCAGGGGCAACATACTGACCAAGACCTCCACCTCCCATCAGGGGCAAATTACTGACCAAGACCTCCATCTCACATCAGGGGCAACATACTGACCAAGACCTCCACCTCCCATCAGGGGCAACATACTGACCAAGACCTCCACCTCCCATCAGGGGCAACATACTGACCAAGACCTCTACTTCACATCAGGGGCAACATACTGACCAAGACCTCTACCTTACATCAGGGGGAACATACTGACCAAGACCTATACCTCCCATCAGGGGCAACATACTGACCAAGACCTCCACCTCCCATCAAGGGCAACATACTGACCAAGACCTCTACCTCCCATCAAGGGGAACATACTGACCAAGACCTCCACCTTCCATCAAGGGCAACATACTGACCAAGACCTCTACTTCACATCAGGGGCAACATACTGACCAAGACCTCTACTTCACATCAGGGGCAACATACTGACCAAGACCTCTACCTCCCATCAGGGGCAACATACTGACCAAGACCTCTACTTCACATCAGGGGCAACATACTGACCAAGACCTCTACCTCCCATCAGGGGCAACATGCAGACCATGTCCCTAATCACATCAGGGGCAACATACTGACCAAGACCTCTACCTCACATCTGGGGCAACATACTGACCAAGACCTCTACTTCACATCAGGGGCAACATACTGACCAAGACCTCTACTTCCCATCACGGGCAACATACTGACCAAGACCTCTACCTCCCATCAGGGGCAACATACTGACCAAGACCTCTACCTCCCATCAGGGGCAACACACAGACCAAGACCTCTACCTCACACCAGGGACAACATACTGACCAAGACCTCTACCTCCCATCACGGGCAACACACAGACCAAGAATCCACCTCACATCCACTCTGTGCACCTGAAAACAGGCCATGTTACAGCAACCTAACCAACAAAGTGGGGATCGACAGACACTATTATCTCCATAGTAGTAAACCTGCTGAAAAAAATAGCATTGCACTTCAGCCAGGTGAGCCCAAACCCACCTTCTTCATTACACCTCAGATATAAGATTAGCTACTTTAAACCTGTTATAAAAAAAAATCATTTGAGAGTAAAGAAAACTCCGAGAACATATTCCAGAAGAACAACTCACTATTTCATATTTCAGGAGTTGTTTCCAGAACTTTCAGGAGTTGTTTCCAGAACTTTCAGGAGTTGTTTCCAGAACTTTCAGGAGTTGTTTCCAGAACTTTCAGGAATTGTTTCCAGAACTTTCAGGAGTTGTTTCCAGAACTTTCAGGAGTTGTTTCCAGAACTTTCAGGAGTTGTTTCCAGAACTTTCAGGAGTTGTTTCCAGAACTTTCAGGAGTTGTTTCCAGAACTTTCATCCAAATGTATTTAGGTCCTCTGACATCTAGTAACTTTTTATATATATTTGCCTTTCGCCTTGGTTCCCACAGAGAAGTGTGTTGTATTTTGTTTTGCACCTTATGGACCAGTGCATCCAACATCAACATGCATTTCAAAATAGGGTTCACACCTCATAGGGATAGTTTCTTTATCCAACATTCCCACATTAGCTTCCTTATCCAAAATTCCCACCATTGTTCCCTTACCCAACATCCCCACCAGCGCTCCCTTATCCAACATCCCCACCATCATTCCCTTATCCAATATTCCCACCACGATTCCCCTAACCAACATCCCCACCATTGTTCCTTTACCCAACATCCCCACCATTGTTCCTTTACCCAACATCCCCACCATTGTTCCTTTACCCAACATCCCCACCATCATCCCCTATTCCAACATCCCCACCATCATCCCCTATTCCAGCACCATCACCATCATTCCCTATTCCAGCATCCCCACCATCATCCCCTATTCCAGCACCCCCACCATCATTCCCTATTCCAGCATCCCCTCCATCATTCCCTATTCCAGCACCCCCCCCCCCCATCATTCCCTATTCCAGCATCCCCACCATCATTCCCTATTCCAACACCCCCACCATCATTCAATATTCCAACATCCCCACCATCATTCCCTGTTCCAACACCCCCACCATCATTCCCTATTCCAACATCCCCTCCATCATTCCCTATTCCAGCACCCCCACCATCATTCCCTGTTCCAGCATCCCCACCATCATTCCCTATTCCAACATCCCCAATATAGCTCCCTTATTGGAAAGGAAAGAACTGGCCCAAAGCACGAGTCTATGCAAGTCATAAAAGGTGACTAAGGAAGGCGGTGTTTAGGACCTGCTTTCTTCTGTATTTAGGACCTCCTTTCTTCATCATGTACAAAAAAGAACTACAGCGACCTCCTTTACAGGAGCGCATAAATCTTTGGCCAGGCTTCCTGCAAGGAGGGAAACATCTGCAGTGGAGGGCTCGCATGCTCTTATTAGAGCAATTTAGAAGGGTGATGATTGTCCAATAATGTTTCAATATTGTGTAAACTTGTGCCTTTCCGTACGTGGCACTGTGAAATACTGTACGTCTGTTCATTCGTGTGGCTCGATATCTTCTAGTTTCAGTGTCTCTGTGATAGGCAGGTCGTTGGGCACTTGCGGAGATAACTTTTGGCTGGTTTCCGTCTTTCTGAGATACATGATTGGTAGCATGAGCAATCCAGAGAGGATGGTCAGGCCGCCAGCTAGGTAGAAGCAGTCATTAACATCGCCAGTGGCATCGCGAAGGCCACCTGAAAAAAAGGTGTAAATGTGGTGAGTGGGGTCGCTTAACAGATCATATGGTAGATCATATAGCAGGCCACATGCCAGGTCATATATTAGGTCACATAAAAGGTCATATATTAGGTCACAGAGCAGGTCACTTGAAAGGTCATATATTAGGTCACATGAAAGGTCATATATTAAGACACATAGCAGGCCACATGAGAGGTCACACAGCAGATCATATGCAAGGTCACATAACATAGTAGGTCACATGTTATGTCATACATCAAGTCCCACACCAGGTCCTACAGCAGGCCACATAACAGGTCATATAGCTGGTCAGATAACAGGTCATATAGGTGGTCAGATAACAGGTCATATAGCTGGTCAGATAACAGGTCATATATGTGGTCAGATAACAGGTCATATAGGTGGTCAGATAACAGGTCATATAGCTGGTCAAATAAAAGGTCATATAGGTGGTCAGATAACAGGTCATTTAGCTGGTCAGATAACAGGTCATATAGCTTGTCAGATAACAGGTCATATATGTGGTCAGATAACAGGTCATATAGGTGGTCACATAAAAGGTCATATAGGTGGTCAGATAACAAGTCATATAGGTGGTCAGATAACAGGTCATATAGGTGGTCACATAAAAGGTCATGTAGTATGTCACATAGCTGGTAGCATAAAAGGTCATATAGGTGGTCACATAAAAGGTCATGTAGTATGTCACATAGCTGGTAGCATAAAAGGTCATATAGCTGGTCACATAAAAAGTCATATAGCTGGTCACATAAAAGGTCATGTAGTATGTCACATAGCTGGTCACATAAAAGGTCATATAGCTGGTCACATAAAAGGTCATTTAGCTGGTCGCATAAAAGGTCATGTAGTATGTCACATAGCTGGTCACATAAAAGGTCATATAGCTGGTCACATAAAAAGTCATATAGCTGGTCACATAAAAGGTCATGTAGTATGTCACATAGCTGACTACATAAAAGGTCATATAGCTGGTCACATAAAAGGTCATGTAGTATGTCACATAGCTGGTCACATAAAAGGTCATATAGCTGGTCACATAAAAGGTCATGTAGTGTGTCACATAGCTGGTAGCATAAAAGGTCATATAGCTGGTCACATAAAAGGTCATATAGCTGGTCACATAAAAGGTCATATAGCTGGTCACATAAAAGGTCATGTAGTATGTCACATAGCTGGTAGCATAAAAGGTCATATAGCTGGTCACATAAAATGTCATACAGCAGGTCACATAACATGTCCTATAGCAGGTCACATAAAATGTCATATAGCAGGTCACATAAAATGTCATATAGCAGGTCACACAAAATGTCATATCGCAGGTCACATAAAAGGTCATATAGCTGGTCACATAGCCCGCAATTACTATCAACTTCTTCAAGGATCCTAAAGGCAGCTATACAGGTTGAAGTGATCAACAAAAATATCTAAAAACACAAATAATAAAGGAACACACTTGGGTGAGATAGAGAGCTTCACATGACATCGATTTGGAATCATGGGAATAGGACACCATGGATCGGATCGTGTTACACGGAGGGACAGGATTATGCATGGAATACAGACATAGGAGATACTGATAGCTGATAGGCTAAGGACTCAGCGTTTTAGAAGACACACCACACCATGTGATTCCGCAAACAGTCTTGACTTTCCTTGCACACACTCTGGAACAAAATTCTCTGCCCGGATTGGTCTTACGAGTCACATTCGTTTGTCATCGTGGACTGTAGTTACATCCATTTTTTTCAAAGCACAACTTACTTTCGTCTATTTTTTTTCTCGTTGCCTTATTTCTCTAATCCCCCAAGGCAGTGTGCGTTGCACTGTGGATTTTATTTTGCACCTCTCGGTCCAGTGCATCCGAGTTCAGCATGCATTTTATGTAAGGGCCTGCTTCCTCCTGCATTTTCTAAGGGTTTGCTTCCCCGGAGTAACGGCCGGTGCTGTGATGGGGATCAAACCCAGCACCTTGTGGTTGTGAGCCGTGTCACTTAACCACTAGCCTATGCCGTCCCCTACAATCGTCTGACACGGCGGAAAGAGCCAATGAAAGTCAGTGACTAATGACTTTGTGCTTGCATCAAGGTCAAGGACCCGTATTCGACCAAGACTATATTCCGTCTCTAAGATGCTGCCCTGGGAACAGTCTGCAACCAAACAGTCTGGCTAAGAGAAGAGAGATAACAAACCTGATCCCAAAAATACTGTGCTGCAAACGGTTGTGTCGGTTTTAAAAGAACAGATAATACAGCCTCGGTGTAAACTACGACCTTTTCACGGAATACGAACAATACGAAGATACTTCAGTTGGAGTAAAAACAGAGACACAAAGAAGAATTTGATTTCCTCCATCACAGCCTCGCTGTAAACTACGACACAGCGTCCTATTCAGGACGAACGAGGGAGAGCTGAGACGCTAGTCCAGTCAGACACAATATACTGACCAGGATGTCATGTCGTGGTCAGGCAAAATACACTGACCAAGACCACAACTTCTCTTCCATTTAGTGTTACCTGGAAACAGGTTGTTTTCAAGGGGCAGCCTGGCTGAGATGTGGGTCGATGTGATCCTTGTAGTAGTGAGCTTCACGCAGAGGAAGCCAAGCATAGCACAACCGCCTGGAGGACCGCAGTCCACCCTCATCAGCATGCATGTGATGTGAGGAAAGCTACTACAACCCACACTTTACGTCATTTTCAGGGCGCACAAAAGAGAAAACTTACTCATTGTGAGCATTAAACAACAACAACAGCAGCAGCAGCAGCAGCAGCAACAACAACAGCAGCAGCAACAACAACAACATGGCGAACAAAAAAGAAGATACTTCAGTTGAAGTGAAAAAGAGAGAAGAAGAAGAAGAAGAAGAAGAAGAAGAAGAAGTAGAAACAAAAGAATGAGATTTCCCCAGTTTTTACTTACCAGCTATTGGAGCACCAATGAAAGCTGCCACCCCCTGAAATAGGATGAGCAGTCCAAAAGACTTGGTCAACATCTCTAGTCCGAGGAGGTCGACCAGCAGCACGGACCTCAGAGACACATACACAGCTGTGGGATCAAGTAGACATTTCTATACATGACTCGTCGAGGCCAACAAATGTGTAGAAGAAATGATATAAGAACAGCGTAGTTCCAATACGGATATCATCCAGCGTGGATTCGTGTGTGCCTTTTTGATGATGTTGTTTGAAGCTACTCTTAACTTAATGTCTTTATACTGGTTCAGAAGACTCTGCAGAGTCTGTATACAACCAGTTTGTTGGAGGGTGGTTCCCACCGAAGACGGATGTGTCAGACCGAAAGGTGCAAATATGGCAGTCAAGCGTTCCATTCTCCGGTCTACATCCTGCTACTTGCAAAGGCCTGTTCAGGGATTGATAGCGAGAGTTTGAGCGAACGCAGATAGAGAAGAAGAATGAGGGTGGTTAACTAACGTGCGTGTCCATCATAATAGACTAAAACACTAGATCAAAGTAGAACCGCAGCCTGTTAAGTGCCATCTTAACTTAGCGTCTTTATACTGGTTTAGAAGACTGCAGAGGCTGTATACAACCAGTTTAATTTACATTTCCTTGCTCTAAAAGCTATGCATATCCAATCTATTCTTAAATGCATTGACTGATGCCTAAGTAAGATGGCCACGCCTTAATGGCTGCGCTCTCAGCTCGCTCCAGTGTTTGTGTCGTTTTCTGATGTTAGGTGGTTCCTGTTCGGATTATATTTCACAACTCCTTCATCAGGGGGTATCAAGGACTTTATTCTGTGGAGTTGATGTGCTTTCGATAGGTTATCCTGTTTCTTCTTCTTCTTCTTCTTCTGCGTACACAGTCAGACAGCAACCATTATTTTTTCGAAAAAAGCGGCGGTCGTCCTGAGACTCTCGCCACTACCATAGAGCTTGTCTTGCAGTTCCACTGGCAATGGCCACATCTGCTCTCTCTGATCCCCGTATGTCGGGCAGTTCTGCAGCAGATGTTCAGTAGTCATTTTACCAGTACCGCACGGGCATTCGTCGGTACACCCTATCTTCAATTTGTTGAATAGGTGGTACCTCAGTCTATTGTGGCCAGTGCGAAGTCTGAAGACAACGACCTGCTCTCTTCGGTTCAACTGGTAATAGGCATCGTTTTTGGTGTAACCAGTATGTTCGGTTTCCCATTTGGTAATGTACCTGGCTTTGATAAGCCGTTTTGACTCTTCGTACGTCATACTGGTATCTGTTTGTGGTAGCCTTGCACCTTCTTTTGCCAGTCTGTCTGCCTCCTCGTTGCCTTGGATGTTGCAGTGTGACGGGACCCACTGTACCACTACCCTTTTTGGTGCGGACAGCTGGCACAGTTTGCAGAGTGCTGCTCTTAAGTCATTAAGCTCAGTGTTTTTCTGGCTTTTTAGCGCTGTGACTACGGCGAGAGCATCTGTCAACAAGACTATGTGGCTCTCATTTTCACTGTGTGTTGCCATTTCTTCCACTGCCGCCCTCAGTGCCTCTGCCTCCGCTCTGAAATTGCTTGTGTACTTACCAGTAGCGAATGACAGTGTTATTTTTCTGCCATTTGGTAGGTTCAGGAATGCTCCTGCCCCTCCGTTCTGTGTAGTGTTTGTTACAGAACCGTCGGTGTATGCATGGGTCCAGTCCATGCTTGGGTAGCTTTTCGTTATGAAGCTTAGGGTAGTGTCTCTCCTTTCTTTTTCGGTCTGGCAGTTTTTGTTTGCAATACCTGGTATATTTTCTACCACCTCTGGAAATATGTCCTGCCTCCAAGTAGGTTTTCGTACAGTAGTGATGGGTTTTGGTGTTGTTAGTGCGTTTATGGGGTCTTCGTGCATCTTTGCTTTGGCTATTTCTGCAAAGTTTCTCCGCTTTAGTTTCCCAGTTCCCAAATTGTTTAGCCTCTGGTACATTGGATGGTCCGTCAGTCTTCGGAGTTTCTCTGACTGCAGCTGGGCTCTGCAGTCTCTTCTGTCGGTCATGGATTGCAGTTTTGTAATCTTTTCAAGTTCTACAATTGGCGTTGACTTCATGCCACCAGTTATGATTCTCATAGCTTGGTTTTGAAGTTTGTTAACTTTATCGAAGTTCGCCTTCGCTGCTGTTGTCCATGCCGCGATGCCATACTCGAGAACTGGTCTCACTCTTCCAGTGTACAGTTTCTTTAGTATGCCTTCGTCTGCTCCCCAGCTTGTGCCAGCAAGTTTCCTCATGATCGCCATTCTTTCTCTGGCTTTCATTCGGTTTCTCTCAATCTGACTTTTCCATGTCATGCGCCGATCAAATGTGACTCCCAGATAGGTTGGGTTGTCGTTTGGCTGCAGGATTTTGCCATTTAGGCTTAATTTGGTACTTTGGGGTTTTAATGAGAGCGAGAATATTGTGCACGTGGTTTTCTCCTCGTTTATTTTGACCAGCCATGAGTTCGCCCACTCTTCCAGCGATGTTAGGGCCGTTTGCATCCGATTTCTTGCTATGGTGAGATTCTTTTCAGAGGTCCACATAGCCAGATCGTCTGCAAACATTGAGCTATGGACTCTTCTTGGTATATTCTCTGTAATATCGTTTATATATACCAGGAAGAGTGTGGGTGACAGTACTCCCCCTTGGGGTACTCCCTGCTCGAGTGTCACCTTTTTGCTCATCTGCCCTTGTACTTGGACTCTGGCCGTTCTTTGTTTGAGGTAGTGGTTGATCCACTTGTACATCTTCCCACAAACATCACTTCTTCTTAGCTTGACTCTAAGTCCATCCTTCCAGACTTTGTCAAATGCCTTTTCCAGATCCACCCAAACAGCTACTGTGTGTTTCTGTGCCTGGTAGGCATCTTCTATCTCCTGGGCTATGAGGATGACCTGGTCCTCAGTGGATCTGTGCTGTCTAAAGCCGGCTTGCTGTGGAATTAGTATTCGTTTTTCTTCCAGATGCCACATCAGTCTGGTGTTTATCATCCGTTCCATCAGCTTGCCGACACAGCTCAGTAGGCTTATGGGCCTGTATCCATTCGGATCTGTTTTGTCCTTTCCTGTTTTTGGTACTGGTACCAGTATTGCATCTTTCCATGCCTGGGGTACAATACCCCTTTTCCAGCTTTGGTTCAGGACTGATAGTAGTTTTTCCTTCGCTGTTTGGCCCAGCCCCATCAGCATTTCGTTTGTTATCCCGTCTTTTCCGGGAGATTTCCTTCTCTTTAGTGTTCTCATAGCCTCTTCCATTTCGCGCATTGTTAGTTTGGCCATCATGTGCTCTTCAGGAGCCGTATTTATGTTTTCGTGCCCCTTTAGCTCTTCGCTAATGTCTGTATGCTTATCTGCAGGGACCTCGATGTGGTTTGCTCTGGCATAGTGATCGACAAAGGCGTTTGCGGCTTTCTTACCTGTGATCAAGTTTTCGCCTTGCTTGATAGTAATTTGTTTATTTGACGGGGTTTCGTCGTTCATGGCTCTGACTAGCTTCCATAGCTTGTTCCCTTCTTTGTCCAGGTTTAAACTTTCCGTTTTATTTTTCCAACTTTCTCTTGCTGTTTGCTTGAGAGTGTGTTTGTACTTCGCCGCGGCGGCTTTGAGGGCGATGTTTGCCTCCACGGATTTTTCTCGTTCTGCCATGTTCCTCGCATTTGTTACTGCATCTTCCACTTTCTGTAACTCATCATTCCAGTAGGGCTTATAGTTTTTCCTAGCTCCTCTTGGGATGGTTTCAGTGGCGGCTTGCATTATTGCCTTGCTTAGGCTCTCTACCATGGGCTTCATTTTGGTGTTTCGTGTGTTGATGGTTTCACACAGCCCATCTGTCAGGATTGCAAATCTGTCCCAGTCGGCTCGTTTGTAATTCCAACGTGGGAGCGGTTTTGTTTCCTGTGGGCCTACTTCCATGTCAATGGTTAGCCTGATCGGCCTGTGGTCGCTACCTGCCAGTTGGTTTAGCACCTGGCGGTCTATTTTATAGTGTATGTCCTGTGTGGAGAAGGCCAAATCTGGAGTCGAGGTGGTATGCCATGTTCTTGAATAGAAGCTAGGGCTATCCTCCGGCCTGTTGATTAGGGAGAGATTTGCATCTATCTCCCAATCTTCCACTTCGTCACCTCTGCTGTCTGTGTCAGAGTATCCCCATCTCTCCGAGTGGCTGTTGAAATCTCCAACTACTATGCAGTTGGAGTCTCTGACCTCCATACTCGAGAGCGATAGGTCTCTGTTTGGTGGTCCGTACAGATTGAAAATGCGGAGCTTCGTCTCTTGAGCCATTATGTCAACTCCTACAATTTCTGCTTGTCCGGTGTGATTGACAGGTACCGCGCTACTCGGTATGCTGTTTCTGGTCAGTATCAGGACCCCTCCTTTGTGGCCTTCTCTATCTAGACGGAAAGTCTGGTATCCTCTGATTGAGAATTTATGGTTATTGTTGAGGTGCGTTTCCTGGATACATGCCACGTCAATCTTACCTTCATGCAGGTGATGTGTTAGGGAAAGTTTTTTGTTAATGACTCCCTCCGCATTCCACTGTAGTATTCTGAGGGTCTTGATGTTTTGGCCAATAGTCGTTTCCCCATAGCCATGTGCCTTGACTCCACGACACATGGGTGGGTGACCACCAGTAGTCAAGGGTGGGCCCCTTCGAGGCGTGGGGCCCGGCGCTATCGCTGCCTGGCGGGTCTCCTCAGGATGAGCGCCATACGTTTTTCGAATAGGTTGTGCCATCATACTGTGATTTACGTTGCACTGTTTTGTTAGGCTTGCGGCCCCGTGCATCCGATTTCAACAGGCGTTTCTGTAGGGATGCCCTCCTTAGCCTTTGGCTGTCCCCAGCCTATCTGCAAGGCAGCAGTTGTTTACGATCAGAGTTTTCTCTCCTATGGGAGTTGTCTTACCAGACTATCGAGTCTTCACTACTCGTGTCTTTAGGGTGCAATGATGATGATATATGAGATGGACTGGTTTACCCGGAAGAGAGGCAGTCCAGTGTGTCTGTATCCCAGGATCGTCACGTCCTGCCAGAAACGTAGCATTTGCATGTGAGTGGGGTATCTCTTTTTCCCTTTGTTTTCTTGGCTTCTATGCAGAGATGGTACGCCTAGCATTCCCCGCCACCTGGGGTGTTGACACAGTGGGGCAGGTGTGCAATGTCCGCTGGTCTGCATCTCTTCTGCGTCCAGCATGATAGTTATGGCTGATAACGTACAGAGGTAGATATCGTAGCCGGAGTGTATTTAGCCAGAGGACAAGCCTGGTAATGTCACAGAGATGTTGATCGCCTGGTGTGCGGACAACTCTCATGGTCAGTGGTTGAGTCTTGACAGTTCACAGTGTGGTGGCTGCTCTACTGTTTTCGACACCCCGACCAGGTTCTAAGTCTTTGGTTGGTGTTTTTCGCACCCCATCGCCGTATAGGGTGAGTATCAAGCAGTTTGTCCGCCCGCTTTGATTTGCGGGCGGCAAGGACCTCTTACTGTGGCTCTACCTGATAGGGCTGGGGCGCAAGCCCCAGGTCCCGAGCATGTAGGAGCCTCCCATTGCAGTGGTGCTGAGATTTTGGGCGGGATTGCGGCTTACAAGGGTTCTGCCGTAATCCCCCACATGGTAGCCTCGCGCCCTTGGCTTATCAGCCTGGTACGTGAACCAAAGTGTCTGCGGCTCCTCTCGATTTGAGCTGGTTTTCCGTAGCAACGCCCTGTCATTTGTAGGGTAAAACTGACCTGTCTTCAGATGATCTATTTCCAGCACCCGTTCACTATTTGGTCAGACGAATTTATTGAGGGCTTTTGTTTGTCAATGACCAGGTATTTGAAATCTGCGGTTTCTGCAGAGTTAAGACACGATTTCCGTAGCGTTCTTTCATTTGAGTGTTTGGGAGCTGACTTGTCATCCGTGAGTCTAATACCAGCGTACGTTCATTATTAGACCCAAACGGCAGTGCTCTCGATTTGTCAGTTGTTCTACAGTATTGGCGTGTTCAGTCAAATTAAGCCGCAGATTCCACACCTGGTGGTGCCCTTCCGTCAATTCCCTTAGCGAGACAATCAAGTTTCTTAGAGGGTAGCCCCAAAATTTTCGAGGGTCTAATTCCAGCACATGTTCTCTATTAGACCCCGCGAAGGTGTACTTTTTGATAGTCATTCTGCAGTATTGGCGTGGTAAGTTAACTTAGGTCTCAGGCTCCACTCCTGATAGTGCTCTTCCGTCAATTCCTTTATCACACACTGGATGCAGACAGAACCGAGCCACAGGGACATAACCCCAGATTTCTGGGGGTCTAAGTCCAGCACCAGTTCCATATTAGACCCCAGAAGAATGGTCTCGGCATGTCAATCATTTCAGTGTTGGCCGTGTTGAGTCAAATTAAGCCGCAGGCTCCACTCCTGGTGGTGCCCTTCCGTCAATTCCTTTAAGTTTCAGCTTTGCAACCATACTTCCCCCGGAACCCAAACACTTTGGTTTCCCGGAAGCTGCCCGCAGAGTCATCGAAGCAACTCCTGCGGATCGCTAGTCGGCATCGTTTATGGTCAGAACTACGACGGTATCTGATCGTCTTCGCGCCTCTGACTTTCGTTCTTGATTAATGAAAACATTCTTGACAAATGCTTTCGCAGTAGCTCGTCTTGCGGCGATCCAAGAATTTCACCTCTAACGCCGCAATACGAATGCCCCCGTTTGTCCCTGTTAATCATTACCTCCAGTTCCGAAAACCAACAAAATAGAACCGAGGTCCTATTCCATTATTCCATGCACCATTATTCAGGCAGCCGAGGCCTGCTTTGAACACTCTAATTTTTTCAAAGTAAACGCGCCGGCCACCCAGGACGCTCAGCGAAGAGCACCCGTGGGAGAGAGCCGGCAGACGGTAGGGCAGGAGACAACGGGCAGTGAACCGGCGCGAGCCGGACCGCCCGCCTGCGCCTGAGATCCAACTACGAGCTTTTTAACTGCAACAACTTTAATATACGCTATTGGAGCTGGAATTACCGCGGCTGCTGGCACCAGACTTGCCCTCCAATAGATCCTCGTTAAAGGGTTTAAAGTGTACTCATTCCAATTACGGGGCCTCGAAAGAGTCCCGTATTGTTATTTTTCGTCACTACCTCCCCGTGCCGGGAGTGGGTAAGTTGCGCGCCTGCTGCCTTCCTTGGATGTGGTAGCCGTTTCTCATGCTCCCTCTCCGGAATCGAACCCTGATTCCCCGTTACCCGTTACAAACATGGTAGGCATGTCACGTACCATCGACATTTGATAGGGCAGACATTTGAAAGATGCGTCGCCGGCACATGAGGCCATGCGATCAGCACAAAGTTATCCAGAGTCACCAGTGGGGACGCCGCAACCCCGCGAGGGGAAACGACGATTGGTTTTGAACTAATAAAAGCGCTCTTTCCGCGAGGGTCGGAGCTTGGTAAGCATGTATTAGCTCTAGAATTGCCACAGTTATCCAAGTAGGATCGTGTCATCTAAGGAACCTCGACTGATTTAATGAGCCATTCGCGGTTTCACCGTGAGACAGTGTGAACTTAGACATGCATGGCTTAATCTTTGAGACAAGCATATGACTACTGGCAGGATCAACCAGATATCTGTCGGAGACGTACGTACTGCGCACACCGGTCGGCGGAGGAAGGGTGTGTAAAAAGCCTCACTGGGACGGCCGCAGGGACCGACTGACGGGACGGACGGACGGTTGTTCCACCCGTCCCTCACTCCGTCGACCTAGGACCGCCTGACAGGGGCCTCCCACACGCACCAGACGACCGACCGACCGACCGGGCTCGCTCGAGGAGGGATGGCAGCGCTCTGTGCAGAACGGATCCCAACGACCTCGGCGACGAATTTCACTGGGACTAGAGACACAATTTGGCCTGCCGGCCCTTCTTCTCCGTAGGGAGAACGCAGGGCCTCGAGGCAACGATTCCTGCTTTCCATTTGCCGGTCACAAGCTCTTTGCGAGAGTCGGACCACCAGCGAGACGTACTGTCGAGCTCTGCTATAAGCCTTAGATAAATCACCACGGACGGACCACGTTTCCTGATACGGACCAGACTAGCGCACCTCGGTGGAGGAGCCACCACCACAAACCGCACCCAATTCGCACTACGGGGAAAGGCAGGCGAGCGTTTTCCGCAAGCCCGCGCTATCGCTCCGCCTGGCGGGACTGAGATCGCTTTACGAACACTGGTTGAAATTGAGTCGCCGCAGCGAGACAACTACCCCAGATATCCTGTTTATTATGCTGCAATTCATGTCACGTTTGTGTTCGCCTTTATGCGTGGTCGAAGCTGATATGGTGGTTTCACAAAAACCAATCAACGATCCATTGATAATCCATCAGGATCCCAAATGAAGTCACAACCATAAATGGGGCCATGATCCATAAATGAAGCCACAATCAATTTTGAGATCATAAACACTCTAATCAGGTCACAAATCAAAATGAAATTATAACCATAAGCAGGTCACAACCAAAAATCAGGTCATAATCTCAAATGAAGTCCAAAACTCAAATGAGTTCACAACCTTAAATGAGATCACACCCCCAAATTAGGTCACAATCCCAAATGAGGTCACAACCTTAAATGAGGTCACAACCCCAAATGAGGTCACAACACCAAATGAGGTAATAACCTTAAATAAGGCCACAATCCTAAATGAGGTCACAACCCCAAATGAGGTCACAACCCCAAATGAGGTCACAGCCCCAAATGAGGTCACAACACCAAATGAGGTCACAACCCCAAATGAGGTCACAACCTTAAATAAGATCACAACCCCAAATGAGGTCACAACACCAAATGAGGTAATAACCTTAAATAAGGCCACAATCCTAAATGAGGTCACAACCCCAAATGAGGTCACAACCCCAAATGAGGTCACAACCCCAAATTAGGTCACAACCCCAAATGAGGTCACAACCCCAAATGAGGTCACAACCTTAAATAAGGTCACAACCCCAAATGAGGTCACAACCTTAAATGAGGTCAAACCCTCAAATAGCATCACGACCCCCATGGTTGCGCACCACAGACTTACCCACACATAGACCAAAGACTGCTGCCAGGACTGCTAATGGCTCCTCGCTCTCACAAAACGGACACATTAAGATGGCAAGTCCGGCTAGGATGAGAGCAAAGTTGTTAAGGTGTAGCGTGTTCACCCATGGCCTGTCAGCCAGCCACCCACACAGAAGTCTGCCGATCGTGTTGGTGACGCCCACGATGGACAGAAGAAAGGCAGCAGCACTTTCAGACATTCCAACTATCTCTCCTTTGCTGGGAAGGTAGAAGAATGGAACGTAGAAGGCTGCAGAGGAAAACAAAATTAATATTAATTGCCTCCATTTTGTATTGTTTCTTCTTTATTTTACCGGTTTACTTGGCAAACCCTCGGTTCACTAGTCAAATCCCCGGCTTTCTTGGCAAACACTCAGTTCATTTGGAGAGCACCTGGTTCATTTGACAAACCTACAGTTCACTAGTCAAACCCCACTCTCACTTGACAAACCCCACGCTCCCTTGACAAACCTCACACTCACTTGACAAACCCAAAGTTGACTTGAAAAACTGCCTGTTCACTTAGCAAACCCTCAGTTCACATGGTAAATCCCTGGTATCCTTGACAAACCCCCGGTTAATTTAGCAAACCCCATGTTCATTTAATAAACCGCAGGTCCACTTAGAAAACCCCTGGTTCACTTGAAAAACCGGTAACAGTGCCTAGAAAAGAGAAGAATTCGAGGTGACAATACAGGTTTATAAGGTGGTCAAAGGAAAGGTAAAATTAGACTATAACAAGTTTTTCCAAAATACAACCACCTACAAGAACAAGAGGGCATAGCTACAAGTTGACTAAAGACATGTTCTTAGTTCTAAGTCGACCTGTACTTCTATGAGGGCAAATGCCCGTGTGCAAGTCCCAGCTCTGGTATGAGCTGAATATAGCCGGGAGAAGGATTTCCTGCTTAACGGGCTAGGCTTGAGCAGCTTAATACGCCGCTGAGTTAATCGATGTGCCGAGTTCATGTTAATAGATTCAAACACTAGAGCAAAGTAGACCCACAGCCTGTTAGGCGCCATCTATGCTGCTCTACACGAACCAGCTAACCATGGCTGCTGTTATGCCATATCCCACAGTTAGTCGCCTCTTACAACATGCTCCCTGTGAGGCAGTGTTACCTGTCATTCACAAAACCACAGCAGACCACTCGGATAAAGTAAGGTCCAGATTGGATATTAGGAAATATTTTTTTAGTCAGAGAGTGGTGAATGCTTGGAATGCATTACCCCAGGAGGTAGTAGAGACAGGGACAGTTGATGCATTCAAGAATAGATTGGATGATCACAGTCATTTTTAAAGTGGAATAAACTGGTTGTATACAGAAGCTGTAGAGTTTTCTAAACCAGTATAATGAAGTTACGTTAAGTTAAGTGACAGTGCTTGTTCTCCCCAACTCCTCTGCGTTGGTGATCTTGTCTTGCCACCCAACCCCCAGGATTCTGCTCAAGCACATCATGTGATAGCTGTTTAGCCGTCTCGCCTGGTGTGTGTAGGTAGACCATGTCGCACTGCCATAAAGAGGGTGCTGAGGATACAAGTTGTTTTAACAGCAAGCTTCTTATTCTCCCAGACCCTTTTTATTAATCTGCCCATTGTTGTTGCTGCCTTGCCTATCCTGATATAGATCTCTTGGTACAGGGATATTCTATTATTGACTGAGGATCCCAGGTATGTCAAGTGATCTACTACCTCAAGATCCTTATCATCGGTGGAGATTACTTGTTCGCACCCTGGATCTTCTTCTTCTTCTGCGTTCACTTTCAATCTCCCGCTACCAAGCACTGAAGAGAGCTTTGCGAGTAGCAGGATGTAGTCCAGAGAATGGAATGTTTTATGTCGCTAGTTTACAACTTGGATGCGATATGTGCACCTTTCGGTCCGACACATCTGTCTTCGGCAGCGCACCCTGAACCATAACTTGTGTTTTCTTTTCGCTGATTGTTAATCCAAATTCAAATTAAACTTCAGGAGACAGTGGTTAAGTGACACGGCCCACAATCCAAAGGTGCTGGATTCACTCCCCGTCACAGCACCGGCCGTTACCCTGGGGAAGCAAATCCTTAGAAAATGCAAGAAGAAACAGACCCTTACATAAAATGATGGCCAAAGACCGATTCACTGAGCCGACAGGCGCAAAATAAAAACAAAGTGCAACGCACACCTGAAGACCAACATCTGAGAATAAAGAAATAAAACAGACGCAAATAAAAAAAATAAAAAAGAGAGAGAGAGAGAGAAAAAAGAAAGGTTACATTGTTAAAAATGTCAACTTTAACCAAATTCACAATGTCTAAAATTTGTAATAAAAACATTATCTGACCTACCTAGCAAGGTGACGAATGAAGAGAAAACTAACAATGCAAAAACTGGATTCAACATAAGCCTGACATCGAACATATCACACAGGATCTGCCAGCACTTCCAGAAGAGGGAGTTCCGGAGGCTCTGCTCATACTCTGGATCTGTATGGATCTGTGGAATGCTCAAGACACTGCCGGTGACATACGATGCTTTGGACGATGTTCTGTGGCTGGTGTATCCGCTGGCCAAGGAGCTGCTGGAGACGAACACATCTATTTACATATCCAGAATGTTCTTTGTGCTCTATATTAAACATAGACTAACCACTAACTGCCTTTCAGGAAGCCTGGATGGAAGAAGTTATATTTGATACTTTTTAATTAAACTTATTTATACTGGTTTAAAAGACTCTGCAAAGTCTGTATATAACTAGTTTCTTTTACATTCACTTGATCTAATAACTATGTGCATCTAATCTATTCCTAAATGCATTAATTGACCATGCCTCCACTATTTCCTGTGGCAATACATTCCAAGCATTCACTACTCTCTGACTAAAAAAATATTTCCTAATATCTTATTTGGACCTTTCTTTAGTTAATTTGTAGCTATGCCCTCTTGTTATTGTAGGTGGCTGTATTTTGAAAAAAACTTGTTATAGTCTAATTTACCCTTTCCTTTGATTATCTTATAGACATGTATTAAGTCACCTCGAATTCTCTTTTCTAGACACTGTAGGCTGGTTTTCTGAGTCTTTCCTCATAACTGTAATTCTGGAATCCCACTATCAGCTTTGTTGCTCTTTTTTGTATCCTTTCTAGCATGTTTATATCCCCTCTATGATAAGGACTCCACACCTGTACACAGTACTCCAATCTAGGCCTAACTAATGCTTTACAAAAATAAAAAATTTGAGCGGGGCCTCGACTTCATTGCCTCAGGTTTTTTTCCCCATTTTAGCTCTGTCTCTCTCGGCCGATGGGTACTCCATCGGCCGAGAGCATCGCACAAAGCACGAACTCCGTAGCTCCAGCGATGAACCCAGGGATGTCCGGGAAAAAATGGCATCATGGACCAAACATCGCAGCTCGAAATCGAACCCCGACAGTCTGAACACGAGGCAAACGGCTTGACCACTTCGCCACAGAGACCCCCTAATGCTTTATACAGTTTGACTATCACTTCCTTGCTCCTATGTTTAATATTTCTTTTTTGTTTAATATTTCTTTTTATCATATCTAACATTGCATTTGCCTTTTTCACTGCTACCTGGGCTTGCTCACTTTACCTGTATGATCTCTCCCACTTCAAATTTTATCTAAATCCAACCACAATATACCCACTTCTGCTTTAGATGAGGCACTATTGCAGTTTTATGTCATCAGTGAATTTTCATTGCACATGGCCCGGACCCTTTTATTGCACCTGTTTGCCCCATACATGGCTCAGGCCCTTTTATTGCACCTGGGTGCCCCATACATGGCTCAGGCCCTTTTATTGCACCTTTTTGCCCCATACATGGCTCAGGCCCTTTTATTGCACCTGGGTGCCCTGCCATACATGGCTCAGGCCTTTTTATTGCACCTGGGTGCCCCATACATGGCTCAGGCCCTTTTATTGCACCTGTTTGCCCCATACATGGCTCAAGCCCTTTTATTGCACCTGGGTGCCCCATACATGGCTCAGGTCCTTTTATTGCACCTGGGTGCCCCGCCATACATGGCTCAGGCCCTTTTATTGCACCTGGGTGCCCCGCCATACATGGCTCAGGCCCTTTTATTGCACATGGGTGCCCCATACATGGCTCAGGCCCTTTTATTGCACCTGTTTGCCCCATACACGACTCAGGCCCTTTTATTGCACTTGTTTGCCCCATACATGGCTCAGGCCCTTTTATTGCACCTGGGTGCCTCGCCATACACGGCTCAGGCCCTTTTATTGCTAAAACTGCAGACAACAGAGCACGAACTCCTTAGCTCCTATCATCATCTGAGCTAGGATTTTAAGGTGGATAGCCTGGAAATTTTCCTTTTTTATTCCTGGGATCTCCGCAGCCTTCCACCCTGCCTTCTAGTATGGTCTTGATATATGGCCAAAATAACGTAACTGTCTAACCTTGGTTTCCATTCTTAATTCTTTTTTCACTCTCAGCGTTTTCAATGTCTTCTAATTTGTTCACAGCCTTCCTTCATGCCATGCCTCAGCTGTGTTCATGATGATCATTTCAACTGCTATGGTTTTTCAACAAATCATCTAAGAATGGCATATCTCTCCTTTTTAAAGGGGGGACGGGACCCAACCAGGGAACTGAACTCATACCACACAACACTGATGTTTTAATCACATCTGGCCACTCAACAGTCTCACTGGGATACAATCTATACATAAATGTTCAGAATATGTCACAAATGGTGACTGAGGAATGCTGTACATGGGGAACATAATCCTTATGTATTACAGTGATATAGAAAACGTAACAACAAGAACGTATAAACTGTATGCTTTGTACAGGCTTCCTGCAAGGCGACCCAGAAACCATTTCTTATTCTTCGTTCATCCTCAATCTCCTGCTACCAAACCCCGAAAATGGCTTTGGAAGTAACAGGATGTTGTCCGGAGAACGGAATGCGTTGTGTCGTAGTTTCCAGCTTAACTGCGATGTTTGCACCGTTCGGTCCGACACATCCGACTTCAGCATGGCATTTTTGGGTACTGGGTAAGCCTTCCCTCTTCGATCCCTTCTCCTTAGCCAGTCTATCCTGTTGCAGTCCGTTATCCAGGATCACCGCGTGGAGGTGTAGAAAGGTTTTGGCAGTTCTGGGTCGCTGGCCCTGACGCTAGGAGTCGCTACCGCTGCAGCTCATGCACTGCTCGGTATCTTGACCACCAGTCACTAAGATGATTAAAAGCATTGCACAAAAGCTTGGAGGACTCTAGTCCACCTTCATCAGCACATTCAGAATATGAAGAAAACTGCAACCCTACACTTAACACTACTTTCAGGGCGCACAAAAGAGTAAACATACTTATCATGGGCATACAACAACAACAGCAGCAGTGGTAACAACAGCAACAGCAGCAGTGGTAACAACAACAGCAGCAGCAGTGGTAACAACAACAGCAGCAGTGGTAACAACAGCAACAGCAGTGGTAACAACAACAGCAGCAGCAGTAACAACAACAGCAGTAGTGGTAACAACAGCAACAGCAGCAGTGGTAACAACAACAACAGCAACAACATTCCTCATACAACTCTCTCTCCTCAGACACACATCCTAATGGAACACCTTGATTACCTGACACTTCTGCTGCTGTTCAGGAAGTCTGGCGCACCATTTTCTATTACTTGAATGCTGATTACACTCCCTGTCACTGATGATGATGAAAGGGACATCGACTCAAGGTCACTGGCTGACCTGCTCACAGAGGTCATGCCCCCAGTTTGTTTAACCCCGAAAACAATACCTTCGTCATAAGAGTTGTCGGCCCACATACTGGCATCACTGGGGATAGTGTCACAACTCCGCGTCTTAACCACTCCGTTGACCTTGACAGAACCATTTCTTGTCGGAATACTAACGTTCGAACGAAGTGACGATGATTTTATCACATATCCCTCTGGCAGCGACCCACGTTTCACAAGCTGGGATTTTGAAAGATTCCCTGGCTCTTTACCGCTGCTCGGTCTGTAAATTGGTGCCGCGGCCGACTTAATCAAATCTTTATGAACAGCATCAATGACGATGCTGGGAATTCCCTGGATGCTGGATTTAGAACATGCCAGACTTTGTGAACTAAACCCAAGCTGGCGTTTAAACCTGGCAATAAATGAGTTGTTTCTCTTACACTCAAAAAGAATCGGATCCAGCTTGATAAGCCGGTTATCCTTCGTTATAATGCAGTTGTCCAATGAACCGTTGGAAATAGTTCTTTGGCGTTTCTTATCTTCAATGAGCGCTTTCATGATAGCCCCTCTTTCAATTTCAACTCTGTTTTTCATACGCTTTCGTCGTTTGATGATGTGACGATCGTGAGGAAGAAATGTCATGCCGCACGCAACACAGTGGAGCACAATTCCCGCCATGATTAAATTCTTGCCTTCCCATCCGTACTCTGTTAGAAGGTAGTGGGCCAGTGGAGGAAATACAAGCTGGCCCATGCCTGTGCCACAGACGGCGATGCCCGTGGTAAAAGCACGTTTCTTCTCGAACCAGTGTCCCACACACACTATAGATGGAAGGTAGATCATGCCGAACCCGACTCCTGAGGGGGGAATATTTAAAAAATATATCAATTAAAATGTTCTACAACAAATATGAGTGAGCATGTTTTGTTTGTTTGTAATGTGTTTGCCTCTCTGTATTCTACTGGCAGAGGCACGCTTCTTTCAACCCCGGATCGCAGCCTTTTAGATTTGTTTGTTGCGTTCGCCTTATTTCTCTAATCCCCAAGACGGTGTACGTTGCACTGTGGTTTTTATTTTGCGCCTGTCGGCCCAGTGCATCCGACTTCAGCATGTATTTATGTAAGGGTCTGCTTCCTCTTGCATTTTCTAAGGGTTTGCTTTCCCGGGGTAACGGCCGGTGCTGTGATGGGAATCAAACCCAGCACCTTCTGGTTGTAAGCCGTGTCACTTAACCACTAGGCCACACTGTCCCCAGCCTTAGATGATATCAGCATGTATTAACCAGTACTTGGATGAATGTGTGTGTATGTATGTACCTAAGCTAGTTTGGGCACTCTCAGAGGTCAATCAAATAAAAGTGCAACGGAAGGGCCTCACATTGAGGGCACGTGTCGTCCTCATGAGTAACCTAGGCTCCCAGCAATAAGGCATCAAATCAACCAGAACCGTTAAGCTGCCTATGGAGCCCAGGTCATTATATTGCATGAAAACAACACTAATAATCATTATTTTGAAGTACTGTATACTTTTGTGTTGGATATACGAAAATCATCATCATCTTAAGGGTCTAAATTTCCGCAGACCATGCGCGTGGCGCCCTGTGAGTAGCCAATCAGAGCGCAAGCCTGGGCTCATTATGGAGACCTTGGGCTGCCCAAACTGCAGGATCCCCCCTCTCGGCCTCGCTGGTGTAATCTAAAGGAATGCAACGCATGACAATTTGGCACGGAAATAGATCCTGCGATAATTTGAACAGCACCCGACGAAGAGAGAAAGTAAGGGCTCCATGTATCCACACAACAAGGGCTCCCTGTATCCACACAACAAGGGGTCCATGTATCTACCCAACAAGGGGTCCATGTATCTACCCAACAAGGGGTCCATGTATCCACAGAACAAGGGGTCCATGTATCCACACAACAAGGGCTCCATGTATCCACACAACAAGGGGTCCATGTATCTACCCAACAAGGGGTCCATGTATCTACCCAACAAGGGGTCCATGTATCCACAGAACAAGGGGTCCATGTATCCACACAACAAGGGGTCCACGTATCCACACAACAAGGGGTCTATGTATCTACCCAACAAGGGGTCCATGTATCCACACAACAAGGGGTCCATGTATCCACACAGGGGGTCCATGTATCCACACAAGGGGTCCATGTATCCACACAACAAGGGGTCCATGTATCTACCCAACAAGGGGTCCATGTATCCACACAAGGGGTTCATGTATCCACACAAGGGGTCCATGTATCTACCCAACAAGGGGTCCATGTATCCACACAACAAGGGGTCCATGTATCCACACAACAAGGGGTCCATGTATCTACCCAACAAGGGGTCCATGTATCCACACAACAAGGGCTCCATATATCCACACAACAAGGGGTCCATGTATCTACCCAACAAGGGGTCCATGTATCCACAGAACAAGGGGGTCCATGTATCTACACAACAAGGGGTCCATGTATTCACAGAACAAGGGGGTCCATGTATCCACACAACAAGGGGTCAATGTATCCACACAACAAGGGCTCCATGTATCTACACAACAAGGGCTCCATGTATCTACCCAACAAGGGCTCCATGTATCTACCCAACAAGGGCTCCATGTATCCACACAACAAGGCGTCCATGTATCTACCCAACAAGGGCTCCATGTATCTACCCAACAAGGGCTCCATGTATCCACACAACAAGGGGTCCATGTATCCACACAACAAGGGCTCCATGTATCTACCCAAAAAAGGCTCTGTGTATCCACACAAGGGGTCCATGTATCTACCCAACAAGGGGTCCATGTATCCACACAAGGGCTCCATGTATCTACCCAACAAGGGCTCCATGTATCCACACAAGGGGTCCATGTATCTACCCAACAATGGGTCCATGTATCCACACAACAAGGGCTCCATGTATCTACCCAAAAAGGGGTTCATGTATCCACATAACAAGGGGTCCATGTATCCACACAAGGGGCCCATCTATCCACACAAGGGGACCATGTATCCACATAAGGGGTCCATGCATCCACACAAAGGATCCATGTATCCACATAAGGGGTCCATAAATCCACAGAACAGGGGTCCATGTATCCACAGAACAAGGGTCCCAGTATCCACAGAACAAGTGGTCCAAGTATCCATCCACACAATAAGGGGTTCAAGTATCTATCCACATAGCAAGAGGTCCATGTATCCATACAATGGATCCATGTATTCACACAAGCGACCCATGTATCTATCTACACAAGGCATCCACATATTCACACAACAAGGGATCCATGTATCCACACAACAAAACAGCCTAAACTGTCTGAGCAATTTATGTAAAGTCCTATTCTAGAAACAACAGCCCGGCAGACAGACTTACCTCTGACCACACCATTGTCTATAAAGCCCTGTTCTAGAAACAACAGCCCGGCAGACAGACTTACCTCCGACCACACCAATGTCTATAAAACCCTGTTCTAGAAACAACAGCCCGGCAGACAAACTTACCTCCGATCGTACCATTGTCTATAAAACCCTGTTCTAGAAACAACTGCCCGGCAGACAGACTTACCTCTGATCACACCATTGTCTATAAAACCCTGTTCTAGAAACAACTGCCCGGCAGACAGACTTACCTCCAATCACACCATACGTGAAAATAAGCATCCCCACACTGCTGGACTGTGTGCTCAAAATAAACCCCACCATCGTCACAACACTGCCGAGCATCGTCACTTTGCGGCACCCGTAACGGGCACTCAGTGCACTTACAAATGGCCCTGAAATCGTAGAAGACGAGCAATGAACATATTTGTGTTTTTGCATTCACTTTTTAAAAACCAAATATGGTGTTTGTTGTACCTTTTTATTATGCCATAATGGCTAGCTACATCAGAATGCAGTGCCCATTTTAAAAATTAGTTTATAATTAACTTAACTTCTTTATACTGGTTTAGAAGACCCTGCAGAGTCTGTAAACAACCAGTTACATTTACATCACCTTGCTCTAAAAGCTATGCGCATCCAGTTTATTCTTAAATGCATTAACTGTCCCTGCCTCCACTACCTCCCCTGGCAATGCATTCCAAGCATTCACCACTCTCTGACTAAAAAAATATTCCTAATATCTAACCTGGACCTCTCTTTAGTCAGCTTGTAGCTATGCCCTCGTGTTATTGTAGGTGGCTGTATTTTAAAAAACATGTTATTGTCTAATTTATCGATTCCTCTGATCATCTTATAAACCTGTATTAAGTCACCACGAATTCTTCTCTCTTCGAGACACTGTAGGCCGGTTTTTCTGAGTCGTTCCTCATAACTCTAATTCTGGAATCCCACTATCATCTTTGTCACTATTTTTGTATCCTTTCCAGCACGTTTATGTCCCCTCTATGATAAGGACTCCACACCTGTACACAGTACTCCAATCTAGGTCTAACTAAAGCTTTATACAGTTTGACTATCACTTCCTTGCTCCTATGTTTAAAATTTCTTTTTATCATACCTAACATTGCATTTGCCTTTTTCACTGCTACCTTAACTTGCTCACTCACCTTTCCTGTATGATCTATTATAACCCCTAGGTCCCTTTCCTTATCTTTCTTTCTAATATTGTTTTCTCCAATTCTGTAATTATGTTCCATATTGGCCCTGCCAATAGCAGCTATGAGTCGCTGACCACTGCAGCTCATGCACCGTGAACTCTGACACTACGTCCTTTTCGACATGAAAGAAGAAGAAAAACAACCAACAAAAACATAAAAATGCTGATAAACAATCAATGACTGACTCAACCAACATGGAAATTCTGTCATACATATGATGCAGAAATCCAGGAAATCAAGGTGACAACTGGGAAACTGTTGAACACCAATGTCGGTCCACAGCATGTAGTATTTCTGACAGATGCACAATCAGATACTCCAAACTACCTGGGAGTCACATTTGATCGGCGCATGACATGGACCCCTTGTCAGATCGAGAGACACCGAATGAGAGCCAGAGAAAGAATGGCAATCATGAGGAAACTTGCTGGCACAAGCTGGGGAGCAGACGAAAGTATACTAAAGAAACTGTACACTGGAAGAGTGAGACCAGTTCTCGAGTATGGCATTGCTGCATGGACAACAGCAGCAAAGGCGAACTTCGATAAAGTTAGCAAACTTCAAAACCAAGCCATGAGAGTTATAACAGGAGACATGAAGTCAACGCCAATTGCAGAACTTGAAAAGATTACAAAACTGCAATCCATGACCGATAGAAGAGACTGCAGAGCCCAGCTGCAATCAGCGAAACTCAGAAGACTGACTGACCATCCAATGCACCAGAGACTAAACAATTTCGGAAATGGGAAGCTAAAGCAAAGAAACTTTGCAGAAATAGCCAAAGCAAAGATGCACGAAGACCCTATGAACGCACTAACCACACCAAAGCCCATCCCTACTGTACAAAAACCTACCTGGAGGCAGCATACATTTCCAGAGATGGTAGAAAATATACCAGGTATTGGAAACAAAAACTGCCAGTCTGAAAAAGAAAGAAGAGATACTACCCTGAGTTACATAACGGAAAAATACCCAAGCATGGACTGGACCCATGCATACACCGACGGCTCCGTAACAAATACAACACAGTACGGAGGGGCAGGAGCATTCCTGAGCCTACCAAATGGCAGAAAAATAACACTGTTCAGAGCGGAGGCAGAGGCAGAGGCACCGAGGGCGGCAGTGGAAGAAATGGCGACAGGTAAGAGTAATGAAAGCCACATAGTCCTCCTTACAGATGCTCTGGCCATAGTCACAGCACTTAAAAGCCAGAAAAATACTGAACTTGATGAATTAAGAGCAGTACTCTGTCAACTATGCCAGCAGGCCGCACCAAAAAGGGTAGTGGTGCAGTGGGTTCCATCTCACTGCAACATCCAAGGCAACGAGGAGGCAGACAGACTGGCAAAAGAAGGTGCAAGACTACCACAAACAGATACTAGTATGACATACGAAGAGTCAAAACGGCTTATCAAAGCCAGATACATGACCAAATGGGAAACCGAACATACTGGTTACACCAAAAACGATGCCTATTACCAGTTGAACCGAAGAGAGCAGGTCGTTGTCTTCAGACTTCGCACTGGCCACAATAGACTGAAGTACAACCTATTCAACAAATTGAAGATAGGTGGTACCGACGAATGCCCGTGCGGTACTGGTAAAATGACAGCTGAACATCTGCTGCAGAACTGCCCGACATACGAGGATCAGAGAGAGCAGATGTGGCCATCACCAGTGGAACTGCAAGACAAGCTCTATGGCAGTGGCGACAGCCTCAGGATGACCGCCGCTTTTTTCGAAAAAATAAAGGTCGACGTCTGACAGCGTAAGAAGAAGAAGAAGAAGAAGATACTCCAAGCACTGCAGTCCGGGAAACTGCCAGATCTACAGGCTCTACTGTCTGAACTGAGCCACCAGCGCAAGATTGTCATGCAGTGGATACCTTCTCATTGTGGAGTACCAGGAAACGAGAGAGCAGACGGACTGGCAAAGGAGGGTGCTGCAGACGAGCAACCAGATGTGCCAGTTACATACCAACAGAAGATAAGGATGATCATATCAATCAGAAAGCCACCAACAGAAGATAAAGATGATCGAATCAATCAGAAAGTCACCAACAGAAGATAAAGATGATCAAATCAATCAGAAAGCCACCAACAGAAGATAAGGATGATCAAATCAATCAGAAAGCCACCAACACAAGACAATTAGCATAGGATGAATAGACAAGAACAAACTACTGTCCTGCACCTTAGAACAGGACACAACCGACTCCTCAGCCAAATGTGCACAAAAATGAAGATTAGCAACTCAGCCATGTGTACATGCGGACAGGCATACCAGACAGCAGAGCACATACTGCAAAACTGCCCCGAATATGATATACAGAGAAAATCTCACTGGCCTATAGAAACAACACTGGAAGAGAAACTTTATGGACCTGTATGTAAACTACAAAAGACAGCGAAGTTTATACAAGAGACAACATTGCAGATATAGATCGTATTTTCATTCACCAACTCAAAAGAAATAAACAAACTACTTTATTTCGCCTGAGAACTGGACAGTGCAGACTACTAGAACATATGTACTGACTGAAGATCTCACACACCGATGAGTGCCCATGTGGAACAGGATGCCAGAACCATGAGCATATTCTACAAGAATGCCCAATCTATAGGGAAATGAGATGCCAGACCTGGGCAGAGGGTGACGGAGCTGAGACAAAAGCTGTGGGGCAGCTGCTCCGACCTGGTGAAGACTACAGACTTCATCATGGCGACTGGCCTGCAGATATAGCATGACCAAAAGATCCCGATCGCAAAGAAGAAGAAGAGACAGTATTTTCAAGCGAAAGAAAGCAGAAGAAATGACTGGCTCAAAACTTGAATGTTTACTTACCTACAAGCAGGTAACATCCTGCCAGCGAGGAACCAACCCATCCAACCTGGGAGTGGGAGGCCCCAAACACCTCCTGGTACTGCCTGGCCACCACTCCGAAAGAAAAGCACACTCCGTCAACTATCATGTTACACAGGAACGACGCCAGAACAACCCACCACCCCCAGCCACCATCAGGCGGTGGCGTATTCCTAGGCACTGGGACATCCTCCTCCTCATCATCATCATCAAGACAGACCTTTGCCTCCTGTCTAGGCTCTCCATTATCAGACAACGGCATTGCTTTCAACTCGATCTCCACATCCAGGAGACCTAGTCACATGGTAATGTTTTCCTGGGAAAGGAAACAAAGTTATTTATGTAACTGGCCTGTTTTACAAAGATTAATATCCCAAGGACCTAACTTCTTTACACTGGTTTAGAAGACTCTGCAGAGCCTATATACAACCAGTTTCTTTTACATTCACTTATTTTAAAATTACCTATGCACATCCAATCTATTTCTGAATGCATTAATTTACCCCCTCCACTATTTCCTTAGGCAATGCATTCCAAGTAGCCACCACTCTTCTGACTATACAAGTGTTTCCTGGTATCTAGACCTTTCTTTAATTAGTTTGTGGCTGCACCTTCTTGTTCTTGTTGGCGGATGTATTTTGAAGAATAACAAACTTGTTATAATCTAATGCATCCTTTCCGTTGATCATCTTATAAACCTGTATTAAGTCACCTCGAATTCTTCTCTTTTCTAGATTTTGAAGGCCGGATTTTTTGGGTCTTTCCTCATAACTGTAATTTTGGAATCAGAATATCAGCTTTGTCTCTCTTCTTTGTATCCTTTCCAGCATGTTTATATCCCCTCTACGATAAATACTCCACACCTGTACACAGTACTCCAATCTAGGTCTAACTAATGCTTGATACAGTTTGACTATCACGTTCTTGCTCATATGTTTAATATTTCTTTTTATCAAACCTAACATTGCATTTGCCTTATTCATGGCTACCTGGACAAGTTATGGTCAACCACATTAATCATACGGAAGGTGATTGAATCCTTCGAGCTACAATGCTACAGGAAGATGCTAAAAATAGCATGCACAGAAAAACGCAGAAATTCTACAGGAGCTCAATACCTGAACAAAATTTGAATGGTAAATAACATTAAATCGAGCGAATTAACAGGATTTATCTACATCAAACGTCGCAATGATCTAGAAAGGAAGGTACTAGGCGGTATCGTATCTGGCAACAGAGGCAGACAGAAGATGGACAAGGGACTTTACAGAGGTTATGGGGTTGACAGTGACAGACGGGAGAACTGGGCAGGGATTGATTGTATTACAGATCGGCTGTCATGGGTGTGACGTTCTGTGGGCGAGCTGGCCAGGGATTGAGTGTCTTACGGATCAGCTGTCATGAGAGTGACGTTCTGTGGGCGAGCTGGCCAGGGATCGGCTGTCATGGGAGTGACGTTCTGTGGGCGAGCTGGCCAGGGATCAGCTATCATGGGAGTGACGTTCTGTGGGCGAGCTGGCCAGGGATTGAGTGTCTTACGGATCAGCTGTCATGGGAGTGACGTTCTGTGGGCGAGCTGGCCAGGGATCGGCTGTCATGGGAGTGACGTTCTGTGGGCGAGCTGGCCAGGGATCAGCTATCATGGGAGTGACGTTCTGTGGGCGAGCTGGCCAGGGATTGAGTGTCTTACGGATCAGCTGTCATGGGAGTGACGTTCTGTCGGAGAGCTGGCCAGGGATCGGCTGTCATCGGAGTGACGTTCTGTCGGAGAGCTGGCCAGGGATTGAGTATCTTACATATCGACTTGGAAACGAGAAAGCAGATGAGCTCGCAAAAGTCGGAAGCAGCGGCACTCAGACTCGTCATCCACAGAGCTGTAAAGATGCAGACACTCATCAAACGATCCACGAGGACAGAATGGAGAGACCAGCACAAAGAATACAAGCCAGAAAATGACAGCATAGACAAACTTGGCAGAGATGGGCAGGCAAAGATCTTCAGACTCAGAACAGGACATTGTAGACTCAAGGTCCACCTCCACAGCATGGGTCTCAGAGACACCACCACGTGTGATTGTTGAGCACCCAAGCAAACACCAGAACATGTCCTGCAGGACTGTCCTACTTATACAGGCCAAATAGAGGCAGTTTGGCCCGGGGGAGTGGCCATGTCCAAAAGCTGTGGGGGACTGGCGAAGTCCTGTTGTTTGTTTTGAAAGCCCCCGATAAGTAGGTTTACCCTTTTGTGGGTCCTAAAAGTTATGTTACAGTAGCTTTCCTCACATCCCAAGCGTGCTGATGAAGGTGGGCCGGTGTCCTCCAGTAGATGTGCTATGCTTGGCCTCATCTGCGTGCCGCTCACTACTACGGGGATCATGTCGGTCCCTTACCTCGTTATTAAGGCTGCCATGAAAACAGCCCGTTTCCAGGGAAGGCTACGAGGAGGCCGAGATGAGGGTCTTGGCCAGTACACTTTGCCTGACCCTGACTAACATGTGCTGACCGGTATGTTGTGCCTGACCAGACGTTAGTCTTCCTCCACAGCGAAGACCTCAATACAGTCTCTTTTGTGAACCTCACCGGTCTAGAAGCATAGCATCAGTTGATAGAAGAAGGAGGAGGAGGAGGAGAAGAAGAAAGAGGAGGGAAGGAGAAGAAGGAGGAGGAGAAGGAGGAGGAGAATGACGAGGAGGGGGAGGAGAATGTGAAGGAGGAGGAGGGGAAGAGGAGGAGGAGAAAGAGGAGGGAAGGAGGAGGAGAAGGAGAAGGAGGGGAAGAGAAGGTGAGGGAGGATGAGGGGAAGAGGAGGAGGAGGTGAAGGAGGGAGAGAGGAGGAGGAGAATAAAAGGAGAAGGAGGGGAAGAGGAGGAGGAGGTGAAGGAGGAGGAGGAGGAGGGAGAGAGGAGGAGGAGAATAAAAGGAGAAGGGGAAGAGGAGGAGGAGAAAGAGGATAAGGTGAAGGAAGAGGAGAAGATGGTGGAGGAGGAGAAGAAGAAGGAGAAGAAAGAGGAGGGAGAAGAGGAGGAGGAGAGGAGGAGGTGGAGGAGAAGGTGAAGGAGGAGAAGGATGAGGAGGAGAAGAAGGATGAGGTGGGAGAGGAGGAGGAGGAGAAGGTGAAGGAGGAGAAGGATGAGGTGGGAGAGGAGGAGGAGGAGAAGGTGAATAAGGAGAAGGAGGAGAAGGGGGAGGAGAAGGAGAAAGTGAAGAAGGAGAAAAGAGAAGGCGGAGCAGGGAGGAGGAGAAGGAGGAAGAGAAGGAGAAAGGGGAGAAGATGGAGGAGAAGAAGAAGAATGTTTGACGACCAGAGGAACTTGAGACAGACCATCAAATGAAAAAGATAGGCTTATTTGAGGGATAAACTGTATGGCGACATCTGAAACCTGATACAATCTGGTCGGGGTTAGGGGGGAAATACCAGAGTGTCACGTTTACGCGAAGAGCCCACAAGATCACGTTGTCAAAAAAGTCGACGTGACATTCACAGAGGATACTTCAACACAGCTGTGTCAATTATAACACTCAAGTGGCTGGGTTAGTCCAGTGTTAAGATAGCGGATGATTCAGGAGTAAAAATGGAGTTAAAGTCTGACATCTTGAAGTGACTTCCATGTCATCACAAAGTGGAAACTGAAAACAAACTCTTCAAATTGACTTAATCTGTGACGACCGTCTCCTGTCACAGGATAGATAAGGTCCTGATATCAAATCTAGGGGAAGGTGGGAAGGAGGGAAGGGTAAGGGATACACATTTAGATACAATAAAAGGAAAACAGTTTTATGTCGTGGTCAGGCAATATGGTTAAAAACGTCTCATATTACAGAATGCGAGATAAATAAACTCCGAGGGTGCTTCGTTCGTTCGTTTTAAAATATAATGTCTAGATGAAGAATGTTGTTCCGTGTATAAGCTTAACTGTGGTCGAGAGGTAGGGCATTCGCCTCTCGATGCGATGAGCGGAAACGGTTAGCGATGGAATCCTGCAAGTTTCAAACGATCATAGAGGATCAAGATGCTGAGCAGCGGACTGCTAGTGTCAGGGCCAGCGAACCATAGCTGCTAAGACCCTTCTACACCTCCACGCGGTGATCCTGGATAACAGGCTGAACCAGGGTAGACTGGCTAAGGAGAAGGGATCGAAGAGGGAATGCTAACCCAGTACTAAAAAAATGCTTGCTGAAGTCGGATGTGTTGGACCGAAAGGTGCAAATATCGCAGCCGGGCTGTAAACTACAACACAACGCATTCCGTTCTCTGGATTACATTCTGCTACTTACCCTTTCAGGGTTTGGTAGTAACTGGGAAATTCTGTCATATATATGATGCAGAAATTCAGGCAATCAAGGTGGCAACTGAGAAACTGTTGAACACCAATGTCGGTCCACAACCTGTAGTATTTCTTACAGATGCACAATCAGCACTCCAAGCACTTAAATTTGAGAAACTGCCAGATCTACAGGCTCTACTGTCTGAACTGAGCAACCAGCGCAAGATTGTCATGCAGTGGATACCTTCTCATTGTGGAATACCAGGAAACGAGAGAGCAGATCGACTGGCAAAGGAGGGTGCTGCAGACGAGCAACCAGATGTGCCAGTTACATACCAACAGAAGATAAGGATGATAAAATCAATCAGAAAGCCACCAACACCAACACCAGACGATTACCATAACATGAACAGACAAGAGCAAACTGTTGTGTTGCGCCTTAGAACAGGGCACAACCGACTCCGCAGCCACATGTACACACAAATAAAGATTGGCAACTCAGCCATGTGTACATGCAGACAGGCGCCCCAGACAACAGAGCACACACTACAAAACTACCCCGAATATGATATACAGAGAAAATCTCACTGGCCCATAGAAACAACACTGGAAGAGAAACTTTATGGACCTGTATGTGAACTACACAAGACAGTCAAGTTTATACAAGAGACAACATTGCAGATATAGCCAATATTTTAATGCGAACGAAAGAAGAAGAAGAAGAAGGGTTTGGTAGTGAGATATTGAGAACGAACGAAGAAGTAGAAGATGAAACGATAAAAGGTGTCAAGGGAGGTAAAACCAGAGTACTTGCTTGCTGAGTTACCTCCAGTCGTCTCGACTGGTCGTCTTGCCACTGATCCTAAGGTAGCTTGGGACCAGAGAGTGAGGATGATGAACATCGTAATTGCTCACTACAATCCAAATACAGCGTAAGTTACATCTTCAAGACACAGAATAACTCCGAATTAATCTCGTCAAGGTCAGACGAAATATGCTGACAAACGCGACTAGGTCAGATGAAACACGCTGACAAACTCATCAGGGTCAGATGAAACATGATGACAAACGTGTCAAGGACAGATGAAGCACGCTGACAAAGGTGTCAAGATCAGATGAAACATGCTGACGAAGTGTCAAGGTCAGCTGAAACATGCTGACAAAGGTGTCACGGTCAGATGAAACATGCTGACGAAGTGCCAAGGTCAGATGAAACATACTGACAAAGGTGTCAAGGTTCGATTAAACACACTAACAAAGATGTCAAGGTCATATGAAATACACTGACAAAGGTGTCAAGGTCAGATGAAACATGCTAACAAACGTGTCAAGGTCAGATAGAACTCTCTGATAAAGGTTCCAATGTCAGATGAAATATTGAAGATCCCATTACATTCGGAAACATGGAAATAAAGTTCAAGCAGGCTGCAACCGGGCAGACTGGTTAAGGAGAAGGGATAGAAGAGGGAAGGCTAACCCGGTACTAACAAAATGCCTGCTGAAGTCGGATGTGTTGGACTGAAAGGTGCAAATATCACAGTCAAGCTGTAAACTGCGACATAACGCATTCCGTTCTCTGGACTACATCCTGCCACTTGCAAAGTCCTTTTCATGACTTGGTAGGGAGAGTTAAGTGGTTAAGTGACACGGCTCACATCCCGAAGGTGCTAGGTTCGATCCCCATCACAGCATCTGCCGTTACCCATGGGAAGCAAACCTTTAGAAAATGCAGGAGGAAGCAGACCCTTAAATAAAATGTATGCCGAAGTCGGATACACTAAGCCGACAGGCGCAAAATAGAAACACAGTGAAACCCGCAATGCCAACCATAGCAACAACAAAATGAATCGAGCAGCCTATCCGAGACATTCATGGGTACTACGGGGATCACGTCGATACAAATCTCGTTAGCCAGACTGCCTTAAAAACAGCCAGTTTCCAGGGAGCTCTACATGGAAGAGAGATATTGAAACGGACCACGAACGCAACCAAAAAAACAAAAAAAAAACGTCGTAATCTTCAACAGAATTTAAACAACAATTCTTCCAATCTGCCAACATAATTATCTTGCACAGGCCTGATAACGACATGTGACAGCTGAAAGGAACCGGTTAAAACAGGTTAACATACACACACACACACACCAAACAAAAAAATGCCGGGCGAAGCACAATGCGCTAGATTCCTGGGCCCTGGTCTTTGTGTCAGATATTTGGGTCAAGGATGGGTCACAGCTCTCCCGTCACACAGTAGGTCTTCTTCTTCTTCTTCGTACGCTGTCAGTGTCGACTTGAATTTGTTCGAGTAAAGCAGCTGTCATCCTGAGGCTGTCGACACTGCCATACAGCTTGTCTAGTGTTGGCACTGGTGATGGCCACATGTGCTTTCTCTGGTCCTCGTATGTCGGGCAATTTTGCAGAAAATTTTCAAGGGCCATTTTCCCCTGTACCACAGTGCATTCGTCAGTAGTACATGTCTTCAGTTAGATCTTGATGCGTCTGTGGTATCGGGTTTCAGTGGTTCTCACGCCCGGAGACATACTGAAGAATGTGGAACTAGGCCCTGGCTGTATTGCACTGGTCTTTTCAGCAATGAACACTACGGGGTTATAGTGTCGATCCCCACCGCGCTGGTCTGGGCTCTGGGACAGTTTATTTCAAGGTAGATATTGGTCAGTTCTCACTTGACCCTGGCGTGAAATGGATTTTGATCAGTTCTCACTTGACCCTGACGTGAAATGGATTTTGGTCAGTTCTCACTTGACCCTGGCGTGAAATGGATTTTGGTCAGTTCTCACTTGACCCTGACATGATGTTGGTCAGTTCTCACTTGACCCTGACGTGACATGATGTTGGTCAGTTCTCACTTGACCCTGACGTGATGTTGGTCAGTTCTCACTTGACCCTGACGTGACATGATGTTGGTTAGTTCTCACTTGACCCTGACGTGATGTTGGTCAGTTCTCACTTGACCCTGACGTGATGTTGGTCAGTTCTCACTTGACCCTGACGTGACATGATGTTGGTTAGTTCTCACTTGACCCTGGCATGATGTTGGTCAGTTCTCACTTGACCCTGACGTGATGTTGGTCAGTTCTCACTAGACCCTGACGTGACATGATGTTGGTTAGTTCTCACTTGACCCTGACGTGACATGATGTTGGTTAGTTCTCACTTGACCCTGACGTGATGTTGGTCAGTTCTCACTTGACCCTGACGTGATGTTGGTCAGTTCTCACTAGACCCTGACGTGACATGATGTTGGTTAGTTCTCACTTGACCCTGACGTGACATGATGTTGGTTAGTTCTCACTTGACCCTGACGTGACATGATGTTGGTTAGTTCTCACTTGACCCTGACGTGATGTTGGTCAGTTCTCACTTGACCCTGACGTGACATGATGTTGGTCAGTTCTCACTTGACCCTGACATGATGTTGGTCAGTTCTCACTTGACCCTGACATGATGTTGGTCAGTTCTCACTTGACACTGACATGATGTTGGTCAGTTCTTACTTGACCCGGACGTGACATGATGTTGGTCAGTTCCTACTTGACCATGACGTGAATTTTGGTCAGTTCTCACCTGGCCCAGGCGTTAATAGGTATCTTGGTCAGCACCTGCCTTAAGCTGTCATGTATTCCTGTGTCGGCTGTATCAGACTGAGTCATTTATCTATAGAGTTTTTTTTTCTCATTTCGTTTTTCTTATCCAAACGTTGTGCTTCCTCCAGTTTTCAATTTGCTTCCCATATTCAAGACCCATGTCCGGTTATAAACTTATATAAGATTACACAAATGAGATAAACAAAGTTCAGACTGCCGAGTCATAATTAGGTTAATGTGTCAATGCATGTTAGGCAGGGAGACTATCGACCTGGAATGTCGCAATCTTGTTGAGTTGTCTCCCTTCCCTCCTTACAGATATCAGGAGTGATATTCCTCCGGCCTTGAACACGTGAAGATAATCTCTCGCATTTCAGAATGTGCCGTCAAGGATGGTGTTAAAGACGTCATTGCACTTGAACTCAAACCTCTAGGAGTTGACATGGATCAACTGTCCTGGTAATGCTGGGGTTCGGGGCAATGGAAGAGCTGACATCTTAGTTCCGTAAGCTCCAATCATGTGCACGTCAGTGATGGATTAGAATGATATTTTGAAATCAATCAGTGACCGTCTGTTCGATGAGGGCACTGCAGTAGATGAAACAGCAATGCACAGGCTGCAAAGTTTAGACATTAAACGAGGTTAGAGCAGAGTGGGGCGCATAAGAGGATGGAGCAGGAGAGTGTACAACCAGCGAGCTACGGGAACCATCAGCATCCATACCCTGCGCCATTAGCTGAGATAGACTGGGCACCTATGAGTATGCCCAGAGTGCAGTGACGTCGATAAACAGAAAGCTTTTTCTGAGAAGGGATGCCTTAGTTTTCTTTCAGATTTGTTTTTTTCTACATGTACGTCGGGTACCCATTTAAGGGTGGGTGAACTAGATAGAACTCAAAGTGCTTTAACGTCCAACACAAAAATTGAAAAACCTCAACTCCAATGTCAAGTCAATTAGATTGTATGGCTGTGAAACATGAAGATTAACAAAAATAAAGAAAAAAATACACTTTTAAAAATGGATGCTAACACATAATAGAGAGATTGGCTTGACTTGGCTTCGTTCGTTCTCAATCTCCCACTATCAAACCCTGAAAGGGCTTAAGTAGCAGAATGTAGTCCAGAGAACAGAATGCGTTTTGACGTAGTTTGCAGCTTGACTGCGATCTTTGCACCTTTCGGTCTAACACATCCGACTTCAGCAAGCATTTTTTTAGTACCGGGTTAGCATTCCCTCTTCAATCCCTTCTCCTTAGCCAGTCTGCCCTGCTGCAGCCTATTATCCAGGATCACCGCGTGGAGGTGTAGAAGGGTCTTGGCAGCTTTGGTTCGCTGGCCCTGACACTGCTCAGCATCTTGATCCCAATAGAGATTGAAATAGTATGATAAGATCACTCATGTGGAACTGTTGGACAGAACAAGACAGAATAGAGAGATTGAGATGGTTTGATAAGATCACTCATGTGGAACTGTTGGACAGAACAAGACAGAATAGAGAGATTGAGATGGTTTGATAAGATCACTCATGTGGAACTGTTGGACAGAACAAGACAGAATAGAGAGATTGAGATGGTTTGATAAGATCACTCATGTGGAACTGTTGGACAGAACCAGACAGAATAGAGAGATTGAGATGGTTTGATAAGATCACTCATGTGGAACTTTTGGACAGAACAAGACAGAATAGAGAGATTGAGATGGTTTGATAAGATCACTCATGTGGAACTGTTGGACAGAACAAGACAGAATAGAGAGATTGAGATGGTTTGATAAGATCACTCATGTGGAACTGTTGGACAGAACAAGACAGAATAGAGAGATTGAGATGGTTTGATAAGATCACTCATGTGGAACTGTTGGACAGAACAAGACAGAATAGAGAGATTGAGATGGTTTGATAAGATCACTCATGTGGAACTGTTGGACAGAACAAGACAGAATAGAGAGATTGAGATGGTTTGATAAGATCACTCATGTGGAACTGTTGGACAGAACAAGACAGAATAGAGAGATTGAGATGGTTTGATAAGATCACTCATGTGGAACTGTTGGACAGAACAAGACAGAATAGAGAGATTGAGATGGTTTGATAAGATCACTCATGTGGAACTGTTGGACAGAACAAGACAGAATAGAGAGATTGAGATGGTTTGATAAGATCACTCATGTGGAACTGTTGGACAGAACAAGACAGAATAGAGAGATTGAGATGGTTTGATAAGATCACTCATGTGGAACTGTTGGACAGAACAAGACAGAATAGAGAGATTGAGATGGTTTGATAAGATCACTCATGTGGAACTTTTGGACAGAACCAGACATATATCAGTGGAGCATGGAGGCAGGAGAAGACGCTGGCATTAGATAGGATACACATTAAGGTAACCTGTTGATATCATTACATGACAGTCTTTGTTCTGGAACCCACAGGATAAAAGAGCACGAGGCAAACATAAACACAGGAAAGAGATACACTGATATGTAACCGTTAAGTAAAACCAGTAGGATGTTGTCTATTTGTTAACTTAACTTAACTTATCTTTATACTGGTTTAGAAGACTCTACAAAGTATGTATACAACCAGTGTCTTGGAGACCTATGCTTCACAGACAGCTGAAAACATATGATTGATTGCTAGTTTGGTTCATAGTCAATCTGTATAAAGTTTTAGTTAGACCTAGATTGGAGTACTGTGTACTGGTGTTGATTATCTTATAAACCTGTATCAAACCTGTATAAAGCATTAGTTAGACCTAGATTGGAGTACTGTGTACTGGTGTTGATTATCTTATAAACCTGTATCAAACCTGTATAAAGAGACGAGTTTGATTCTCAAGCTAAGAACAGACCACGCCCCTCTCAAAAAAACATATGAATAGATTAGACCCACTACGTGAACCAAACTGCAGATTCTGCCACGACCACGAGAGGTCAGTCGAGCATCTCCAGACTTTATGCCCAGGGCTGGCCGATCTGCGAGACCTGCTGGTATCACCCCATCCCACCATACACATTCCTACAACAACTAAGGAAAGATATGCTTTTGTCTGGGAGGCATTGGGCTGCCTAGAGCTACCAGCTCAAGGGATAACATAGCCATTACCCTGGAGGTGCGGGCTAGCCAGACTGTTTGCTACTTCATACGATGGGACGGAGGCTAACGTCTGGTCAGGCCAAACACACCGATCAGAGAATGTTAGCCAGGGTCAGGAGAAACATACTGGCCAAGACCCTCACCTGACGGGACGGAGGCTAACGTCTGGTCAGGCCAAACACACCGATCAGAGAATGTTAGCCAGGGTCAGGAGAAACATACTGGCCAAGAACCTCACCTGACGGGACGGAGGCTAACGTCTGGTCAGGCCAAACACACCGATCAGAGAATGTTAGCCAGGGTCAGGAGAAACATACTGGCCAAGACCCTCACCTGACGGGACGCCTAGACCCTCACCTGACGGGACTATGAGGCTAACGTCTGGTCAGGTCAAACACACCGATCAGAGAATGTTAGCCAGGGTCAGGAGAAATATACTAGCCAAGACCCTCACCTGACGGGACTATGAGGCTAACGTCTGGTCACGCCAAACACACCGATCAGAGAATGTTAGCCAGGGTCAGGAGAAACATACTGGCCAAGATCCTCACCTGACGGGACGGAGGCTAACGTCTGGTCACGCCAAACACACTGATCAGAGAATGTTAGCCAGGGTCAGGAGAAACATACTGGCCAAGACCCTCACCTGACGGGACGATGAGGCTAACGTCTGGTCACGCCAAACACTGATCAGAGAATGTTAGCCAGGGTCAGGAAAAATATACTGGCCAACACCTTCACCTGACCTCCTCATTGGTCGTCCTGGAAACAAGTTGTTGTCGAGGACAACAGCCTGGTTAACAAGTTGATGTTCGACGTGATCTCCGTAGTATTGAGAGACACGCAGTTGAGGCCAAGCATAGCACAACCGCCTGGAGGACCCCTGTCTACCTTCAGCAGCACTTAACGCCCTTTTTAGGGCGCACATAAGAGTACCTTACTTATTGTGGGCATTCAACAACAAGAACCTCATACGACATGCCCTCGGCGTGGCAGTAGTCCTAACCACATCACTATATCACACTCAGAATCCTATCAGAAAGAAAACAAAAACCCCAGTGGAACACCACAAGGAATCGATACCACATTAAATATCAACAAGTAGATCCTCTCTCCGAATATCAATGCGGCAAAGTAACACGAGCGGTTTTACATTTAGCAATTCGCCCTTTCATGTTTGACCCCTATCCACTCGTGTTCTTTGATGTTGTTATTGGGAGCATTTCTTACATGACACCCACTCTACAAGCTAGATGTAAAACATGCACTCAGGACATTTCGTTCGTTTACCCTTTACAGTCCTGCCTAATTGCTTAGATTCATATCTGAGACACGAGTTTTATCAATTGGCGGAACTGTAAAGGGTTAAGCCAAGAAGATAACCAATTGGTACAGACTATATGGTTAAGCCAAGAATATAACAATTGGTACAGACTATATGTTTAAGCCAAGAATATAACCAATTGGTAGAGACTATATGGTTAAGCCAAGAATATAACCAATTGGTACAGACTATATGGTTAAGCCAAGAACATAACCAATTGGTACAGACTATATGGTTAAGCCAAGAATATAACCAATTGGTACAGACTATATGGTTGAGCCAAGAATATAACCAATTGGTACAGACTATATGGTTGAGCCAAGAATATAACCAATTGGTACAGACTATATGGTTGAGCCAAGAATATAACCAATTGGTACAGACTATATGGTTAAGCCAAGAATATAAAAAATTGGTACAGACTATATGGTTAAGCCAAGAATATAACCAATTGGTACAGACTATATGGTTAAGCCAAGAATATAATCAATTGGTACAGACTATATGGTTAAGCCAAGAATATAATCAATTGGTACAGAATGTAAAGAGTTAAACAAACAGGTAATAATGAGGCGTTTGAAGGTAGTATTAATATGTGCCAAGTCATGTTCGGTTTATGGCCATCTCTTAATTAAAACGATGTACAAAGTTGCAATTAGTATAAATGAAACGTTTAGGCCTCTTCTTCTTCTTTGTTTGTTCAGTTAGTTCAGGTCATCTTGAGATGGTTGAGGCACCCCAGCTAACACCTCCACAACTCTGCGCCACCCCTCTCTGTCTGCGGTTGCTTTTTGTGCCTCCTCGGGTCGTGGGTTAGCCCATTCATGAATATTGTCCCATAATTCTCTCGGACATCCACACCTTCGCTTGCCCTGTACTGTGCCCTGTAGTATCGTATTTGCTAAGCCCTTAAACCCCGAGGCGTGACCGTAACCGGTCAGCGTTCGTATTTTGATCGTTGTGACAAGATGGTCGTAAAGTCACCTTGCATTCTCGATTCTTCGTCATTTGGAATACGGTCTGTGTAGGTGACATTTAGTAGTAGTCTTCGTTCGCTCTCAAATAACTATATCATATTGACTTATTTAGCCATCTTGGAACTCATGGGAACAGTGAATGCTGACAGATTGGTCCTCACATATTTCTGTGGACGAACAACATGTCTGCGGTCGAGAACGTAACTGTGAATGAGATGAGAGCAGACAGCGACTCGCGGTTCGCCCGCTTGCGTCAGGGTCAGCTAATCATAATCGTCGAAAACCCTAGACTACTTCCAAGTGGCGGCCCTGAAAACAGACTGCGCCCGTGCAGTCTAGCTAAGTGAATTGAGATAGAAGAGGGAGGGAAACCTGGTCTCAAAAATGATGAAATAGGACGTGGCGGGTCCTTGTCTCTTTAATATCTGAACAGAACAAATATTCCAACAGATAGCGGGAATGCCAGGGCTTGTCATTGGGGGAGTGGCAAAGTATAACCTAAGATATACGAATGATACAGTTTTGGGGGATCAAGATGTTGAGCAGCGCATGAGCTGCAGCGGTCAGCGACCCATAGCTCACTGCAAGCGTCAGGGCCAGCGAACCAGAGCTGCCAAGACCCTTCTACACCTCCACGCGGTGATCCTGGATAACAGGCTGCAGCAGGGCAGACTGGCTAAGGAGAAGGGATCGAAGAGGGAAGGCTAACCCGGTACTCAAAAATGCTTGCTGAAGTCGGATGTGTTGGACCGAAAGGTGCAAATATCACAGTCAAGCTGTAAACTACGACACAACGCATTCCATTCTCCGAACTACATTCTGCTACTTGCAAATCCCTTTTCGGGGCTTGGTAGGGGGCAATTGAGAACGAAGAAGAGGAAGAAGAAGAAGAAGAGGAAGAAGGAGAAGAAGAAGAAGAAAAAGAAGAAGAAGCAACTGACCTAATTAGCATAGAAAGCACAACATGACAAACACGATCTTGTCCACTCAGTCTCCGACATATTGTTCTCAATAACTTATCGTCTCCCATTGTCGCACGACCGGGTAGGCACTCGTTAGCCTAGCAGTACGTGGTTCAACAACAGCTTAATCTGGGTGAGAGGGGGAGTGGGAGAGACACATGGAGGGGGAGAGGGGAGTGGGAGATACAGGGAGGGAGAGAGAGAAGTGAGAGACACAGTAAGGGAGAGAGGGAAGTGAGAGACACAGGGAGGGAGAGAGGGAAGTGAGAGACACAGGGAGGGAGAGACACAGGGAGGGAGAGAGGGAAGTGAGAGACACAGGGAGGGAAGTGAAAGACACAGGGAGGGAGAAAGGGAGAGACCCAGGGAGGGAGAGACACAGGGATGGAGAGAGGGAAGTGAGAGACACAGGGAGGGAGAGAGGGAAGTGAGAGACACAGGGAGGGAGAGAGGGAAGTGAGAGACACAGGGAGGGAGAGACACAGGGAGGGAGAGACACAGGTAGGGAGAGAGGGAAGTGAGAGACAGGGAGGGAGAGAGGGAAGTGAGAGACACAGGGAGGGAGAGAGAGGGGAGGGAGAGAGGGTGAGAGAGAGGGAGACACAGGGAGGGAGAGAGGGAGTGGGAGGGAGAGAGAGAGGGGTGATAGAGTGAGTGGGAGGGAGAGAGAGGGAGTGGGAGGGAAAGAGAGGGACGGAGGGAGAGAGGGAGTATGAGAGAGTGAGGGAGATGAGGAGAGAGTGAGGGAGAGAGGGGAGGGAGGGAGGAAGAGGAGAGGGAGGGCAGGGAGAGAGAGAGGGTGAGTGAGAGGGGATCGGGGAGAGAGAGAGAAAGAGAAGTGAGAGTAAGAGAGAGATAAAGTGAGAGAGAGGGAGGGATAGAGAGAGAGACAGAGAGGGAGCACAACAATGCGGCGTTTTTCTAGTAAAATGACAGTCTGTATTTTAAAAGTAATGGTAGTCCGGACACATTGAGTCCGCGTGGTTGACATCAATGTACATGTAGGAAGCCTGGAACAGCTAATAACGGACAATGGAACATGCGAAAATGAGATCATTAAGAGAATTGCAAAGGTCCATCTTTAAACATCGTTGTCCAGTTCTTCACTGTTGTCTTCGACACACTTTTGTCACCATACACTGCCTGCATTCTGCGATGAATGTCAACTGGTCGACATCCTTCAGCTGTTAGAAACCGAATCATCGCTCGCTGATCAACTCTGGACGGATTCCGTATCACACCCGTCATGTTTTCAACGGTCTGCTGAGGAAACTATGAGTTGATGGATAATTAAATTTTGCAAATTTGACGGTTGGTATGTGCTGTTGACACTAGAAGTTACATCACCATGCGCATCGTACTTATGTTCACTTGTTGCAGTTTGGTCCAGTTTCATTTGAACACGCCTCGTACATTCAGTTTTATTGTATGCAGTAGAAACCTGGACCCTAACCAAGGAAATAAAGAAGAGAATTCAAGCATGAGACAAGGGCGTGTGCTTTCTCCTCTGATGTTTAACATCTACATGGACAAAATCGCATCAAAGACTGGTCAAATTGAGACATCTGAAGCGGAACATAACTCAATTCACGAATGACTCTTTGCAGATGATCAGTGCTTGCTGTACGACGATGAAAACAAACTGCAAAACCACATGAACGCGCGTGCGACTACCTGTGATAAATGCGAATTAGCGAGAACAAAACAGAAACTATGATGATCAGTCGAACTCCTGGGCCACTCAAGATAAGTCTCAATGATATTGCTCTTCAACAGGTCCATGAGTTCAAGTATTTGGGCAGTATTTTTTCAGCAGACAGGGAAACAGATCGACAGGGTAATCGAGACAAGGTGCCAGAAATCATCTGCTGTGACTTATCAGCTGTCCCCATTGCTTAGACACCCGAGCATTAGTTTGGCAACAAAGCAACAGCTGATAAACAGTATATTTATGCCGACTATGTGCTACCAGTACCAAAAATGGCCTCTGTCCAGGGCGTGCGTGAGCAGAATTTAGATTTGTGAAATGAAGTTTTTGAGGAAGGTCATCGGTGTTACCAGGAGAGACAGAAGGCGGAACGACGACATTCGAGGTATGGTCGGCACTACGGCTTGTGCCGAATACATTTCCAGACAGAAAATAAGTTGGTTTGGTCATCTCATGAGAATGCACCCTCATCAACTTCCATTACTGGCTTTTAACGCTGGTAGATCTGGCTACAGGGCAAGAGGATGACCGCGAGGTAGGTGGATAGATGACAGAGTGATTGTGCAAGGACAAGGGCTCACATTGGCCGACGCAACGCACTTGACGCAGAATTGACGATTCGAGCTCCCCACGGCGCTAAACGGCACAACTAACTAACTAACTACTATTGAAGTATTTGAAATGTGGATGTTCAGAAGACTTGGAAGAGTTTCCTGGAAAGATAAGAAAACAAATAGGCAGGTCCTGGAACAACTCCAGGTGGAGAAGTGGCGTCTGTAGGGAATCGGCAAAGGCCGCCGTCCATCATAGACGATGATGGCATAATTAATTTTGCTTCCGCTATTTTTAGTAAGGATTAACCGCGCTACTTTTTATCCTCACTCTCTCGTCTCGAGCCGCCAGGTCCAAGTGGCAAGTCAAGGGCAAAGCGACTACGAGATGCAAGGAATGAAAGGGAATAAAAAGTAGAAAAATATAATATTTTGGTCATGTCAAGTGCCATGACAATCTGTTGAAGGTTGTATTTGAGGGATAAAGGGCAGTAGAGGTACAGATGGACAGACAACATCATGATGTAGTCGGAACACAGTCTGACTGAGTGGCATGGGACAGAGACCGTTGGAGATCCCCCTCTGATGCGAAAACTGCACTTAATGATGATAGTGCCAGCATTCAACGCGCTTAGAAACATACATATTAAATTTACTGTTTTCGGTATACACCTCCTGCATGTTATATTTGTACAATGACGTCAGTTATCATCTGACATTCCTGGCACGTGAGGTCAACCCCAGATTCAAACACAATACATGTACCAACTGTATTTACATATTCGCACACAGCATGCGCTGGCTGTACGTTTATTTGTGTATGTGTTGTACTAACGATCCTGACAGCTAAGGACTGGCTTCATCGTGTGTTGTATTAGTCAAAAGTCGTTGTCACCATCCAAAAATGTCATGACGGATGCTAAAATTATTGTCTCAGTGTTCGCATTACATGTTTAGGTCATAGATGATGTCATATCCGGAAATCCCAGCTGAAGTCGGATGTGTCGGACTGAAAGGTACACATATTTAAATCAAGTTGTACACTACGACACAACGACTTACCGCACACTCTTGTTTCATTTGACTCTGTCCTACAATCACACTCTTGTTTCATTTGACTCTGTCCAACAATCAAACTCTTGTACAACTTTCACACGCCCCCTCAGGGTGAGACCCTTCCATTGCACTTTGGTTAAGCTAGCTTCTGAGAACATGCAAACCTAGCATAGGTACATACAGACGCACACATACATCCAAACACTGGTGTATGCGTCTTAATATCGTCCAATTGACTACGGTCTGGGGTGCAATAGGCGCGCCTCCGCCAGTAGAAACTAGTGAGGCAAACACGTCAAGTAACAAAATAAAAAAAGGACACAACGCATCCAGTTTTCCGGACACCACCCTGCTACTCGCAAAGCCATTTTCAGGGCTTGGTAGCGGGAGCGTGAGAAGGAAAGACGAGTGGAAAAGAGGGTAAAAAGTCAATTCCATGTCATTCAAATCACTGGAGCTCCCTGTGTGAGCACAGGTCTTCAACAAAAACACGACAGGTCCTACTGTCCTGGGTCAGAGATTCCAGATCGGTCTGAATCATTTCCGTTTTATTTGTATCGAGTTCTCTTCTCAAAGTATGATTCACCGCTGCATCTTCGGCCATACCATAAATAGCCAATGATATCATCGTGTGTCCAGATAATAAATAGCCAATGATATCATCGTGTGTACAGATCATAAATAGCCAATGATATCATCGTGTGTCCAGATCATAAATAGCCAATGTGTCTCAAAATGTGTCCGGATCATAAATAGCCAATGTCTCTCAAAATGTGTCGAGATCATAAAATAGCTAATGTGTCTCATCGCATGTCCAGATCATAAATAGCCAATGTCTCTCATCGCATGTCCAGATCATAAATAGCCAATGTCTCTCGTCGCATGTCCAGATCATAAATAGCCAATGTCTCTCATCGTGTGTCCAGATCATAAATAGCCAATGTCTCTCATCGCATGTCCAGATCATAAATAGCCAATGTCTCTCATCGCATGTCCAGATCATAAATAGCCAATGCCTCTCAAAATGTGTCCAGATCATAAATAGCCAATGTCTCTCAAAATGTGTCCAGATCATAAATAGCCAATATCTCTCAAAATGTGTCCAGATCATAAATAGCCAATATCTCTCAAAATGTGTCCAGATCATAAATAGCCAATATCTCTCAAAATGTGTCCAGATCATAAATAGCCAATATCTCTCAAAATGTGTCCAGATCATAAATAGCCAATATCTCTCAAAATGTGTCCAGATCATAAATAGCCAATATCTCTCAAAATGTGTCCAGATCATAAATATCCAATATCTCTCAAAATGTGTCCAGATCATAAATAGCCAATGTCTCTCATCGCATGTCCAGATCATAAATAGCCAATGTCTCTCATCGCATGTCCAGATCATAAATAGCCAATGTCTCTCATCGCATGTCCAGATCATAAATAGCCAATGTCTCTCATCGCATGTCCAGATCATAAATAGCCAATGTCTCTCATCTCGTCCTCAAGCATGTCTTATTATTAACCAAAATGTACCATTTCAAATATTGGGTTTAAGGGGAAGGCATGGGCTAGTAGTTAAGTGACACGGCTCACAACCCGAAGGTGATGGGTTCGATCCTCATCACAGCATCGGCTGTTACCCCGGGGATGCAAACCCTTTGAAAATGCAGGAGGAAGCAGACCCTTACATAAAATGAATACTGAAGTCAGATGCACTTGGCCGATATGAGCAAAATAAAAACCACAGTGCAGCGCACACGGACTTGTGGATTAGAGAAATCAGGCATCGAAAAAAAACACACATTTAAAACCAAAATATTTGATTTTTTGTTTTTAATCCCCAGTTCTGTCAATGACCACACATAACTGTTACCAATTACAGCGGATATTTTTATAAACTTTACATTTGCTGTCTAGTAATTCTGATATTGAAACAGGAATAAATAATAACCACATATCGACTTCTTGATAACTTGGTGTGATAAACGTACAACTTGTGTGTGCCCACTAATCGTGACGTCACTTGCGCAGTTATCTCTCCGCGCACGATGGCAGTGATACAGGGGAAAATGATCAGGCGAGATAATGCTATACCCACGTTTGCGTTCTTTGCCCGCTGGCTAGAAAGAGCTGTTCTAGAAGTCAGGCAGGTGTGCTGCCTCGATCAGACGTGCACTCGCTGACACTTCTAATTATAATCGGGCGGGGTGGTGGGGGGTGTGACTCATAGATGGCTGCTTCCATTAGGGGCAATGGCCCATAAATGACCGATTACGCCTCCAAGTGGCGGTCCTGGATACAGGCTGCAACCATTGAAGCCTGGCTAAGAGATTAGGAATCGAAGAAGGAAGGCAATTCCGGTCCATGAAAATGACGTGCTGAAATCGGATGTGTCGGGCCGAATGGGGTAGATATCGTAGCCTCGCTGTAAACTATGGCACAACTTTACAAACGTCCTTTTCAGAACGAATGCTGAAGAAGAAGACAAAGAAGACAAACAAGAAAAAGACAATAAAAAGAAGACGAAGAAGAAGAAAAAGACAAAGAAGACATAGAACAAGACAAAAAAGAAGAAAATGAAGAAGAAGACAGAGGAAGACAAAGAAGACGAAGACAAAGAATAAGAAGAAGAAAAAGAAGACAAAAAAGAAAAAGAAGAAGACAAAGAAGAAGACAAAGAAGAAGACAAGGAAGAAGAACAAGACAGAGAAGAAGACAAAGAAGACGAAGACAAAGAAGACGAAGACAAAGAATAATAAGAAGACGAAGAAGAAGACAAAGAAGAAGCGAGGTGAGGGCTCTCATCACCGCGGGTCTCCCCATATGCCTCCGTCTCTCTCCACAGAACGGTATCCCACCTGCCGAGAGCATCGCACGAACTCCGTAGCTCCAGCGAGGACCCCAGGGATCTCCTCTCCAGCGATGAACCCAGATATCTCCAGCGATGAACCCAGGGATCTCCAGCGATGAACCCAGATATCTCCAGCGATGAACCCAGGGATCTCCAGCAATACTGCAGGGATCTCCAGCGATGAACCCAGAGATCTCCAGCGATGAACCCAGATATCTCCAGTGATGAACCCAGATATCTCCAGTGATGAACCCAGGGATCTCCAGCGATGAATCCAGATATCTCCAGCGATGAACCCAGAGATCTCCAGCGATGAACCCAGATATCTCCAGTGATGAACCCAGGGATCTCCGGAAACAAATTACCACCATGAACCGACCGTCGCAGCTCGAATTCGAACACCGACCGACTGAACACGAGGCAAAAGGCTTGACCACTTCACCATGAAGACGAAAAAAGAATGCAAACAAGGACCTTGAAATTACGTGCTGAAACAAGACGTGTCATATCGAAAGGTACAGATACTGCAGCTTCGCTGTAGACTACATTACAAAGTAGAAAAACGTGAATGTGTTGGTAAGGCTCTTTTGCTGTCCATAACAACATCTGAGACGCCTCTGTGGGGAGGGGGAGAGGGTGGGAGGAGCGCTTACCACACACTGGATTTCCGTGGGCCAAGACAGGGTCAGCTTGAGAAAATGCTGGGACCCGCAGCTACATTGAGGAATGAGTCATCAAGATGAAACCAAAAAACATCAGAGACAGTTAAGACACTTTGGTCGTACCAAAAGACATATGCAGAAAACGATACTGGAACGAAAAGTAAAGTGCAGACTTTCCAGAAGTAAACAATGCTGTAAGCAGTGGAGCAATGTGATGAGATTTTTAGGGTAAATAAGCCATGAACATAAAGGGGCATAATCGTTCACATGCTCTAAAAATATAAATCCAGTCAGAGAAGGCCGGCCTACTTTGTGGCTATTGGGCTGTGAGAAACAATAGAGCGCTAATGACCATCGCCTACCAATTGACCTGATTCCTACGCTATGTTGGGTTGGTCGCAAACAGCTTTGCCGCTTCGCGCTTTTGTTAACATCTCACTACGCTTAAACAAAAATGGCCATTACAATATCAATTTCTAATTTATTTCACATCTGTTTTATGTAAATGGATGTCTTCTCTAATTCTTCAAAACCTTTTGAGGATAGCTCAGCCAATCCTGTCTATTCTATTGCTTCGCTACTGGCTATAAGTGGGAGAGCAACATACAAAAATGAACAGGGAAATGCCTGGCAGAACGCACCATCAAAGGAAGACACAAATGCATGAAATTCATTGAAGCTGTCCTTTCATTTGAGGATGGCATCTTGAAAGAAAGAAATGGGAGTGAGCAATAGACCTGACCCAATCCACAGCTCCCCATACACCAATAAACTACCATCTTTCGCCTGAGAACAGGCCACTGCAGACTATTGGGTCATTTTACACCGGCTCAAGATATCACAGACTGCCCATGTGGGACTGGAGTCCAGACCACCCCTGAACACATCCTACAGGACTTCCCATGTGGGACTGGAGTCCAACTCCCTGAACATATCCTACAGGACTGCCGATGTGGAACCGGAGTCCAAACACCTGGACACATCCTACAAGTATGCCCAATATACAGAGATCTACGATGCCAAACCTGGCCAGAGGGACCCGAGGTACGCAGAAGCTGTGGGGCTGCCTTCCGGGCCTGAAGAGGGCTGTGGGGCTGCCTTCCGGACCTGGAGAGATCTGTGGGGCTGCCTTCCGGACCTGGAGAGGGCTGTGGGGCTGCCTTCCGGACCTGCAGAGGGCTGCCTTCCGAACCTGGAGAGGGCTGTGGGGCTGCCTTCTGGACATGAAGAGGGTTGTGGGGCTGCCTTCCGGACCTGCAGGGGGCTGCCTTCCGGACCTGCAGGGGGCTGCCTTCCAGACCTGGAGAGGGCTGTGGGGCTGCCTTCCGGAACTGGAGATGACTGCCTTCCGGACTAGGAGAGGGATGTGGGGCTGCCTTCCGAACCTGGAGAGGGCTGTGGGGCTGCCTTCCGAACCTGGAGAGGGCTGTGGGGCTGCCTTCCTGACCTGGAGGGCTAAGGGGCTGCCTTCCAGACCTGGAGAGGACTATGGGGCTGCCTTCCGGATCTGGAGAGGGCTGTGTGGCTGCCTTCCGGACCTGGAGAGGGCTGTGGGGCTGCCTTCCAGACCTGGAGAGGGCTGCAGACTTCGCCCTAACGACGGACTACAGATATATCATGACTAAAACGCCTGAACGCAAAAGAAGATGATGATGGTACCTGAACGGACCTTTCTCAAAAGACGACAGGTGCGACACATAAATTGAGACCAGATGCCAGAGAGCAGAAAAGTGACTTATCAACTCGCACCACGGCTCATGCACACACACTCACTCTGTCAATAAAGAAGAAGCTGGTTCGCGTCATCCTCATATCAGTCCTCTTGTACCAGAGCCAAATATAAGCCAAGTCTAAGGCAGGTGAGAGCAACATCTTCACCTGCAAAATTGAACGCCATCGGCTTGTCCAGGAGAGACAGATTGAGAAACGAGGACGTTCGCAAAGGGGGTTGGTTCCAGTTGCCTGGATCGCTGGTTTGGTCATCACATGAGAAATCTCCCTAACACCTTTACAATTTGGGAGGTGGAGGGGTCGCTGTGGTCAAGAGGTAAAGCATGCAGTCGCCTGTTCTCAATCTCCCGCTACCAAGCCCTGAACGTTCTCAATCTCCCACTACCAAGCCCTGAACGTTCTCAATCTCCCGCCACCAAGCCCTGAACGTTCTCAATCTCCCACTACCAAGCCCTGAACGTTCTCAATCTCCCACTACCAAGCCCTGAACGTTCTCAATCTCCCACCACCAAGCCCTGAACGTTCTCAATCTCCCGCCACCAAGCCCTGAACGTTCTCAATCTCCCGCTACCAAGCCCTGAACGTTCTCAATCTCCCGCTACCAAGCCCTGAACGTTCTCAATCTCCCGTTACCAAGCCCTGAACGTTCTCAATCTCCCGTTACCAAGCCCTGAACGTTCTCAATCTCCCGTTACCAAGCCCTGAACGTTCTCAATCTCCCGCTACCAAGTTCTGAACGTTCTCAATCTCCCACTACCAAGCCCTGAGAAGGGCTTTGCAAGTTGCAAGACGTCCGGAGAACGATATTTACAACTTTCGGTCCTACACATCCGACTTCAGCAAGCATTTTTTGAGTACCGGGTTAGCCTTGCTTCTTCGATCCCTTCTCCTTAGCCAGCCTGCTCTGTAACAGCCTGTTATCCAGGATCACCGCGTGGAGGTGTAGAAGGGTCTTGGCAGCTCTGGGTCGCTGGCCTAGATGCTAGCAGTCAGTTATGGGACGCTGGCCGCTGCAGCTCATGCGCTGGTCAGCGTCTTGATCCCGTAGGGAAACACTGAGCGATCGAGCCCCGCAGGTTTCATGCGACCCCCTGGTCTCAATGAGAGTGAAACCAGATTGCCTGTATCCAGAGTTACCCCCAGTCGTCTTGACTTACCGTCTTGCCACTGGTTCAAGGTAGCTCGGAGCCAGAGAGTGAGGTTGATGACCAACGCAGCTTCTTTCTCACTATAATCCAAATTACAGCGCAAGTTACATCATCAAGACAGCGCAAGTTACATCATCAAGACAGCGCAAGTTACATCATCAAGACAGCGCAAGTTACATCATCAAGACAAACCCGTTTGACGGTGTTGCCTTCATCTCTTGCAATGGGCAACTAGCTACAATGTCCACGACTCTGCTTCCGAGCTGAAAGACGACTTATTACTTATAGGCACTTTTCTAGCGACATTGGCTAACGATGTAAAACACTGCGCACCAGGCCCAGAACAGGCAACTGAGGCTCCCCACGACGCGAGCCAATTGAGTAATGCATTGATAACTAACAAATATGCAATTTTAAATTAGACGACATATCCGTTTACTAGCAGTCTATACACATCTGTTACTGTGCTCGTGTGAAGCATTTTATAAACCAGCCTTGTTTTCCAGCGAACATTCGTTAGGGGTTCTACCAAGGTCACTGCTACATTCAAATTTAGAACGAAGCCAGGGAATACCCCCGACCGGACCAATCAGAGTGAAGAGTTTAATCATGACGTCAAACCGACAATTTGCTGGACTGAATAGAGAGGGATAATTACCGTTAAAGATGTCAATTCAGCAATCCGTCTTGTCAGTTCATTGTTTGTGACAGGTCAATAGCTTGTTCAGCCTAGACGAGGGGGACTTTGTAATGGGGAATTACGAGCGATAACATCATTAATTGTGTGTGCCATGTCACTTTATCTCAGCCACCCTTCACTTTCCTTTTCAAATTTAATGAAACGTTATAATTGACAATCTCCACAAATGTTTAATCTTCTTTGTACTTGACAGCAGTGGTTGCATAAAAATCAATCAAAACCCATCAGCTCCCAGAGAAGTACAGGCCTTCAACAAATACACGTCAAATTCTGAGGCAACCGTTCTAACAATCTTTCACGTCTGCCTGGAGTTCATGTGTGTTTTGAAATGCCTCTATTTCTCTAGCCACCGGGGTTTCCAGAACATAGACTGCCTTGTAATGATGCCGATGTTGTTCGAAGTTTGTGATGTTTCTTTGGTAGCAGGTTACAGTGGCTTCTCTTATATCACTGGGCGTACAGAAGAAGGCGGGCACCTGTCCTCTTGGTTGTAACGCAACGCAAGGCTTCTCACTACGGGAATCACAATGTTGATTTCCTCCTCGTTGGCGAGGCTGCTGTAACACATCTTGTGTCTACGGTGCATGACGTGGTTGTAAGGTGAGGGTATTGGTCGGTATGATGTATTTGCTCCTGACGTGACGTCTTGGTCAGTATGCCGTACCTGCTCCTGGCGTGACGTCTTGGTCAGTATGCTGTGCCTGCTCCTGACGTGACGTCTTGGTCAGTATGTTTCACTTGGCCCCGACGTGACGTCTTGGTCAGTATGTTGTGCCTGCTCCTGACGTGACGTCTTGATCAGTATGTTGTGCCCGCTCCTGACGTCTTGGTCAGTATGTTGTGCCCGCTCCTGACGTCTTGGTCAGTATGTTGTGCCCGCTCCTGACGTCTTGGTCAGTATGTTGTGCCCGCTCCTGACGTCTTGATCAGTATGTTGTCCCCGCTCCTGACATTTTGGTCAGTATACTGTACCTGCCTCTTGCGTGAGGGTGGAGTTCTAATCCATCATGTTTCTTAAGACCAATTGCAGTGTACTGTGTTACTTTATCCGTAACGGACAAGTCCGTCTGACTTCAGCCCTCAAAGGGTATTACTACTTAAAGCATCGCGACATTTTTTGTTCAAGGATCCGAACACAAACAAGCTCAGCTGTGAGCAGCGTCACTAACTACTCCGATACGTCACCCTCATATCAATGTATGTTACACGATGAGGTTGCTAGACCGTTGCACAACCCTCTGTAGTAGTTATTACGACAAAAAGGCACCCCAGGGATACATACATCGAAGCTAACAGTGCACGATCCTGCTAAAACAATTCTGTGAAACCATTGGCTGGTTCTGTTTTTTCGATTTACGCCAAATCAGAAGAAATCAACAAACAAACCACACAAAATAATGACGATAGTTTGTTAATCACTTAGCTTTTTCTTTACCGTTCGCTCTGACATCAGAGTCTGATTGAGCATATCATTACATCCTCACTATCTTTTCCAAATATGTGATGATGATTTAAAAAAAAAAAAAAGGTCCCTATCAATTTTATGAAAAAAAAAAAAAAAAGTCCCTATCAATTTTATGAAGAAAAAAAAAAGAGAGAGAGAGAGAGAGAAAAGCGTGGTGAACATAAATTAAATAATATACCCAGTCCCAATTTTTGGCACCCAAATCCCTGGAAATCGAAAGTAAAACAGCCTCCGAAACCGGAAAAAGTACCAAAAAAATAAATAAACGGAAAAAAAAAACAATTAGAGACCACCTATCAATTATAGGAATATCAAATGACAAGAAACACTTTTGCATCACTGAAACACTAGGTTAGGTACATACAGATACACACACGCATCCAAGCACTGAAACACTAGGTTAGGTACATACAGATACACACACGCATCCAAGCACTGAAACACTAGGTTAGGTACATACAGATACACACACGCATCACTGAAACACTAAGTTAGGTACATACAGATACACACACGCATCACTGAAACACTAGGTTAGGTACATACAGATACACACACGCATCCAATCACTGGTGTATGCGTCCTGATATCGCCCAATGGACTACGGTCTGGTGTGGGAAATGGCGCGCCTCCGCCAGTAGAAACTAGTGAGGCAAACATCTAAGCAAAAAACAAAACAAAATTAAGAGAAGCCCTAAACAACGATCGAATCAAATGGCGGGAAAGTGTCAGACGATGTACGTAAAAACTAGCCCTGCTCATGACAGACAGTACAGATTAAGACGGAACAAATAATGACAGGCAGTATATTCTAACCATGAAAAAGAACACGTTTCCAGAACTGATTGGCCGGAATGATGGTCATTCCAGCAATGATTGACGGATGCAAAGTGTGGAACAAGCAATACAGATGCAGAGAAGCTAAGAGAGCAAAGGATCGGCGCGTACTAAACATGTCGAAACGGAATAAGATCTGAAACGAAGAAATTATACGTCAAACATTGTTTCGGAGAGGCACATGAGCTGCAGAGGTCAGCGACCCATAGATGACTGCTAGCGTCAGGGCCAGCGAACCAGAGCTGCCAAGACCCTTCTACGCCTCAACGCGGTGATCCTGGATAACAGGCTGCAGTAGGGCAGACTGGCTAAGGAGAAGGGATCGAAGAGGGAATGCTAACCCGGTACACAAAAAATGCTTGCTGAAGTCGGATGTGTTGGACAAAGGTACAAATATCGCAGTCAAGCTGTAAACTACGACACAGCGCATTCCGTTATCTGGACTACATTCTGTTACTTAAGCCCTTTCAGGGTTTGGTAGCGGAAGATTGAGAACGAACGAAGCCAAGCCAAGCCAAACATTGTTTCTGGCCGTTGTGGGAGCAGCGATATCATGACAACATCGCCGGGCTAGACATGTGGTCCGCATGCCTGACAACAGGTGAGTACGCAGAACAACGTTTTGGTGTCCATATACCTGTACACGTCCATGGTACACACCTGGCTAGATCGAATATGGAGCATAGTTACAGAATGGGCGAGAACAATATTAGAATGATATATGAGGAAAGGGACCTAGGGTTTATTAAAGAGCATACATGTCAGATTAATCGGCAAGTGCAGGTTGCAGTGAAAAAGGCAAATGCAATGTTAGGTATGATAAAAAGAAATATTAAACATAGGAGCAAGGAAGTGATAGTCAAACTGTATAAAGCTTTAGTTAGACCTAGATTGGGGTACTGTGTACAGGTGTGGAGTCCTTATCATAGAGGGGATATAAACATGCTGGAGAGAATACAAAGAACAGCGACAAAGGTGATAGTGGGATTTCAAGAATTACAGTTATGGCTTGGCTTCGTTCATTCTCAATCTCCCGCTACCAAACCCTGAAAGGGCTTTAAGTAGCAGAATGTAGTCTAGAGAACGGAATGCATTGTGTCGTAGTTTACAGCTTGACTGCGATATTTGCACCTTTTGGTCCAACACATCCGACTTCAGCAAGCATTTTTGTGTGTACAGGGATAGCATTCCCTCTTCGATCTCTTCTCCTTAGCCAGTCTGCCCTGCTGCAGCCTGTTATCCAGGATCACCGCATGGAGATGTAGAAGGGTCTTGGTAGCTTTGGTTCGCTGGCCCTGACGCTAGCAGTCAGCTATGGGTCACTGACCGCTACAGCTCGTGCGCTGCTCAGCATCTTGATCCCGAATTACAGTTATGAGGAAAGACTGAAAAACCGGCCTACAGTGTCTAGAAAAAAGAAGAATTTGTGGTGACAATACAGGTTTATAAGATAATCACAGGAAAGGTTAAATTAGACTATAACAAGTTTTTTTTCTTCAAAATACAACCATAAACGAGAACAAGAGGGCACAGGTACAAATTAACTATATAAAAAAAGGTCCAGATTACATATAAGGAAATATTTTTTTAGTCAGAGAGTAGTGAATGCTCGGAATGCATTACCCAAAAAGGTGGTAGAGACAGAGACAGTTAATGCATTTAAGAATAGATTGGATGTGCATAGCTTTTAGAGCAGGGTAATGCAGATGTGACTGGTTGTCTACAGGCTCTGATGAATCTTCTAAACTAGTATAAAAACGTTAAATTAAGTCCACGGGGTGACCCACTTATGCGATGGCGAGATGGACTGACCAAATACCTAGGCCCGCATTGGGTCGGCGTTGTACTCGATCCCCCAGGCAGTTGTGTTATGCTTGGCTTCATCTGCGTGTCACTCACTATTACGAGGATCAAGTCTATCCCACATCTCATTAGTCAGGCTGCCATGAAAACAGCCCGTTTCCAGGGAGGGCTACTAGGAAGCCGAGGTGAGGGTCTTGACCAGTATGTTTTGCCTGACCCTGAAGTTAGTGTTCCTCCCCTGATAGATAGACAGATAGATAGATAGATAGATAGATAGATAGATAGATAGATAGATAGATAGATAGATAGATAGATAGATGTGATCAAGACGCTGAGCAGCGCATGACCTGCAGCGACCAGCGACCCATAGCTGACTGCTAGCGTCAGGGCCAGTGAACCAGAGCTACCAAGACCCTTCTACACCTCCTAGCGGTGATCCTGGATAACAGGCTGCAGCAGGGCAGACTGGCTAAGGAGAAGGGATCAAAGAGGGAGCTAACCCGGTACTCAAAAGAATTATTGCTGAAGTCGGATGTGTTGGACCGAAAGTTGCAAATATAGAAGTCAAGCTGCAAACTATGGCACAACGCATTCCGTTCTTTTGACTACATTCTGCTACTTAAGCCCATGTCAGGGTTTGGTAGCGGTAGATTGAGAACGAACGAAGCCATGCCAAGATAGATAGATAGATAGATAGATAGATAGATGGATAGATTTGTCAACGACAGTCTATCATAGTCACGAGTTCCCATAGCAAGGTCCCATGGTTAGAATTGAAAGCTCATTGTCAATTTCAGTTCCGACTATCACAACATATGCAGCGACCTTTACAGCCCAATTCCTGCTGAATGTCACTGTACGATAATAATAAGTCGATGTGAATGTGAATACTATTTGCGAACAAGATATATATATATATATATATGCGGGGGGATAACACTGGCAAATACATGCATGTACCCATAATTCACTTTGACATTCACGCGCTGACACTAAAGAATGTCAACTACATCAAGAAGATGTATTTACGAGGCGTGTTCAATTGGCTCAGGACCTAACTGCACCAAGTGAACACACGTACGATGCGCATGATGGCGTCACTTCTCATGTAAACAGCACATACCAGTCATCAAGTTTACAATATTTCATAGTTTCCTCAGAAGACCATTGAAAACATGGCGGGTGTGATAAGGAATTAGTCCAGAGTTGATCAGCGAGCGATGATTCAGTTTCTAACAGTTGAAGGATGTCGACCAGTTGACATTCATCGCAGAATGCAGGCAGTGTATGATGATAAAAGTGTGTCGAAGACAACAGTGAAGAACTGGACAACGATGTTTAAAGAAGGACGCGAGTTAACGAAAGATCTTCCGAGACCAGGTCATGCGCATTTTGTTGCGTCAGAAGATGCCATCGCCAAAATTGATGCAGCAATTCGGATGGAGCTTAAGTTCGCCACAATTCATCAACTCAAAAGCAACCAACAAACTACCTTATTTCGCCTGGGAGCTGGTCACTACAGACTACTAGAATATCTATACAGACTGAAGATCTCACACACCGATGAGTGCCCACGTGGAACAGCGAGCCAGAATCATGAACACGCTCTACAGGAATGCCCACTCTATAGGGAAATGAGATACCAGACTTGGCCACAGGGTGCGGAGGTGAGACAAAAGCTGTGGGGCAGCTGCTCCGACCTGGTGAAGACTACAGACTTGTTTGTTGGACCGAAAGTTGTGGATACATCAGCCTCACTGTAAACTAGGGAGGAAGACTAACATCTGGTCAGGCAAAATATACTGATCAGGCATGTTAGTTAAGGTCAGGCAAAATATACTGATCAGACGTGTTAGTTAAGGTCAGGCAAAATATACTGATCAGACGTGTTAGTTAAGGTCAGGCAAAATATACTGATCAGACGTGTTAGTTAAGGTCAGGCAAAATATACTGATCAGACGTGTTAGTTAAGGTCAGTCAAAATATACTGATGAGACATGTTAGAGAAAGATTTGATTCTTGTGCAATTTCACGACAGGTTATGTGTCGATTTTCCAGGATACGGCTTTCCACAATCTGGATATTCGAATGACTGTGGTGGATTGAGAGCCACCACGGCCTGGATCATCACACACGGATGTACGGTCTTCTCTAAAACGTTTACACCATTCAAATGTCTTACTGCGGCTGGGTGTCTCATCACCGTATTGTGAGAAAAGACTGTCCACACGGCTGAACATGTCTGATCAAAGTTGTGTCTGTTCTCAAAAGATCACATCTATTCCCTTCATAAAGTTGATGGTCTGTCTAATCTTTGTCTAATCATCATACAATTTATCCCTGAATTAAGAAGACACATTTTTACAGATGGGTTACTGGTAAAGTTTTTAAAAATAACAACCGCACTATATAGTACATCATCTGCTGGGATATACTGTAGCACAGTGTCAGAGACCCATAGGTCACGGAAAGACTGTCAGATCTGACTCATTCTCCAACATGTTCTACAGTTGGTCTCTCCTCCCCATACGCGCCCATAACTGCGTTATATCTTTTATTTGCTGTCCAGATGGTGTCTCAGATTGTGTGTCTGGTTCTCAGTCTGAAAATAGCCACTTGATCAATTCTTGGCTAGAGTAGCATGCTTGTGTTATATCAGACTGGTGTTTTCTGTCTCATGTGTATCTTCTTCTTTGTTTGTTCTCACTCTCCGGCTATCAAGCCCTGAAAAGGGCTTTGCAAGTAACAGGATGTTATGCTATGTGTTGTTGTTTACAGCTTGACTGCGATAATTACACTGTTCGGTCTAACACATCCGACTTCAGCAGGCATTTTGGAGTACCGGCTCTTCGATCCCTTCTACTTGGCAGGTTTGCCATGATGTAGTCAGTTATCCATGATCACCGCGTGGAGGTGGAGAAGGGTCTTGGTAGTTCTGGTTCGCTGGCCCTGATGCCAGAAGCCAATTATGGGTCACTGACCGCTGCAGCTCATGCACTGCTAAGGCATCTTGATCCCCCATATCTGAACTGAACTGCTTTCTAAGGTGCAGTGCTTTGCTCTGTATTTTGTGCCTTATATCCCAGCACATCCAACTTCAGCAAGCATTTTAAAAGCGGGTTACTTCACATAGGGACACTTACTTGTGAATCCGATCATATCTATGTCTGGATTGTGAGCCGTGTTTCTAACCCCTTCATTTTCCAGAACAGAAATGAAAACCTCTCCATCCCTATCTCATAGCAGAGTTGCGGATTACTGAAAGGCATCCTAATATGGAGGTTAGATGTGAATATGAAATAAGCAGCCGTGGATAATAAAAATAGGTTGGCAGACATGGAGACTGTAAGGAGGCAGCCCCTCCACCATGCAATGATACAACAGGCTAATCACCTGTTTGTTTTAACCAATAATTACAAGACAAACCATCGAACCTCACGGTAGAAGAGGAGCCACTAAGTAAGTAATTGACTAACCACTTCATTTTCCAGATCAGAAAAAAACCTCTCCATCCCTTGGTAGAATAGAAGTGGGCACATCAAATCGAGAAGATGACCCACAAATTCACATTGTAAAAATTTCTTCGTCTTCTGCATTCCTCCTGAATAAAATGTTGTGGCATGTCAGTTTTTAGTGAGGCTGCGATATTCACACCTTATGGCCCAACACATCTGATTTTAGCTGGCCTTATGGCCCGACACATCCGATTTTAGCTGGCTTTATGGCCCGACACATCCGATTTTAGCTGGCTTTATGGCCCGACACATCTGATTTTAGCTGGCCTTATGGCCCGACACATCTGATTTTAGCTGGCCTTATGGCCCGACACATCCGATTTTAGCTGGCTTTATGGCCCGACACATCCGATTTTAGCTGGCTTTATGGCCCGACACATCTGATTTTAGCTGGCCTTATGGCCCGACACATCTGATTTTAGCTGGCTTTATGGCCCGACACATCTGATTTTAGCTGGCCTTATGGCCCGACACATCTGATTTTAGCTGGCTTTATGGCATGACACATCTGATTTTAGCTGGCCTTATGGCCCGACACATCCGATTTTAGCTGGCTTTATGGCCCGACACATCTGATTTTAGCTGGCCTTATGGCCCGACACATCTGATTTTAGCTGGCTTTATGGCCTGACACATCTGATTTTAGCTGGCCTTATGGCGCGACACATCTGATTTTAGCTGGCTTTATGGCACGACACATCTGATTTTAGCTGGCCTTATGGCACGACACATCTGATTTTAGCTGGCTTTATGGCCCGACACATCTGATTTTAGCTGGCCTTATGGCCCGACACATCTGATTTTAGCTGGCTTTATGGCCCGACACATCTGATTTTAGCTGGCCTTATGGCCCGACACATCTGATTTTAGCTGGCTTTATGGCACGACACATCTGATTTTAGCTGGCCTTATGGCACGACACATCTGATTTTAGCTGGCTTTATGGCCCGACACATCTGATTTTAGCTGGCCTTATGGCCCGACACATCTGATTTTAGCTGGCTTTATGGCCTGACACATCTGATTTTAGCTGGCCTTATGGCCCAACACATCCGATTTTAGCTGGCTTTTAAAAAAAAAATATTGGGTTGACCTTCCCACTGTGATCCCTATTCTTTAAGCCAGACTACACTGGTCTGGCCTGTTGTTTCCAGGGCTGTCACTTAGAGGTGGAATAGGGTCTTGGTCAACTCTGGTTCACTATCCTGATGCAAGCAGTCAGCTATGAGTCACTGGCCACTGTCAGCTCATTCACTGCTGCATATTTGTCCCCTGAAGGTTGGTTGGTTATTGATCCAGAGGCCTGAGAGCTCCTGTCCTTTGGTCCATCTTCTTCAGTCATCTCACTTTCTACCGGGTTGTAGCCGCCCACTGTCATGGTATATATTTGTCTTTCGCCTGTCTGGTGGGTTAAGTAACAAACACCCCTCCCCCCCCCCCCCCTTTACAGCAGGTCTTGTTTACGCTATCCATCCACCTTTCCCTCGGTCTACCTCTCACCCTTCTTACTGATATTCTCCTGTAGAAGGCTGCATGAACAATGTGGTCTAGTTGCATTCTCACAATGTGGCTAAACCAATTTATTCTCTATTGCTCTATGTACTGTAGGCAGGGAATTGTTCCAACCTTATCCCAAATACCCGTATTTATGATTTTGTCTCTTCTGGTGTTGTTAGTGACCTTTTGTAGTCGCCGTATTTCACAGGTAGCTAATGTTCGTTCCTGGGCATTATTCAATGGTAGCACAGGATTAGGATGAAGATACTATTTATAATCTGATTTTGTTCTCGGAGGGAAATCTTGGGGTGTCTTAGTAGTGGAGACAGCTGGTATGTGATATTGACCTCTGATAAAAATTAATTAATTTAGATCGCTTCAAGCCCGAACAGTCATGGGTTGACACCAAAAACTAGAATAATTAGCAACACAGGCATGAAGCTCACGGTTGCTGCTGCTGTTGTTTCGATTGCCCATAATGAGTAGGTTACTCTTTTGTGCGCCCTGAAAAGGACAGTAACTGATGGGTTGCAGTAGCTTTCCTCACATCTCGAGCGTGCTGATGAAGGTGGACCAGGGTTCTCCAAGCGGTTGTGCTGTGCTTGGCTTCATCTGTGTGTCGCTCACTACTACGCGGAGCATGTCGATCCCTGACCTTGGGGACGGTGTGGGCTAGTGGTTAAGTGGCACGGCTTACAAAGGTGCTGGGTTCTTCTTCTTCTTCGTTCATTCTCAATCTCCCTCTACCAAACCCTGAAAGGGCTTAAGTAGCAGAATGTAGTCCCGAGAACGGAATGCGTTGTGTCGTAGTTTACAGCTTGGCTGCGATATTTGCACCTTTCGGTCCAACACATCTGACTTCAGCATGCATTTTTTTAGTACCGGGTTAGTGTTCCCTCTTCAGTCTGTCAAAATGCACCATCAAGCCAAGAAACATGATAGAGTATGTTCATGTTGGAGGTCCATTTCAGTCAAAAGTAAATGAGAAACGGCACTAAATACCCTCATCAGGTTGGCACGGTCATTGAAATTATGAAATGAATATGAAAAAGAATCTTCAATATTGTATTCATATTGATACTACTAAAAGGGCATAGCTACAATTTAAAGAGAGGTCCAGATTAGATATTAGTAAATATCTGCAGGGTCTTCTAAACCAGTATAAAGACGTTAAGTTAAGTTTAAAAAAATTAGGCGACTTCGCCGACTAGGCGTTTGACGAAGTCAAGAAACAGTCTTAAGTTAAGTAACATATAATATACATTATTTGAGACTATTACTACTAAACTTTGAAGTTATGTAACAGCGACTCTTGTCTCCTCCTCTACAGTGGTCCAGCAGTTAGTTATACACGCAATAAATCAACCATCAGCCCGTCCATTATCACCAAACAACAACAGCCCGTCTTGCCTGTACTACATGCAACATGGAGCAGTTTATAAATAAACACTCTACGAGGGCAAGCCACAGCATAAAGAACTTTCATTTCGTAATCCGTTTACGTGTGAGAAACGGTATGATTCCTGATAAAGTGTATATCAATCTACTTACGGAGTCAATCTGTAAAACAATCCAATGAAATAACTTTGATTACAGTGGAAGTTAGCTGTGGAAAAGCTCAAGTAAACGTCGAGAGACAAACCACTTCTGCTAACTGGGATCTACTCCATTATCAGTATCCGGCTCCGGCATGCCCCGGTATCGACTACTGAATTTGGTCTGTTTATTGCATAGATTCGATATCACTGCACTCCGGGCAGACAAAAAGGTGGTTTTATTTTTTTCAGCAATTTTTCTTCTTCTTCTTCGGAGTTCGTTCTGAAAGGGATGTTTTGAGGTTGTCTCGTAGATTGTTTAACGTAACGTTTTTTATACTGGTTTAGAAGACTCATCAGTCTGTAGACAACCAGTTACATTTGCATTACCCTGCTCTAAAAGTTATGCGCATTCAATTTATTCTTTAGTGCATTAACTGTCTCTGCCTCCCCTACCTCCTGTGGCAATGCATTCTAAGCATTCACCACTCTCTGACTGCAAAAATATTTCCTAATATCCAATTTGGACCTTTCTTTAGCTAATTTGTATATGTGTCCTCTTGTTCTCGTTGGTCGTTGCATTTTGAAAAACTTGTTATAGTCTAATTTAACCTTTCCTGTGGTTATCTTATAAACCTGCGTTAGGTCACCTCGAATTCTTCTCTATTCAAGGCACTGTAATCCGGGTTTTCTGAGTCTTTCCTCGTAACTGTAATTCTGGAATCCCACTATCAGTTTTGTCGCGCTTCTTTGTATCCTTTCCAGCATATTTATATCTCCTCTACGATAAGGACTCCATACCTGTACACAGTACTCCAATCTAGGTCTAACTAATAATTTATACAGTTTGACTATCACCTCCTTACTCCTATGTTTAATATTTCTTTTTATCATACCTAACATTGCATTTTTCACTGCTTCCTGCACTTGCTTACTCACCTTTCCTGTATGATCTATTATAACCCCTTGGTCCCTTTCCTTATATATCTTTCTAATATTGTTTTCTCCCATTCTGTAAGTATGTTCCATATTGGATCTACCCATGTGGATGACTGTACATTTATCTACATTAAACTCCATTTGCCAGATTACAGACCATTCTCGAATTTTATCTAAATCCGACATCAATATATCCACTTCCGCTTTAGATGAGACACTACTGCATAGTTTTGTGTCATCAGCAAATTTTGCAATCATGGATCTCATATCAATGTCCAAATCATTTATATATATCAAGAACAAAATTGGTCCCAAAACCGAGCCCTGTGGCACATAACTTTCCACTTCACTCCACTCAGAGTACTCCTTATTTATGCCCACCCTCTGCCTTCTTCCCGTTAACCAATTTTCAATCCATTTGGCAACTTCGCCATCTATTCCATGTGATTTTAACTTTCGAAATAATCTTTGATGAGGTACTCTATCAAAGGCCTTTGCAAAGTCTAGATAAATAACATCCACTGGCTCCCCTTTATCTATGATTTTAGTAACCTCCTCCATGAATTCTAATAGATTTGTTAAGCATGATCTCCCTCTAGTAAACCCATGCTGACTATTTCTAATTAGATTAAATTTGTCTAAATGCATTACAATGTTTTCTTTGATTATTGACTCTAACAATTTACAGACTATGCAGTCTATAATTTGCTGGATCTGATTTTTTGCCTTTTTTTAATAAGGGGATCACTCCTGCATCTTTCCAATCCAGTGGAACAATCCCTTTTGTAAGTGATTGAGAACATAATATAGCCAATGATTTTGCTAGTTGGTCTCTAATTTCATACAGCAATTTTGGATGAATACCATCTTGACCTGGACATTTATTCACTTTCAACCCCTCCAATTTTTTAAAAACCATTTCCTCTGTAATACAGATTGATCTTGATCCCGCTGTATCCATGTCTCTTTGAAAAATATCTATAGGCTCTGGGATCTCGGAGCAGTCCTCCTTTGTGAAGACTGTGCCAAAGTACTGATTGAGCAGATCAGCTGCCTCCCTATTCTGACTTATTATTTCCCCTGTACTGTCTATGAGAGGGCCTACTTTGTCTTTCGTTCTTTGTTTATTTCTAACATAAGAGAAGAAGCTTTTACTACCAGTCTTGATCCTCTGAGCAAGTTTTTTTTCAAAGTCTATTTTTGCTGTTTTATTCGCTTTCTGAGATATGTTCTGCTTGTCCAAATATTTTACATATGTTTCTTTTGATTTACCTGCCTCTATATATTTTGTCCATGCTTTATTTTTTGCTCTTCTACATTTCACTACAAATCTAGTTATCCACTTTTTACGCTTTGGGTTTACCTCCCTACATGGAACACATTCCTCTTTTAGCGTTTCTAGAACTGTTTTAAAACTTTCCCACTCCTGTTCAACATCTGTTCCTACAACAATATCTTTCCAGATTATGTGGTTTGCTGCCTCTTTCATCCTCTTAACATCTGCCTTAGAGTAGTCGTATGTTCGTGTGTTTATGTTTACTTCTTTCCCTGCAATAAGATCCCAACGGATGATTTGATGGTCACTTGAGCCAAACATTTCCCCAACGGTAACGTTTTCAATCATATTTTCCTCTGTGGTAAAAACTAGGTCGAGTATGTTTTTACCTCTGGTGGCTGCTTCTACGTGTTGAATTAAAAAAATTGTCAGTTATGCACTTAACAAAAGGTTTTGACTCTTCAATTGCTTTTGCCATATCCCATTTTATTTCTGGATAGTTGAAATCTCCCATTAATAATAATTTCCCTTCACTTGCCTTTGCTATGCTACTAATCAGCTCCTCATCTTCCTCCTTTTGACTTGATGGACACCTATAGCACTCCAATCACTGTTTTTCCACCCCCACTTTCTATTTCTCCCCATACACTTTCATTTTTGTTACCATATGATAAATAATCTTTGGTCGTTATATTAACAGAATTTATACAGTATAATAAAACGCCACCTCCCTTAGTCTTGTCTCCAATTATCCTATCCTTCCTTAACATTGTATATCCCTCAATTTCAAGTTCACTATCTGCAATCTCCTCATATGTCCATGATTCTGTTAACCCTATTATATCTGGTTTTTCTTCTTCTACATACAGTTCCAATTCTTCTCTTTTATTTACTATGCTTCTCACATTTGCATAAAAACATTTTAGTTTGTAATGTTCTTGGTTTTCCTCTTTTTGCTTCTGCTTTATCATTTTAGTGTTTGCTTTTCCACTATGTATTTCACACTTCCCATCTACATTAAACTCCATTTGCCATCTCACAGACTAGTGTCGAATTTATCTAAATCCGACCTATATATATATATATATATATACTTATGCTATAGAGTTACTTCTTCATAGTTTTGTGTCGTCCGAAAATTTTTAAATCATGGATTCTATTTCAATGTCCAAATCGTTTATGTATATATATATCAAGAACAATATCGGTCCTAAAACCGAGCCCTGTGGCACTCCACTTTTTACTTCACACCACTCAGAGTACTCCTTATTTATGCACACTCTCTGCCTTCTTCCCGCTAACCAATGTTCAATCCATTCGGCAACCCTCCACCTATTCCATGTGATTTTAACTTTTTAAATAATCTTCGATGAGGTACTCTATCAAAAGCCTTTGCAAAATCTAGATATATAACATTCATTGTTCCCCCTTATCTATCCTTTTAGTAACCTCCTCCATGAATAGATTTTTTAAGCACGATCTCCCTCTAGTAAACCCATGATAACTATTTCTGATTAGATTAAATTTGTCTAAATGCATTTAAATGTTTTCTTTGATTATCGACTCTAACAATTTACAGACTATGCTCGTTAAAATCACCGGTTGTTGTTGTTGTTGTTGTTGTTGTTGTTGTTGTTGTTGTTGCTTCAGATGTCCACAATGAGTAGGTTTGCTTTTTTGTGGACAGTGAAAAGGACGTTAAGTGGTGAGTTGCAGTAGCTTTCTTCACATCCTGAGCGTGATGACAAAGGTGGACCGTGGCCCTACAGACGGTTGTGCTATGCTTGGCTTCATCTGTATGTCGCTCACTACTACATGGATCACGTCGATCCCCCATCTCGTTATCCAGGCTGCCAAACAGCCCGTTTTCAGGGAGAGCTACTAGGAAGCCGATGTGAGGATCTTGGCCAGTATATTTTTGCCTGACCAGATGTTACTCTTCCTTCCCACAGGGGACATTTCTTTTGTGGCATCTTCATCGTGTGTCCCAGGTATGTGTAGTGTTCGGCCTATGTGCGTCTTGAATCCAGTCCTTGCATACTCGAGTGTACCAGTCTCAGCTTGTATGGCTTGACCATATCTGCAGAATGAATACCGATTTGCTATAAAGGCAGTCATGGGAAGCAAAGAGTCAAGGGTGCGGACCCATAGGATGAATCAAAGTCTTCTTGGATAGACAACATCAGGCAGTCTGAAAGAGGCCGAGGATTAGACAAAGCCAGGCTAAGAGGAAGACAGGGGATAGAATGGTCTGGGGCTCTTTCTAGCAAACCTCTACACCCTAGGGCAGAAGAGGAGTGGTTAAGTATGAAAGGTAGAAGACTCTACACTCCAGGGTAGAAATGGAGGGATTTAGTAAGCAAGGTAGAAAACTATATCCAGTGTAGAAGATGAGCGACTTTGTAAGTATGGTAGAAGATTACATTCCTGGATAGAAGAGGAGCGATTAAGTAACGAACATAGAAAGATAGAAAACTCTACATCCCTGGCTGGTTCATAAATTTCATAATGAACAGAAAATTGAAATACTTTGTCCACATCAAAAGACACTGGTCTTGAGAGAATGGTAATGGAGGGTATGATGCTGGGCAAGAGAGGCAGACCAAGAAGATGGCACCAAGATGTCAAGGAATACTTGGACATGACTCCACCTACAGGAACAAAAGGGCATAGCTGTAAATTAAATAAATAAAGGTCCAGATTAGACATATCTTTTAGAGCAAGAAATGTAAATGAAACTGGTTATATACAGACTCTGAAGAGGCTTTTAAACCAGGATAAAGACGCTAAGTTAAGTTAAAGGTTCCTGAGCAGGCTGGAGATTTGGCAAGAGATCGACTTTCTTTCAGACGGGCTGTGATGGTAGCGACGTTCTGCAAAGGACATGCTACGTGATGATTAAAAACATCAAAAATACACAAACTCACAGGACGTTCGATGAGTTTTCATGAATTTACATTTTAGTGAGCGGTAAGGAAAATTTACCCTCACAAAAGTTTTAAAAGTTCAACCAGGTATTAAAAGGTTGAAGAGTACTGCTCTACACTCTGCGCCACTCGGAGGTCTGTGCCACAGTGGGCTGCTTACTTAGTCTACTGGCAGCACCTGGTCTGCATTCGTCTCCTGTAAGAGAGTCAGCTGTAACGCTACCACCATGCTTCAGCTGGGGAACCAGAAGAGATGGCAATTAGCAATTGGAAATGTTGGATCCGAGTACAGGTATCGACAGCCAGGGCTCACAGCTGATATGACAAGAGACCGTATGTAGGTCACCTGGGGGAGTGTTGGATCAAGCTCTTTGATTGGTGGGAGTTGGTGACGTTCCTCGCACAGGCCTGGTCGTGACACAGTTTTAACGGCAAACCTGCCGGAGAGGGTTTGTGTGAGTGTATGTGTGAGTGTGTGTATGTGTGTGTGTGTGTGTGAGTGTGTGTGAGTGTATGCTAGTGTATGTGTGTTTGTGTGCGTGTGTGTATGTGAGTGTGCGTGTGAGTGTGTGTGTGAGTGTATGTGAGTGTATGTGTGAGTGTGTGTATGTGTGTGTGAGTGTGTGTGAGTGTGTATAAGTGTATGATGAGTGTGCGTGTGTATGTGCGTGTGTATGTGTGAGTATGTATGTGTATGTGTTGTGTGTGGGGAGTGTATGGGTCAGTGTGTGTGAGTGTATGTGTGAATGTGTGTGTATGTGTGAGTATGTGTTGTGTTCATGGAGTGTATGAGTCAGTGTGAGTGAGTGGTGAGTGTGTGAGTGTGTGCGAGTGTATGTGTGAGTGTGTGGAAGTGTATGTGTGAGAGTGTGTGTGTGAGTGTATTTGAGAGTGTGTATGTGTGAGTGTGTGTGAGTGTATATGTGTGAGTGTGTGTATGTGTGGGTATGTGTGAGTGTGTGTGTGAGTGTATATATGTATGTATCTGTGTATGTATGTATGTATGTAAGTAAGTATGTATGTATGTACGCGTGTACGTATGTATGTTGTGTTCATACAAAATAATCCCACAAGTCAATAAAAACAACTGATTTTTATGATAAAGACAAGTAATATAAGCGGGCACTTAATTAACTTCACCCAGTTCAAAAAGAGGTCCGAAAAGGCAGCAAAAAATAGCAACACTGTAACCTGCAAGGTAAGTAGTAAGAGGCAACAAAGAATGGCTGGACTTTGAGTTGGCTTCATCCATCCTGCAGAAACTTTAATTCACAAAAAACATCAATAAATAGGTGCAGGACAACATTTGTTTATTTGGTGTGTATTGACGCCCTATGCTCGACATCGTACAGAAAGTTCATCCAGGGCTCGAAATGCGGTAAATTAACGCCACAATTGGAATGTGAGCGCAAAATGCGCACGAACCGCACTTTAACCTCGACCTTTGTCGTCATAGGATCGGCCTAAAACACCCATTGTGACGATTGGCTGAAAATGAAAGCTCTCTTCTGTACATAAAATCCATTTTCCTGTAACATATACAGGAGGCACGTTTCAGCTTAAGGATGTAGAAGAGTTAACATCTAGACTGTGGTTGATATACTTTGTTAAGGAATATAATTAGATTATAGAAATCTTTCTTCTTCTTTGGACTGCATCGTGAAGATGGTGTTTTGTTACTTTGTAGTTTTGGGGTGTATGGGGGGTGTCAGGGAGAGGTAGTTTCTCTAGTGGCGGACATGTCGTGCCCTATCTTGGGTAGTTGTCCATTTTTGGTCCTCAACTCTCATGCGTGGCTCCACGTAGCGGCCAGCATGCGGCCATACCCCGGGCAAAGGTCTCGACATTACCGGCTAAACCAAGTGAGTGTAGCCGATGGGACAAATAAGCTCACGGGGACATAGGGCCTGTCTACCTAAGCATGTGAAGACTGGATTCGGCGGAATGCACGGAAGAGCCACTGGCTAGTCAACGGGCGGCAAAGCGACTACCAGCAACTCGCTGTGGGGCGTTTGGAGCAAGGCTAGACACAGAAGATCATCTTAGTCGTCCACTGCATCCGGAAAGATACTGCATAGAAAGCTACTTACATCAGGGTCAGCAACTCATAGCTGGCTACTTGCATCAGGGTCAGCGACTCATAGCTGGATGTCTGCATCAGGGTCAGCGACTCATAGCTGGTTACTTGCATCAGGGTCAGCGACTCATAGCTGGCTACTTGCATCAGGGTCAGCGACTCATAGCTGGATGTCTGCACCAGGGCCAGCGACTCATAGATAGCCGCTTACATCATCAAAGTCATCGAATCAGAGCTAACCAAGACCCTATTCTGCCTCCAAACAGCGGTCCTAGAAACAAACTGCACTTGCATAATCTGCCTAAGAAAATGCGGATTGCAGCTGGAAGGCAAACCCTGTCGGTTAACTTAACTTAACGTCTTTATAATGGTTTAGAAGACTCCTCAGAGTCTGTATACAACCAGTTACATGTGCATTACCTTGCTCTAAAAGTTGAACCCGGATGTATCAGGCGAAAGGCGCAGATATCGCTGCCTTGCTGTAAAACTACGACACAGTGTCCTTTTTAGGACGAACGCTGAGAAGAATAAGAATTTCTTTCTCTGTCGCTTGTAACCTTTCTCCGGTTTCAGTTTTTTGTTTCTGTAAACACAAACAATTTATACTAACAGTGCTAAAATGTGGACAACTGTAGCGACTTGTCCCTGTCAACTGTATTGTGTTTGGATAGTAGCCTGTCCCTGTCAAATGTTCTGTGTTTAGGTAGTAGCCTGTCCCTGTCATCTGTACTGTGTTTGGGTAGTAGCTTGTCCATGTCAACTGTACTGTGTTTGGGTAGTAGCTTGTCCCTGTCAACTGTACTGTGTTTGGGTAGTAGCTTGTCCCTGTACTGTGTTTGGGTAGCAGCTTGTCCCTGTCGACTGTACTGTGTTTGGGTAGTAGCTTGTCACTGTACAGTGTTTGGGTAGTAGCTTGTCCCTGTCAACTGTGTTTTGATAGTAGCTTGTCCCTTGAAGGAGCCAATGACATACAAAGAAATAGAAGACTATTATAACGAAAATAGCTAATTACGGAAACAACGTCCTGTAAAACCGGATATTGAACAACCTCTCGATGAGATCTCGTCCTCGAGGAACGACCTGGGATCTGCTAAGGTCGATGGTGAGTGTTGACCGCTAACGTCTATTTTTGAATGTCTTAGTTATATACTTTGAATGCAATTGTTTTTCTTAACTGCATTATGTTTGACATGTTTATTTGTAGAATAAAACTGCCATGGTTGTGAAGGTTACTCTAGAAAATATCAGAATATGGAATGTATGATCTAGTCAGTAGGTTCAGTGCTGCGTGACTGACTCAGTGACTGCATCCTATTTCAATTTTTGGTTTCGGGGCTTCAGAGGACGAATGACTTTTTACTGCTGCCTCTGAGATACTTTGTTCCTGGTTACCTGCTGTTTTTTTTTTTTGCGTGTATACCCCATTCGCCCTGATATAGCCAATTAGACTGTCCGTGATTAAAGGAACAGTAAATTTATCCCTTAGTACTACTAGTGGAGACAGTTAAAAATATGGCGGTGGCCGTTGCCGACTGAGGTCCCGATGATTACTAGGCGGGATTGCAGATATTGTTGGGACTAGGTTTGTTTTCCATGATCATCAGTCCCGTAACCTGAAAGGTCTAGGAGGAGGGCAGAATTAAAATGTGTTAGTTTTTCTTCCGCACTCAGATCTGGTACCGGGGCACAAAATGCATCTAACCGCACAGAGCGTTTTAACATAACTCAAACTGACCTTAGAATAATATACTCACACTCAGTTAAGACGAACATAGGTTTAAGCAGCCATGGGGGTAGTTCAGTTGTCACTTAAGGTCAGATGTGTCCCCCCAAAAACGATGCCTATTACCAGTTGAACAGAAGAGAGCAGGTCGTTGACTTCGCACTGGCCACAATAGACTGAGGTACCACCTATTCAACAAATTAAAGATAGGTGGTACCGACGAATGCCCGTGCGGTACCGGTAAAATGACCGCTGAACATCTGCTGCAGAACTGCCCGACATACGAGGATCAGAGAAAGCAGATGTGGCCATCACCAGTGGAACCACAAGACAAGCTCTATGGCAGTGTCGACAGCCTCAGGATGACCGCCGCTTTTTTCGAAAAAATAATAGTTACTGTCTGACTGCGTACGAAGAAGAAGAAGATGTGTCCCCATCATGCAGGCCAGGAATTGTACCGCTGCGGGCCCCAAATTATTTGGGTCTAGCGATGTATATCCTGCAGTGTTGACCGCTAATGTCCTTTTTGGAATGTCTTAGTTATATACTTTTTACTTTGAATGCAATTGTTTGTCTTAACTGCATTATGTTTGATATGGCTCCAGTAAAGCTTTCTTTTTAATGTGTGGATGTTGTAATGGAGTACTTGGAATCCTGGTATTCTTCTTCTTCATCGTACACTGTTTACAGCGATATTTACGTTGCACTGTTTTATTTTGTTAAGCCTGTGGCTTCAACAGGCGTTTCTGTAGGGTTGCCCTCCTTAGCCTTTGGCTGTCCCCAGCCTTAACTGCAAGGCAGCAGTTGTTTTTGGTCAGAGTTGTCTCTCTTAGGAAGTTGTCTTGCAGGACTATCGAGTCTTCCCTATTCGTGTCTATAGGGTTTGGCAATGATATGATGGACTATGTACTAGTTTGTACTATCCCGGAAGAGAGGCAGTCCAGTGTGACTGTGTCCCAGGATCGCCACGTCCTGCCAGAAACGTACCATATGCATGTGAGTGAGGTATCTCTTTGCTCCCTTCATTTTCTCGGCTCATCTGCAGTGATGGTACGCCTAGCATTCCCCGCCACCTAGGAGGTTGTCACAATAGGGCAGGAGGTGCAATGTCAGCTGGACTGCATCTCTTCTGCGTCCATTGGGATGACTGATAGCAGACAGAGGCAAATAGCGAGGCAGGAGTGCATTTCTGCGGCTCGGCCAGCCTGAGACGCAAGCCCCTGCCATGTCGTAGCCTCCCATCACAGCGGTGCTGAGATTTAGGGCGGGATTCTGGCTTAGAGGCTTTCAGCCGTAGTCCCTCAGATGGTAGCTTCGCACAATTGGCTTATCAGCCAAGCACGTGAATCCTGGTATTCAACCAGACATGTTTGTAACAAACTTTAACTTAACGTCTTTATACTGGTTTAGAAGACCCTGCACAGTCTCAGTGTATACAACCAGTTACATTTACATCACCTTGCTCTAAAAACTATGCGCATCCAGTTTATTCTTAAACGCATTAACTGTCCCTGCCTCCACTACCTCCCCTGGCAATGCATTCCAAGCATTCACCACTCTCTGACTAAAACAAATTTCCTAATATCCAATCTGGACCTCTCTTTAGTCAGCTTGTAGCTATGCCCTCTTGTTATTGTGGGTGGCTGTATTTTAAGAAACTTGTTATAGTCTAATTTATCCATTCTTCTTATCTTATAAATCTGTATTAAGTCACCACAAATTCTTTTCTCTTCTAGACACTGTAGGCCGGTTTTTTTTTAGTCTTTCCTCATAACTAATTCTGGAATCCCACTATCATCTTTGTCGCTCTTTTTTGTATTTTTTCCAGCATGTTTATATCCCCTCTATGATAAGGACTCCACACCTGTACACAGTACTCCAATATAGGTCCAACTAATGCTTTATACAGTTTGACTATCACTTCCTTACTCCCATGTTTAATATTTCTTTTTATCATACCTAACTTTGCATTTGCCTTTTTCGCTGGTACCTTAACTTGCTCACTCACCTTTCCTGTATGATCTATTATAACCCCTAGGTCCCTTTCCTTATTTATCTTTCTAATGTTTCTTTGTCTGTTGCCAGATAGCCGAAGGCTTCAGCTATGTGTAGTAGCCTGTAGGTTTACTAGGCCTGGGGGAAGGTACAACTAATTTTGGGTAGATTTATAATTTGAATTTTGTTTGGGCAGCGACTGTTAATCCTACGCTTTTTTTCTTCTAACTGCCAAAAGATTTTTTAATGTTCCTGATACTGCACATGGGGGTCCGATCTCACTAACAGAGATCAGGGGAATTTTTGCCAGAAGACAGCACCCGAGGTGGACACCTTACCTCGAGACCACTCCCGTAGTGGAGTGTAAGGAAGTATTTAATTCCAACACATTTTGAAAGTCTACCCAGTGATCTGTTTCCACTTTGGGAATACTAGATTGCTGTTGAGATGCTCCAACAGACATCCTTTCTTCCAAGTGTCACTATATGGCAAGCCTACTGATGTTTTGCCTTGTTTGCGTGAACAATGGCATTGCTCACCAATGATAGCCACAGTAGATTGGAATTGTGTAGGTTCTGCATGCACTGGTTACAGAGAGTAAGACCGACCATGGGTCACTCACAGTTCCCGTCCTCATTTGCTTTTTAGTGGCCCCCTCCCCCAGTCGCTGCACATTGGGGGTTCAATTAAACTTAGCCTGAACACTGTGGAAGCAGCCTTGATTTCTAAGCCCTATAAATGTCTCTTTGACTCTGGCAATGAGATTAAGCACCATGATGATAGTTGAAATTCTATCGTTTTATTTGTCATTTCAGAAAAATGTTTCGACAGAGTGTTAAGAGGCTTGCTCCAGTGGCCAATGTCATTGTTACCCAGATACAACGGAATGTTGGAATGTCTGCTGTGGCTTCACAGAAAGCCAACTTAGATCCCATTCAGCAGCTTTTTGTTGACAAGATCCGAGACTATCGTACGAGGTAAGGACTCCTTAAATAAATGACAAGGTAGACTGCAGTACCTTTGAACAGCAGTAGTAAATATTGTGCACACAGAACAGGAAAGAATTTGTACGAGGAGTCATAAAGTAACTTACATATTTTCTTGTTAACAGAATCTACAAGAAAATCATCCACGATACGTTAAAAAGAAAGGTTATTACCCACTGGATCTCCATAGTGAACAACCGAGTGGTCCACCAGGATCTTTGTGTATGGCAAAGACAAAAATTTCATCACTGCCTCACACTGAGCATATCGTAGGAGGCGACGGTGACATGGCACAACACTGACCATGGTTAGGTGGTTTGTTAAGAGCGGCATAGATGGCGCCTAACAGGCTCTGGGTCTACTTTGCTCTAGTGTTTGAGTCTATTAAGATGGACTCGCACATTGGTTAACGGCTCTCTGAGGCACTTGTCCCAATGCAGCGAAGTAATAAGCTGCTCCAGCCTAGCCCGCTAAGCAGGAAATTCTCCTCCCGGCTACATCCAGCTCACGCCAGAGCTGGGGCCTGCACAGGGGCATCTGCCCATGTAGAAGTACAGGTCGGCCAACACCTCCATAGCCCAAGATAGAGGTTGCTTTAGATGAAGTTGAGTCCCTGCCGAGGAGCGAATTATCAAGTAACATTTTTATGGATCCAGTGGTCAGTCTCTTGCCCTTCAACCCAGTATGTTATCTGCTCGAGTTCTTTACAAAGTGTTCCATTTGTGGCCTTGGAGAGCCAAGCATTTTCTAAACATTCTTAACCTCTATCAATCCGCAGGCACGAATTATGTCCCAACTCGGCCTACAAAAACGATGTGCGTAAAAAATTATTTTTGTTGTTGAACGGAGCCACTCCCGACAGCCATTTTTTGTTATGCTGAATAGGTCACCATATATACATGGCATTTTGCCGGTTAAAGTATCGTTTGTTTAAATTTTGTATACGCCGTTTGGAGTATGCCGACTTTTTGCGAAAGGGAAAGTAGGTTGTTGGGAACGATCTTTATCGAGTAGGTCTGTTTATTTGTTTGTTTAGATGAAAGAACTACGTTTGAATTGGAAACTAACAGTTGTGTCGATATTGTAAAATCATACAGAAAAGTTTAAAATTTTAAAAGTCGACTACCATAGCGAGAAATTAAGAAATTAATTAGGTCAAATTTTCTTTTAATTAAGTGCTGAGCACTCAATGAGATGTTTCCTCCAGGTGTGTACACTGCTGGCACTCTGCAATGTGTTGTTTTGTTCAGGTGCTTGTTAAATGGGGTATAGCTGGAGGCAAAACAATCACTAGCAAGAGATTTTGAAAAAGGATGAAACAGGAAGTTAAAACACTTTACAGATGTCTTTCAGTCCGGGACAAGTACCACAATTCCGTATGTCAAATAGCTAAATAAATTAATATTAAAGAAATTGAGCTAAAATTTAGATCGAAATATCCTAAGACACATAGTTAAACTGTCTATGACATGAAGTATTCATAACAAAAATTATATATATTAGTATGAAGCGTTAAATTACATTATTGTAGAGGAGGAAAGTTGAGTGGAAACCAAATTATTTTACTCACCACGCCATGTGCATTTCGGCGGCGGTCCAGAAAATTCCATTACCACATACCTTTCTTCTGAGTTCCAGTCAAAGTCTGAATCGGGCGTGTCTTGAATATCCACGAGTAATCCAGATGAATGATCATTGGTCTGATAAAATAAATCATCTCTTGGGCTTTGAGGTCCAACTTTCCGCACGCTTAAATGCTTTGAAATTAGAATTTCACCTCGTTATTAAATGTCTGCGTGTCGGAAATAACACTCTATGGGAACTGTGTTTTTGTGAATCGGCGACCATTTTGTATGTGATATCAAAACCTGAAATTCCTCAAAATAAATGACAGAGGGTAACGCATGTGTTAGAAATCTGTCGAATCATGGAAATTGAGTCGAATCATGGAAATTGACGTTTTGAAGGAAGTCGAATGGGGATAGGTGGCGAATGGCGTTTTGTATTTGGTCGAATGGGGATAGGTGGCGAATGGCGTTTTGTATTTGGTTGAATGAGGATAGGTGGCGAATGGGGATAGGTGGCGAATGACGTTTTGTATTTGGTCGAATGGGGATTTGTAGATGGTCGAATGGGGATAGGTGGCGAATGGCGTTTTGTATTTGGTCGAATGAGGATAGATGGCGAATGAGGATAGGGGGCGAATGGCGTTTTGTAGGTGATCGAATGGGGATAGGTGGCGAATGGCGTTTTGTAGGTGGTCGAATGGGGATAGGTGGCGAATGGCGTTTTGTAGGCTGTTGAATGGGGTTTTATAGGTGGCCGAATGGGGATTTGTGTGTGGTTGAATGGGGATATGTAGGCTGTTGGAGTTTTCTAGGCAATCGTATGGGACTGTAAAGTGGACATGTGACCATAGGTATGTCTTTGTATCCTTAAAGTAGTACTTGATCTGTTTTCAATTTATTTAGAATTGACTAGTGACTGACTTGTCTTGTTTCAGATCTGCAGGAGGAAAGCTTGTGGATGCCTCTCCCGAGACCGAAGCATCACTCAAGGACATTCTGGGCAGTCTTGAGAGAGGTTATGGAGCAAAAGGGGTCGACATGACACAGTTTCCAACATTTAATTTTGCAGGTGATTTGTCTGAGAACTTGTGTAGAGTACTATATGTGTCTAAGCCATACATTTTTTCTGTTCATCTTATTGCTAGTCGGACATGGGCAGAGAGAGGGAACGAAAGTCATACATTCTCTTCTAGAATATCTTAAATCTTTTCAGTTCCGGGCTGATATGACAGATTGTCGTTCTGCCCGGTCCGAAAATGCCGGAATTCTGTGTTTTGTTAAAAATTAATTTTGAACAACTTGGGCTAAAATTACGATTAAACATTGAAAGACACATACATAATTAAACTATCAATGGGCACCGCATGAGCTGCAGTGGTCAGCGAACCATAGCTGCCAGAACCTTCTACACTTCCATGCGGTGATCCTCGATAACAAGCTGCAGCAGGGCAGACTGGCCAAGGAGAAGAGATCGAAGAGGGAATGCTAACCTGGGAAGGGATCGAAGAGGGAATGCTAACCTGGTACTAAAAAATGCTTGCTGAAGACTGATGTGTTGGACCGAAAGGTGCAAATATCGCAGTCAAGCTGTAAACTACGACACAGCACATTCCGTTATCAGGACTATGTTCTGCTACTTAAGCCCTTTCAGTGTTTGGTAGCGGGAGATTGAGAATGAACGAAGCCAAGCCAAACTATCGATGACGTGAAGTATTAATAATAAAGATGATATATTAGTATAGTAATCGCAGTTAAACGTCAGTGCGCAAATGCGGACGCAACCATTGTGTAGTCATGGGGGGGAAAAATGAAATTCAGCAAACTAAATCATGAAACACAAATGCATGTTTCGGAGGTCCATTTTGGATGAGCCAGACAGCCATTTTTAGATTTTCAGCTACAGGTTATATAATGTTAACCTTTATGACTCAGGCAGCGCAAAATGGCCTAATTTTTATCGATGCATTCTGGAAAAGATTCTGATCTTCACTGTGCTTCTAAACGGATGCTAAAGAGAGCATGGGGCTAGCAATACCATGTTAAAGAGATTGTTACAAAAGTCACAACTTAGTAATAGATACTTGTGCAGTCACCATTAGTGCGTCTGATTAACCCTTTCGCTGCCACGGACGACTAAAGTCGTCCAAACTCAATGTCCCTTACAGTGCCACGGACGACTTTTGTCGTAGAGCGGTATGAAGTTTTATTACGGTGATTTGCGCTACACAAACACCGGTTTTATTTTACCCGAATGTTACCTCCATACGATAGAGAGGTCTTCTAAATGGCTACGCATGTGTTTTGAAAAATTTAACACCTACAGTCCGAAATATAACGTTTTTATCGCATTTTTTCAATACGTAAACAAAAATTTCAAAATGAGCGATGTAGCTGATGATACCCAGGTCCATAATGACTCTGATTCAGACTTTTTAGCTAGTTCTAGTGATATAACGGACTCAGAATCTGATATAGAACTGAACGTCGATTCAAGTGATGACGATGTTTACGATGTTAGGTCGACAGGAGATACTTCTTGTGGTGCAGGAACGGGAGATGGACCCACACCTCAAAAACTGAGGCGTGGCGCTGCCACTGCTAGATCTAAACATAATGAAGCAAAGTGGACATGGAAAGTTCCAGAGACTGTAGAGGATGTGTTTGCACAGAATTGGGCACCTCAATATGTTCTTGAACAGGGTAGTCAGGTAAACACCACAAACTTTTCTGTTAGAGATTATTTTAGACTCTACTTCCCAGACGCTGCAATCACCCTTATTGTCCAAGAGAAAAATCGCTATGCAGAACAACATGCCAACAGTAATAGTTATTCGGATAAATCCCGTAAACAGAATTGGCAACCCACATCTTTTGAGGAGGTTGAAGCTTTTCTTGGTCTTCAAATTGCAATGGGATTGTGCAAAAAGCCTTCACTAAGTGATTATTGGGAAACGGCTCATTGGCTTACTCAAACGCCGTTCACGAGAGTCATGAGTAGGAACCGCTACCAAATTCTTTGTTCATTTCTACATTTTTGTGACAATGTTCAAAGAATAGATAGGGGACAGCCTGGATACAATCCTTTATTCAAGATTCAAGGCTTATTGAACATCATTTTGTCAACATTTGGGCAATTCTACACTCCTGGCCAGCATCTTGCAATTGATGAATCAATGGTAAGATTCAAGGGACGTATACACATGAAGCAGTATCTCCCTGCCAAAGTTTCAAAAGGGGGGTTCAAGGTGTTTGTTCTGGCCGATTCTTTAACCCAAGCTGAAAATTTATACAGGCAAAGAGGAAAATCGAGATCCAGGTGAATCAATTAGCGCAAGAGTCGTACATGAGCTTCTTGCAGACTACAAGGGGAAAGGTCATATTGTGTTTACCGACTCTTACTATACATCACCAGAACTGTTTATGCAACTCAGAGGTGCAAACACTGGAGCTTGTGGGACTGTTTCTGAAAACAGGAAACAATTTCCAGACCAACTAAAAAAAAAAACATCTCAAGCTGAAGAAAGGTGAACCTCCTCGATTTGCGGTAAGAAATGATGAGTCCATGTTGGCTGTCACATGGATGGATAACAAGCGTGTACGCCTTATCTCCACTGTTGATGGAAATGATATACAAAAAAGGTTGCGCACTAAAGCCCATCCCAATGGAAGAATTGTACACAAGCCAGTATTGATTGAGAACTACAATCTTCACATGGGGGGTGTCGACCACTTTGACCAAATTTCTGGCACTTACCCCTACCTGCACAAATCTTCAAAGTGGTATCTCCCTCTGTTTCATTTTCTGATAGAAACATGTACAGTAAATGCGTATATTCTCTATAAAGATACTACCACAGGCAGCAAAATGTCATCTAAGAAGTTTTGCCAAATTCTGAGTACAACTCTTGTTGAGGCAGCAACTGTTGCTCGCAGCGCCCCTGCTTCTAGTGCCAGTGCACCTTTGGATCGTCTATCTGCCAGACACTTTGTCAACAAATATGACAATCCCAAGCACAAACCAAGATGTGTTTGCAATGCTGCTGGGAAGCGAGCCCAAACTTCATATTTTTGTAAAGGCTGTAATGTTGCTTTGTGTGTTGTCCCATGCTTCGAATTGTATCATACTGTGGACAAGTATGGGGAGTGACGCCAACAGCAGTAGCATTTGGATTATGAACCATGGACTATATGTACATACAGACAGGTTAGTTGCAATGTAGATATGAAAACATGACTTATTATTGTGAAAAAATATAGACTATATGATATAATTTTTTTTATTGAAAAAAAATTTTGACCTGAAAAATACAGAATTTTGCAAGACCCAAATAACATGATTAAACATCAAATAATGTTTCATAGCATGTCATTTAACATGTCATCAGTGTGTTTTAGCATTGAAATCAATTATCTTATTTTTTATAAAATTTTGAATCTTATTTTTTATAAAATTTCTTTGAATGTACCCTTGTTTTATTTAATAAAAAGTGTAAATCAAAGATGGCCGCCAAGGTCATGTTACGCGATGATGTCAAAATTATTAAGCTTAACCATGTCCAAACACAATCTGAAAGTCTCAAGGTCCCAAGTTTATTTTTTGATTTTTTATGATTTTCTAAAATTATCACCCTTAAAAGTGATCATGTCCAAAAAATACAGTGGCACTGGGCCAGACTTGGCTGAAAAAAGTGTGGCAGCGAAAGGGTTAAAGAGATTGTTAAAGAAGTCACAACTTAGTAATAGATACTTGTGCAGTCACCATTAGTGCGTCTGATTTAGTATAGTGGTAGAGCGCTCACCTTTCACTGCAAATGTATGGGGTTATTTGACAGTTGCCGTGAAAGAAACACTGTGTTGTGGTTTGCAGCGAAGCTGGAGATAACGGCGCTTTTCAGTCGCACACATCTGGTTGCAGCTGGCTTTTTTTCATTCCGGAATGTATTTCAACTGTGATCTTTATTCACTTAACCCATTACACCCTACGCCTTAAAGGAATCGTCTTTATCAGTTATCACACTTTGTTTCAGAGTAGATGCCTTATTGAGGTTCATTTTCTTCATCAAAGTCATCACTGTCCTCACATATTTGCTCCGTCTGCCTTGGCTGGTTGGTTAAAGGGAAAGTACATAACCCCTTTTGCTGGTGGTTTTAGACATGTTAGGGTGTAAAGGGTTAACCAGACTGCAATGGTGCAGCCTGTATACAAGGCTGCCCACGTCTTGGAAGTGGAGTAGTCTTGGTCAGCTATGAGTCCCTGGATGCTGTCAGCTGATTTCCTATGTTGTACGTTTGGCTTTGTACAGGGTTCAACCAAAACCACATGTTCGTTGACCCAGCTGCATATGGGTAAATGGCTAACTGCTAGGGTAGGGAACAAGCCAGCCCGCCTCATAAACAAGTTGTGACCTCATACAATGGAATGTCAAACACTTCATCCTCGACAGCAGTGTGTACTATAGGACTGCCTTAAAATTCAACTAACTTGCTCATTCATGTCACTTCTCTACTACCATGGGCGGAAGAGCTAGTTTCTCATTCTTGTGGTTTATAATTTGTGCAAAGTTGGTTTATTCCCCGAGATCCACCCAAGCAAAGTAAGATTATTTCTCAAAATCCACCCAGGCAAAGTTAGTTAATTCCCCAGGGTCCATATAGGGAAAGTTGTTTATTCCCTTAGATCTTCACAGGAAAGTTGGTTTATTCCCTTAGATTCACAACAGGAAAAGTTGGTTTATTCACTTAGACCACATAGGGAAAGTTGGTTTATTCACGTAGATCCACAGGGAAAGTTGGTTTATTCACTTAGATCACAACAGGAAAAGTTGGTTTATTCACTTAGACCACATAGGGAAAGTTGGTTTATTCCCCAGGGTCCACACAGGGAAAGTTGTTTGACTCCAGATGCAAAATCATTGTTTCAAAGTCTCATTTTCTTGCCCTCAGAACCTGCACTTGTGTGGCCTGGTCTGACAGCAGAGCAGCGACAGAAGTTGAAGGAAACAGTGGCTGCCGAAGAAGAGAAAGAACGGTTGAAAAAAGAAGAGGAGGCAGCAGAGGAGAAGATAGAATACTGGGATGGTTGATCAAGAATATCTTTGCTGGGTCTGTGTTTTTAGATAACTTAAAATGGACTGATAGTGTATGTGTACCATTGTTTTGGACTCACCTGATTAAAATAGTATACTTATTGTAAATTTGTGTTGCATATTTTTTCTTCTTTAGTGTAAGATATAGACTGTTACAGTCTTTAGTTCTGTTTGTCTGTGCCTTTGAGAAGGTGAAGTCAATAGCCTGCAAGTTTTAAAAAATCAAAATACTTGATGGTAGCAGGTGATTTGAAGTTGAGTTTCCTTCTCCTGAAGTACATACAGCTTATGGGTGCCACCGAAGATGGATGTGTCCGGTCGAAAGGTGAAAATATCGCAGTCAAGCTGTAAAATAGCGACAACGCATTCCATTCTCCGGACTAATTCTTACTGGCGAAGCCCTGTTCAGGGCGGGATATTGGGAACAGTTGCAGAAGCAGCTTATGGGCTTTATTTTCCCAGAGAATTGTCTAGTTTTAGGGTGACATACTTACAGCTTGCGACTTTTGTTAGAAGAACAGGTCTGCCTCATGACGGTTAAGCGTTGACCATCCTTTGGGAGTACTTGGTTTGATTTTAGGTATTACGGCTTTACTTTCCCAGAGAATTTTCTAGTTTTAGGGTGACATACTTACAGCTTGCGACTTTTGTTAGAAGAACAGGTCTGCCTCATGACGGTTAAGCGTTGACCATCCTTTGGGAGTACTTGGTTTGATTTTAGGTATTACCTGCAGTTCCACTCTACTGACGGCAGTAGGGACTTGTGATACTTGGTCACACCCAAATGTTTCAACATTAGACAAGTTAGGTGAGGTCAGTTACAAGACATCTAGTGTCATATCTCGTAATATGTGACAAGGAAGGGGAAACTTTGAGGCAGCAAGATCACCAGACAAATATTTATCTGTACTAGGAAAAATGTATAATGAACAACAGAGAAGAAATACGCAGCCAAGAATTCGTTGTTCATTCTCAAACACCCGCTACCAATCCCCGATGAAGGGCTTTGCAGCAGAATGTGGTCCATTGTGTCGTAATTTATAGCCTGACCGCAGCATTTTTGAGTACCGGGTTAGCCTTCCCTCTTCGATCCCTTCTTAGTCAGTCTGTCATCCAGGATCACTGCGTGGAGGATGGCCCGGGCCTCCTGGTACAGCCGCACAACATGATCGAACACAGAAACTTGGCGCCGGTCAAGTGTTTCTGAGATTGGGTGAAGGCCTGTTTTGGCAGAAACCTCCACGTTGTGGGTGTAGTCATGTCATCGGATACCCAGGATACACCGTTAGTTGTGCATGTGGAAAGCATGTCTCGACATGTCATGTCGGATCCATAAAGCAGGAATGGGACCACGTAGGACTGGTAGATGCAATTTTTTGTCCCAAGGGAGATCTTGCCATTACCCCACACGTCGGAGTTCGCAGAGACAGCTAGTCCGACCTGCCTTGACATATCAGGACCGTTGCACCCATCGGATGATGTCATGCCACCGAGAGTTTCAATACCTTGGGGTACTATCAGAAATGAGGTTCTGAACTTTGGTCCTGAAAAGGACATTTGTGACGTAGTTTACAGCGAGGCTTCGATCAATATCTGCCAGACACATCTAATTTCAGCATACAATTTTTGGAACCAGATTTGACTCTTTGATCGGGCTGCATGGTTGCAGTATTGTTTCCAGGACTGCCACTTGAAGACTGAATAGAGCATTGGTCAGCTATGGGTCACTCACTGACCCTTATGCAAGCAGCCAGCTATGGGTCGCTAGCTGCTGTCAACTCAAATATATACAAGGTACTGTCCAACTGGAAACAGTTGGAGGTACCAGAGAGGATGTATTATAGTTGGGAGACGCCCTCCAAACACCTGCTGAAGATGGATGTCGGACCAAAAAGTGCAGTCACGCTGTAGCGTATAGCGACATGACTTCCGTTCTGACTAAATCCTGCTACTTGCAAACCCTGTTCAGGGCTTGGTGGGGGGAGATGAAAATGAATGAAGAAGCCCCAAAAAGAAGATAACCCAGTATTCAAGCCTGCTGAGGTAGGATGTGTTGGACTAAAAAGTGCAAATATTGCAGTCAAGCTCTAGACAACGCATTTTGTTATCTGGACTACATTCTACTACTAAGCCCTTTTATTGGCTTGGTAGCGGAGAAGGACCACCAGGTTTAGATGTGGATTATTTGAGAGTGAATGACGAAGCAGACAGGACATTTGAAAGCTTTAATGCTGCCGTAAATTTTTTTTTTTTTTAAACACTGGCGAACAAGAATAACATGCAGGCCACATGTGACAAATAGAATCTTTTTTTTTTTTTTTTTAATAGTCAAAATAACTTCACAAATGAAACCACAACATTCAGACCAACAAGTCTCAAAAACGGTTATCTTAAAAACACGCAGTTGTGCCAATAAATAACTGCAGGACATAACCCAGCCATATGTGACCACCGACTACGCATTAGCAGTTGCAACCAGGCCATACTGATGTCACATCTACGACCATACCAGTTTGCTCATACTAAACAATTCTATTATCAAACCTCTTTTCATATCACACAATTGTGATGCGGCCATCAGTCGCTCACACAAATAAATATATATGACACATCACTAATAATCAAGCTCCAGTGTGAACAAATGTTATCAACCTACCATCTCCCAGTCTAAGCCTGTCTGAACAAATGTATCACCCTACCATCTCCCAGTCTAAGCCTGTCTGAACAAATGTATCACCCTACCATCTCCCAGTCTAAGCCTGTCTGAACAAATGTTATCACCCTACCATCTCCCAGTCTAAGCCTGTCTGAACAAATGTATCACCCTACCATCTCCCAGTCTAAGCCTGTCTGAACAAATGTATCACCCTACCATCTCCCAGTCTAAGCCTGTCTGAACAAATGTATCACCCTACCATCTCCCAGTCTAAGCCTGTCTGAACAAATGTATCACCCTACCATCTCCCAGTCTAAGCCTGTCTGAACAAATGTATCACCCTACCATCTCCCAGTCTAAGCCTGTCTGAACAAATGTATCACCCTACCATCTCCCAAGGTGGGGTGGGGCAAGTATTAAATGCCAGAACACAGTAGCCCTTTTGAGATGTTAACACTAATATGGGGGTTCTCCAATTATGTTTGGAGCTCATCTAACTCTGCCATTTTTCAGCACAATGTGCTTGCCAGCCCATTCTGAACAGTGAGTACAGAATTGTGGATGCTAAGAAGAAAGCGCTGAATCAAATAAGTGCTCCTTGATCAAGCAGAGCAGATGACCCTGTTCTATATAGAACTGGTCAGTTTAGACAGCCAAGCATATCTTACAAGACTTGCATGCCTAGGCAACCGCAAAATAAGCACTCCACAGCGACGAGCGCTGACACAAAGATGTTCGAGATCCCTGAAAAACTTTCCATCTTAGCAAATTTTATTCAGAGAACTGGACCTCAACAGTAGACAATAATAGAACTGGACCTCAACAGTAGACAATAATAGAACTGGACCTCAACAGCAGACAATAATAACGGAGAACTCAAGTGCTGCGCTAGACCATGTTTATCCCCATTGCTGAGGTACATCAGGTGATAGAGGTCACTGTCCCCTATAGTTTCTGTTAAACCTATGACCGAGGTCTGCCATCTATCCCAGTGCAGGGACACAGCTCTACTGTATGTGAAGATTTACAAAATACTTTATCCCACTTAACAAGGACCTGAACCACAACATCCTCCAGAGTGGCAGCTTATGAAACCGCCTATTATCATCTCTTTGAGCCCCTGGCTCTCAATGATGTTAGGAAAAATGCTTTATCCCTCTTAGACTAGACAAATGGAACTAAACAACAAACACATTGGGCCGAGTGACACGAGCCAAGTTCTCAAAAGAGCAGCTTTAGATGGCTGTGGGTCTGCTCTAGTCTTGAGTCTGCTAAACACCTTTCCCCACTTTTCTTCCCTGAGTGGGCAAGAAGCACTCGTGTTGATATGGCTATGGTCATCAGGATTATGTTAACTGACTTACATACCATCACATCACCTGCTTCTGCTTCAAATGGGCATACATTTTCATGATGAATGAATGAATGCAAACCATTAATTAAAGCAACAATTTTTAAACCTGTTATAAAATGAAATAATACAAGTAAAAAGTTAGATAACATGTAGGAATTAATCTTTTTGAACAAAATTCAGAGACAACTGCAGGTAAATCGTTCATGTGAAGTTCATTCACACCCGTACTGATCAGAATCTCATCTGTCAGCTTATTGGGGGGTGGGGTAAAGGGGACCACCTCATGACATGGTCAGGTTAAACATACTGACCAAGGCCCTCACCTCATGCCATGGCCAGGTTAACATACTGATCAAGGCCCTCACCTCATGCCATGGCCCTCACAGCATGACCAGGCCCCCCCATGCGCAGGCCATAAATAATGAATGTAAGAATGCATATAACCACAACAGATAACACGAGACATCCGATGTACAATATAATATGATGTCAAGGGGGCAGCATATCCTAGTGGTTAGTGACTCACAAACCAAATTTGTTCTGATTCATGAACCAGCAAGTCTGCACCCCCATTTAAAAACAATGGTCCCTGAAGTAGGATGCACTGGGCCATATGGCGCAAAACAGTACAGCGCACTCCGACTTCGGGAACAAATTGGACAACAAAATTTTAAAATTAGTTTAGTGCCTGGGTTCTGGTACCAATTGCAGATTCTTCCCCTCCATAACCAAGCCAACTAATTTAATTTTCTTTGGGGACCAGTTAACGAGATTGTCACCCATGTAGGTCCTGGGCAACAAGGAAGGGGCAACTGCAACTTTACAGGTATATCATCCAAGGCAACAAAAAAGGTTCTACACTGGCACTATATTGGGCCATCTTCTTGAGCTTTGTCATTTGAGATTAAATGGAAAGGTAGTGTCATAGTAGACACTGCTGTAAGGGATGTCGTGCTAGGCCTCCCCCTGATCTTGTCCAATTTTCTTTCCCTGCTATAACTTGAGCGTGTTGATAACAATGATCCAATCTGGCATATTTATTGTGAGAAGCCTCTACCAAACTTCTAACGTTGCTCTCTCATTGGATATTCTTCTTATCCCTGTGTCTCCAGCTGAAGCATTTGGCCACCTCTACATTTGAGAAAACCTGCTCTAAAGAACTCTGCATACTTATGCAGTGGTAGTTTGTACGGCAATTAACTTTACACAATGGAGCTGCTAGACCCATGTACTACTCTCTATAGCTGGCTCTTATGACATGCACGATATTATACATACATTTGTTTGTGTTTATATTTCCTCCCTCTTTCCTTGTATCCTCAATGCACCTCTCGGCTATTATACCTTTCAAACACCGCTATAGAAACAGCCACTGCAAGAGCACAAGCATATAGGCTTCCTTACACAGAGCCAGCTGCAGTGGTGCTCCTATGCTTCGTGTGTGTCACTAGACCTGAAGATTATTACAACATCCTCAAAGTGTGCCAAGCTCTCCCCATCCTCAGCACATCTAACAAGCTCTCCCTATCATCAGCACATCCAAGCTCTCCCCATCCTCAGCACATCTAACAAGCTCTCCCTATCATCAGCACATCCAAGCTCTCCCCATCCTCGGCACACCCAAGCCCTCCCCATCCTCAGCACATCCAATAAGCTCTCCCCATCCTCAGCACATCCAATAAGCCCTCCCCATCCTCAGCACATCCAAGCTATCTCCATTCTCAGCACATCCAAGCTATCTCCATCCTCAGTACATCCAAGTCTGAGCTCTCCCCATCTTCGGCACATCCAAGCTCTCCCCATCCTCAGCTCATCCAATAAGCTCTCCCCATCCTCAGCACATCCAACAAAGTCTCCCCATCCTCAGCACATCCAACAAGGTCTCCCCATCCTCAGCACATCCAACAAGGTCTCCCCATCCTCAGCACGTCCAAGCTCTCCCCATCTTCGGCACATCCAAGCTCTCCCCATCCTCAGCTCATCCAATAAGCTCTCCCCATCCTCAGCACATCCAACAAAGTCTCCCCATCCTCAGCACATCCAACAAGGTCTCCCCATCCTCAGCACGTCCAAGCTCTCCCCATCTTCGGCACATCCAAGCTCTCCCCATCTTCAGGACGTCCAAGCTCTCCCCATCCTCAGCACGTCAAAGCATGAGCTTAGTTTACAATCTCGGCGTAGCTGGTTAAAATCACGTTGTAGGGTCGAACATGGAGCAGTAAATGAAGGTGACTCATAGTCGTCTACTTGTAACAGGACCAGCGAACCACGCTGACTAAGACCCTACTTTGCCTACAAGTGACGGCCCTGGAAACGGGCTGCACTAGTGAAGTCTGGCTAAGAGAATAGGGATTGCATTGTAGTGGGAAGGCAAACCCCGTTTCCAAAAATCGAATGTGTCAAGACGAAAGAAACAGACATCGCAGCCTCAATGTAAACTATGACACAGGGTCATTTTGAGGACTGGCACAGAAGTGATCAGTTTGACAAGGCAAGACCAGTACTCTCAGCTACAGAAGTGATCAGTTTGACAAGACAAGGTAAGACCAGTACTCTCAGCTACAGAAGTGATCAGTTTGATAAGACCAGTACTCTCAGCTACAGAAGTGATCAGTTTGACAAGGCAAGACCAGTACTCTCAGCTACAGAAGTGATCAGTTTGACAAGGCAAGACCAGTACTGTCATTTACAGAAGTGATCAGTTTGACAAGGCAAGGTAAGACCAGTACTATCAGCTACAGAAGTGATCAGTTTGACAAGACAAGACCAGTACTCTCAGCTACAGAAGTGATCAGTTTGACAAGGCAACGTAAGACCAGTACTATCAGCTACAGAAGTGATCAGTTTGACAAGGCAAGACCAGTACTCTCAGCTACAGAAGTGATCAGTTTGACAAGACAAGGTAAGACCAGTACTATCAGCTACAGAAGTGATCAGTTTGACAAGACAAGGTAAGACCAGTACTATCAGCTACAGAAGTGATCAGTTTGACAAGACAAGGTAAGACCAGTACTATCAGCTACAGAAGTGATCAGTTTGACAAGACAAGACCAGTACTCTCAGCTACCGGAACTATAAATAGAAAACATTTAGAGCCGCCACAGGAACTACAGAGTTCATATTTTGCCGTCAACAATTTCAACAACAAATTAGTGTGAGCCTAGGAGCAATGAAGTCAGTTCTACACTAGTTGGATCACTTTTCTGAACTTATTGATTTGGGAGAAGTACTCTGTCAACTATGCCAGCAGGCCGCACCAAAAAGGGTAGTGGTACAGTGGGTTCCATCCCACTGTAACATCCAAGGCAACGAGGAGGCAGACAAACTGGCAAAAGAAGGTGCAAGACTACCACAACCAGATACCAGTGTGACATACGAAGAGTCAAAATGGCTTATTAGAGCTAGATACATGGCCAAATGGGAAACAGAACATACTGGCTACACAAAAAACGATGCCTATTACCAGTTGAACAGAAGAGAGCAGGTCGTGGTCTTCAGACTTCGCACTGGCCACAATAGACTGAGGTACCATCTATTCAACAAATTGAAGATAGGTGGCACTGACGAATGCTCGTGTGGTACCGGGAAAATTACCGCTGACCATTCGCTGCAAAACTGCCCGACTTACGAAGATCAGAGAGAGCAGATGTGGCCATCACCAGTTGCAACACTAGACAAGCTCTATGGCATTGTCGACAGCCTCAGGATGACCGCTGCTTTTTTCGAAAAAAATAAAGGTCGACGTCTGACAGCGTAAGAAGAAGAAGATAATATCACTTTTCTTGAGAGCCTCATTCTGAGGTTTAGAACTGGTTTTTGTGGTCAGATCCGTTAGTTAAGATGGGTACATCATCATGTAGGATGTCTTTTACAGAACATTGTTCCCATCACAGTCTGTCTTAAAAAAACTTTTTCCGTTGTCAAAACTCCCGCCAGTCATACCCAGATATCTTGGTGACATCGTCTTCTTGGTCTACCCCTGCCTCTTTTGCCAGGCACCATACCTTCCATCACTGTTCTCTCAAGACCGTTGTGTCTCTTGATGTGACCAAAGTATTCTGTCCAAAATGGAGTTGATAAACGAGTTCTCCTCTATGTTCAGCTTTTACTGAATGTCTATATTTGTCTTTTTCTCCGTCCAGAGTATTCTGAGAATCTTTCTGAAACATTTTGACTCAAAGAGATGGTTACATAGAGTGGTATATTTATTTTGTGCCTCAGCTATAACTATCATCTTTTTTATTTGTCGTTATTTAGCACATTTTCTTTTCTCACCCACTGATAAAATTGGAGTTCATTATAGCCGAGACATAAAGCACTTGTCACTCAAGAAACAAAGGTGCGAATAGGTGTAGCATTCAACTCCCAAAAGTTTCAAAAAAGGTGATCAGGCGCAACGTCATATTGGAGATGGATGATAATCTTGGAGATCCTGTTTACACACTGTGCACATAAAAGAACCCTTAGCAGTTGAAAATCGAAAACAGTAGGCTGTTAGCTACTGTCAGGGCAAAAAATTGAAAGAAATATTAAAATTCCTATTAAACATGCCACGACCTTTCCCTGGACATAGTAAGCCGCAGGAAATACATTGCATAAACAATTTACTATTTGACACCTTAGGCTATCTGGCATACACAGGCCTGTTAGAATACCACGATGATAGTGCAGAGAAAACATGATCTAATTTGTTCAATGTATCAGACAGTTAGTTACATGCATTTTATCAGTCTGGCAACACACATGCTGTAATCATTTTCATAAATGAGAATCAACATGACCAGACAGTTTAAACTCACAAATACTGGGACAAGTTAACAACACACACATCCTATCTATAGACAGACTTGTCATCCTATCTATAGACAGACTTGTCATCCTATCTATAGACAGACTTGTCATCCTATCTATAGACAGACTTGTCATCCTATCCATAGACACAATAGTCTTTGAACCTATCCATTGAACTTTTGCTAGAGTCTAGTCTAGGAGAACTAGGCTTAACACCAGCAAACAGTTGGTGTCGGCGAATGAGCACAGTGAATTCTACCCTAGCTTCAGTACCTTGGGGCATAGCTAATGCACTCTCTCGTAGAGTTGGTACCCTGGAGCGTTGCTACGGCACCCTCTCAGTTACTTGATGTACCAGGGCAGTACATTTGTGGCTTCTGCCTGGGTTGGGAAGAACATCCACAGACAATGTCGAAAATATGAGAAGTACAAAAATGCCATTAATCATACACTCAGTACAGACACACCCCTCTCACCTGACAGGTGTGGACAACCTGTCTTCTCCCACGACACAAATTAGACTGCGTGGGCCCCATCATGCCCACGAAGACATTCACATTTGCGACAAGTATCAGCATATTTTCTCTCAATCCCGTTTCACGAGTGGTCCTCTATGTCTACAATTATTCTCAACATATAACAATGAATACCAAAAAAAACAAGATGGGTGGCTATAAATGGCATTCCCCTATCACCATGACAACAACTTCATTATAAGCATAATTTTCTATGTTTTGTATTCACAACTTTCAATGACTACAAGGTCATTCTGAAAGCAAAATGAGCTTATCCAGCTAAGAAACAATGGGCCCTTACTTAGCCAAGTGATTACTTGCATTAGGGCACTTAAATCAGGCATATTAACCCTTTCTGGTTTGCATGACAGTCACAAAACCAAACATTAGGGCACTTAAATCAGGCATATTAACCCTTTCTCGTTTGCATGACAGTCACAAAACCAAACATTAGGGCACTTAAATCAGGCATATTAACCCTTTCTCGTTTGCATGACAGTCACAAAACCAAACATTAGGGCACTTAAATCAGGCATATTAACCCTTTCTCGTTTGCATGACAGTCGCAAAACCAAACATTAGGGCTCGCTAAAAGAATGAGCATCACAGTGAACGACAACCCTGTTGCAGCCAAGGTCTTCGGCAGCAGGCAGTCCTCTGACGCATGCAGCAGTTACAACATCACCCGTAGGATGGGCTGAGCGGCTTCTCTATGCACTCGCTCTGTAGAGTTTGGTCCTAGCGAAGGCCCTCCCTGGAGACCAGGCTTCCTATTTACTCCTCCTGCATTGTCCCCATTCTCCTGTACGGCTCCGAGTCCTGATCACTACTACAGCAGCGTCTTTAGGCCTTCCACCCGCGCAACCAGAGAGGCATCCTCAGGATCGTTTGGCATGACATGATTTCCAACAGTGAAGTGGTTCGACGAACTCAACTTACAGATATTGCCTCAACGGTTGACCGCCGTCGTGTTGTTTGCCTTTCCTGGGATGTCCCAGCCCATGAGATGCTCCGGCAAGCTGTGTGGGGGGCGAGTGGCGGGAAGAAGCCGTGCTCATTCTGGGGATTTTCTCAGGCCGCCCTCGCAACACCTGGCCAAAACAGATTGCCACTTCCCCAACAGAACTGCAGGCTGCCTGGACATGGAGATTCAACGCGGCGGGCCCTGGTCTTCTAAACATACTATTGATTAAGATGAACAGACTTTTGAAACGTTTTTGGAATTCCATTTTTTTTTAACAACCACATTACATGACGCAGACGGACGCACATGCACAGCTGACATTTGACTGATTATTTTAAATAGATACACTTTTGAGAAAGTTGTTATGTTTCAAAGTTATCATGAGGAAAACTAGGTTTCAAGACCAGAAATTCGATTAATTATTTGATCACACCAGTGATCGTGCATCTGGATTACTTGTGGATATTCACCACACATTGATTCAGACTGACTAGGAGACATTATAGGAAAAGTAGGTGTAATGGAATTGAAGAGTACATCTGGCAAAATACATGTTTTTTTAACTGGTTAATTGCCTGCCTCCCCATTAACACTTCATACTAACATATACTCTTGTATATGAATACTTCATGTGATCTTCTTTGTACGCTTATTTCATGTGATCTTCTTCTTCGTATGCTTACTTCATGTGATCGATAGTTTGTTTATCATGTGTAGATCATTAATTTGTTCAATATGAATTTATTTTATTTTGGGAAAAATATATTTCATATACGGGTATCCAGCACTTCGCTCGAATAGAAAGATACAAATTGAAAAAATTTGCCTGGGCATGAAATGGTTAAAATGTCTCAGTGATACTAATATTATTATCTGTACAGTTTTAACCCGCCACTGTTGCAAAATTGTGACAGAACATATTTACGTCAGTTTCCACTTCCTCAGCAACAAGGTCATTGATTTATCACGTATAAACTTCCGGGTTGATGCCATAGAAACGGCTGAACATACAGGTATAAGAATACTGAAAACTTGGCAACTTCCGTCCGCTTGTTTCTTGGTGAACAATGAATTGTTGATTTGAAACGAGAATTTTGTAACGATTTCTCCTTTTTCCACTTAGATTTGAGGGTGATGAAGTTAAGGTGTTACAACAGATTTTTGTTAGGCAGGTCTGTTTAGTTTGTTTAGAAATAATAAATACGTTTCTTGTGGAAACTAAGGTAGAAAAACAGCAGCACTGCTCTGTGATGAATACAAAATATTTCTGGCGGACCCCAATTAATGAGTCTAAATGTTTGTGATATATTTATGGACATTATCAACTTCATCTTCTCGTATCTCAGAAACTAAGACACACAAACAATAACACAAACAAGTTCTTGATTATCCGTTACCACTTTGAATAACAAACGAACAGAAGTTCTCCAGCACCTGAATAATTCTTCGGCACGTCACATTGTTCTAGGTTGCTCACTTTGAGGGCTTGTATCTTTTTTTGTTTGTCGTCGTATAAATACAATTTGTTTGTGTGTAGAGACATAAATGAAAATAAGAACTTGGCGTTATTGTTTTTTTGTGTGTGTGTATTAGTTTCTGAGTTACAAGAAGATGAAGGTGAAAATGACAAATTTCGTGAAGAATTGGGACCTTCTGAATTTGAAAATCGTCACAGAACACCGATAGTGTTTCTTACAATATCACCATATCTGTTATTTTCCCCTTACAAGTGTATTTATTCTGAATCTGACTTGAGTGCAATCCAGAAGTGTGCTCATTGGTCTGATCAAATACTCGATCATTTCTCTGGTCTTGAAATCACAAAATTGTATGATATGAAATGCATATCTTTATTACACATATAAATATCGACCGATTATCGAGAACAAAATATTAAAAGAAAGTTGCGCATATATTTGTGTCATTATTTTAGAGATATTTAAAACCCAAATGACCGCAGCTAAGTGGCACCAGTGTTAAGATACCAATTTGACTGCTAACCGATATTTTGTGTACCATCGATTCCTATCTAAAGGGACTGTAAAGAGTTATTACGTTAATGTGACGATTCAAGTTTTGAAATAACACAAAAATGACGGAATTTCCTGTGCACGTGCGGCTTTTGTTAAGTTTTTGAAAATCAAATTTAAACACATAAGATTTCTTGAGATCATATTGGGATTACAAAGTCAGAGAAATGACGGACTATTTGATCAGGCCCAATAATCATGCACTTGGATTACACATGGATATAAGATTAATTTATATCCTCAATTTAAACTGATAACGAAAATGGTAATGCTTTAGAGCAGTGTTTCCCGACCTTTTTACACCTACAGACTGGTTTTTTATGTACTGTTCAGACAGAATTAAAAGATCTATTTATAGTTTTTTTTACATTTTTTAAAATCTAATACATTTATTATACAATAAACATTTTATAGTTACTGAGCAGTAAATGTTAATAGAACGCCTTGAATTTTTAAGAAAGCAATCATCATCAAGTAGCATGTACATCGCAGAAAGTCGCTTTCAAGACAGCCGATCTGTAAAACACTCGATCCTGGCCAGCTCTGCCACTATCAATCTCAGAGCCTCTGTAATGTGTCATGTTCTCATTCTGCCAGGTATCCTACTCTCCAGTATTGTTCTATCTAAGCCATTTGATGCGGCAGAAGTATGTTAATTGTAAGCAAAGTTAGTGCGGAATCTGTTACGGCTTCTTTGCTAGAATATTTGATTGCTGTGGCTGCAGTGTTGTTTCTGTGAGATAAAGAGCTGTACTGACATCCATTCCGTTTCTCTGTTTGGTTTTGATCACTGGCAGAGAGTGGTGAATGTTTGGAATGCATTGCCACAGGAAGTAGTGGAGGCAAGGACAATTAATGCTTTTAAGAATAAATTGGATGTGCATAGCTTTTAGAGCAATGAAATATAAATGAAACTGGTTGTATATAGACTCTGCAGAATCTTCTAAACCAGTATAAAAACATTAAGTTAAGAGCGGAAAGTCTTGTCATATCAAATCAGTGAATATACGACCAAGAATTTAATAGAACTTAGTTCACCTCAAGGCAAACTACGCAGTTAAGGGGCAAAGTCATAACTTTTTTGTGGACTGACGGTTGGGAAACACTGCTTTAGAGAGAATAAAGCCACAATTTCAACACATGTGGTGATAAAAATACCTTTAAATGTATGTAGTACCACAAAAATATACCTCCAAAGAGCACAGTTAAATGATAACTCTCATGCATACAAACGCTCAAAATCCTGATTGTGAGATTATGAATGGCATGAATACGACGAATGGCATGAACACGAGAGTACGAAGGCGAGCATCAATGTTCAGCTGAACATACATGAGATCTTGTACTCTAGTGGATGAGACCAGGCCAATGTGGATGAGACAATATACTACTACAGTACGTGTTATAATTCAATATGGATCTCCTCTGAGCTATCCTTCTCTGTCTTTCTGCTATCCTTGTCTTTCCTTTTGCTATCGTTGTCCGACTTTTTGCTATCCTTGTCTGCCTTTTTGCTATCCTTGTCTGCCTTTTTGCTATCCTTGTCTGCCTTTTTGCTCTGCTTTTCCGTTTTTCCAGTGTTCTTGTCCGCAGCATCTGATCATAATGTAACAGAAAAAAATTCATAAATAAGAACAGAGAGAGGATGTCCATCTTGTTGTTAAATACCCACAATGATTAAGTTTACCCTTTTCTGCGAATGCGCACAGCGAGTAGGTTACTCTTTTGTGCGCCCCGAAACGGACGTTAAGTGGCAGGTTGCAGTAGCATTCCGAGCGTGCTGATGAAGGTGGACCGAGGACCTCCAGGTGGTTGTGGTATGCTTGACTTTATCTGCATGTCACTCACTACTACGGGGATCATGTTGATTACTCACATCATTAGTCGGGCTGCCAAGAAAACAGCCCGTTTCCAGGTAGGGCTACTAGGAAGCCAAGGTGTGGTCTTGGCCAGTATGTTTTGCCTGACCCCGACTAACATGTCTGATCAGTATATTTTGCAGGACCAGACGTTAGTCTTCCTCCCCGAAGACGTTAAGTGGCAGGTTGTAGAAGCTTTCCTGACATCCCGAGCATGCTGATGAAGGTTGACCGGGGTCCTCCAGGCGGTTGTGCTATGCTTGGCTTCATGTGTATGTCGCTCACTACTACGGGGATCACATCGATCCACATCTCGTCAGCCAGGCTGTCTTGAAAACAGGAAGAGAGATTGTGGTCTTCATCAGTGTGTTGTACCTGACCGGACTAGCGCCTCAGTTCCCCATGTCTACCTTGAGAATATATCATCTATTTGTGCAGTCATAAATACTATAATAGCTGTGAGTGGGCACAGCCTACTGTAGATACAGGCCTTCTGACTTACAGTGAAATCCCCTTGGAAAAATCACACTCCACGGCTGACTAAATTAAGAAACTTGCATGTGTCAACTATATCAGTGCAACTATAATAGCGTATTTGGGAAACAAAGATGGATATGACTTTGGTTTCTGTGAAAGGATCACTCAACAGTGATTTGTTGTGTTTTGTACCGTGAAATTGTTTTATTTCTCTGTTCGGAGCAGATTTGTTGTGTTTTGTACCGTGAAATTGTTTTATTTCTCTGTTCGGAGCAGATTTGTTGTGTTTTGTACTGTGAAATTGTTTTATTTCTCTGTTCGGAGCAGATTTGTTGTGTTTTGTACTGTGAAATTGTTTTATTTCTCTGTTCGGAGCAGATTTGTTGTGTTTTGTACTGTGAAATTGTTTTATTTCTCTGTTCGGAGCAGATTTGTTGTGTTTTGTACTGTGAAATTGTTTTATTTCTCTGTTCGGAGCATGGATTGCTAATAAACCTGGCTTTGTTCTATCTCAATGTCCTGCTTTGGAAGTAGCAGGATGTAGTCCAGAGAAAGGAATGCATTGTGTCGTATTTTACAGCTTGACTGCGATATTTGCACCTTTCGGTCAGACACACCTGACTTTAGATGGTATTTTTTGAGTACCAGGTTAGCCTTCCCTCTTCGATCCCTGGGGACTGGGGCACTAATAACAGCTGCATTAGCCATCGTGGAAAACAAGACCCATGCCAGTTTTCCTTACAGATTCCAGAGTCAGATCAAGATTTGGACGGAAATAGATGTGATTGGATTATTTCAGAGCAAACGACAAAGAAGATCTATTTGTGCTGTGATGTGGTAAATGACAATATGTTATATTGACAAACATAGACCTATCTTATGTTAAGATCAGCGATACAACTAGCTTATATTGTCAAACATAGACCCTATCTTATACTGTCAAACATACACCTAAATATACTGTCAAACATAGACCTAAATATACTGTCAAACATAGACCTAAATATACTGTCAAACATAGACCTATCTTATACTGTCAAACATGGACCTATGTTATACTGTCAAACATAGACCTATCTTATTGTAAGATCAGATTGCTTCCTGACTTATCTATGATTTCATGTTCTGAAGTAGTCACAAGCTGTGAGACCAAGAATGGAAAGACTTACCCAACTCTAGAATCTCCTCTGCCTTCAACGAGTCGTCGCCATCATCGTCTGCCTTCTGTTTGGACTTGGGCCTTTTCTTGCCAGAGCTAGAATTTTCTTTTGACTTTTTGTCCTGTTTCTTCTCATCTTTCCTTCTCTTCACTGACTCTGCACCTTCTATTTCCTCTTCCTCAGCAATATTGTCATTATCATCTGTTTCTGTCTTTGAGTCATCTGTGGGAGGACTGTCATCTGTGGGAGGACTGTCCTCTGTAAACAATCCAGAAAAATAATAATTGACAACTCATAAACAAAACAGTACAGACCCCCTCTAAAAAACAAACCTACATTATTTCTTCTTCTTCGTTCGTTCTCAATCTCCCGCTACCAAACCCTGAAAGGGCTTAAGTAGCAGAATGTAGTCCAGAGAATGGAATGCGTTGTGTTTACAGCTTGACTGCGATATTTGCACCTTTCGGTCCAACTTCAGCAAGCATTTTTTTAGTACCGGGTTAGCATTCCCTCTTTGATTCCTTCTCCTTAGCCAGTCTGCCCTGCTACAGCCTGTTATCCAGGATCACCGCGTGGAGGTGTAGAAGGGTCTTGGCAGCTCTGGTTCGCTGGCCCTGACGCTAGCAGTCAGCTATGGGTCGCTGACCACTGGAGCTCATGCGCTGCTCAGCATCTTGATGCCAAACCTACATTTAATATGTATGATGCAGGCCAACTCTCCCTAAATCGAGATGCATTCAGATGGAGACTAAAGCCACATGATGAAGGTATAATTTCACTATACTATACTTCTGCGTTTGTTCTTACACTCCTACTAGGTTAATGGCGAGGGCTCGACTTCATCGCTTCGAGTTTCCCCATATGGCTCGGTCTCTCAGCAGCTCGGTCTCGAGAGCATCGCACACGAACTCTGTAGTTCCAGCGATGAACCCAAGGATCTCTGAGAAAAAAATGACATTAAGAACCGACCTTCGCAGCTTGAATTTGAACTACGACAGTCTGAACACGAGGCAAACAGCTTGACCATAGAGCCATGAATAGGGGTTTCAAGTAGCAGGATGTAGTCCAGAGAACAGAATGCGTTGTGTCACTAGTTTACAGGTTGACTGCAATATTTGCATATTTCGGTCCAACACATCCTTCTTCAACATCACTATACTATACTACTTCGTACGCTAAACATTAACATGGAGCAGGCTGGTAGACTGACTGCTGATCGAGATTCCTATAGAATGGCTGTGATGAGAGCGACATTCTGCCAAGGAATGCTACATGATGATGATGTGGTTTCATTGTCTTCTTTTTGAGTGTCCACCACATTGTGACAGCATGTCTGGCTTCTCGTTACACAGTATGCCAAGTAGGAAAGTAGTCACTGAGGTATGGCTCACGTTCCGGCAGCTACCTTGGTAAGTTCATACCTCAGGTGTGGAAGTTTGTCACAGGTGAGAGTACAGGTAAGCACATCTGTGACAATGATTACCTGGTGGCTGTCAGAACTGCTGCTAGCAATCATATTGGTAGATTGTTCAAGTGCATGAGCCTCGGCTGTATAATTAGAGCAGTTTGCTAGTGGGAATACACATTGTCTACATGATAGTGTAGCTGGCTCTAAGCACAACCCTAGTCAGCCCTTACAACACTCCACAATCACCCCTAACAACCCTCCCTAGTCACCCCTTACAACCCTCCCCATTCACCTCTTACACATGCACCAGTTTACAGCAGTACTATTATCTCCTCCCGTATCAAGACCCCCGTTCCAGCCCACAAGCGCCCGTGGAAGCCACAAAGCTTTAAACCACTGCCATTCACAGAACTACCAGACACAATCCAACCTGGCAAACAATACAAACACAAAGACAGACCTTGGTCTGGTGGCGTTTCTATGGTTATGGTGGTATCGTCTGGCTTCGTACTATTCTCATTCTTCTTTTTCTCCTCCTTGGGCTTCGGTTTCGGCTTGAAATTCTGGGTGAAATAATCGTAACCACGTGAAAGCATTCTAGGACAGAGGTTTCACCGACATATCTCTTTCAGGACTTGAGGAGGCTCACCCTGGGGGCCACTCTTCCCCTTCTCTCTCTCTTCTCACCTCACTCTGTTTCATTTGACTTTGTCCTACAGTCACACCCTTGCACAACTTTCACACGCGCCCTCATGGTGAGGCCCTTCCATTGCACTTTGGTTGGGCTAGCTTCTGAGGGCGCACAAACCTAGCATAGGTACATACAGATGCACACATGCATCCAAGCACTGGTTTATGCGTCCTGATATCAATCAATGGACTACGGTCTGGAGTGGAAAATGGCGCGCCTCCGCCAGTAGAAACTAGCGAGGCAAACATCTAAGCAAAAATAATAAACATTTCAGGACTTGATTCTTTTTAGGTTTGGACCAAATTAATTTTCAGCTGTAGCAAAATTTCACTGCTTCCCTTTTACAACTGACTATTCCACACCATAGCATAGACAAATATAGTACTCATTATATATCATTGTCAAGACAAATGGGTACAGAAAATGAAAATATCAGCAAATTGCTGATATTTCATTATTTGAAAAAAATTATGTTGTAAAATAAAAACAATTTAATGGGTAGATAATTTATAAGTCAAAATATTGTAAATAAGTCAAAATATTGTAAATAAGTCAAAATATTGTAAATAAGTCAAAATATTGTAAATAAGTCAAAATATTGTAAATAAGTCAAAATATTGTAAATAAGTCAAAATATTGTAAATAAGTCAAAATATTGTAAATAAGTCAAAATATTGTAAATAAGTCAAAATATTGTAAATTAGTCAAAATATTGTAAATAAGTCAAAATATTGTAAATAAGTCAAAATATTGTAACTCATCATCCTTTTTCATTGGACTGAATTGTTGATTTCAATTTGTCTGGTAATTTTGCAGAATAGTATCCAAAGTCCCTCCAAACTTTATTTGATGCATTTATCTCCAAAAACGGTCTATTAGAAGCAGTGGGCGTTGCCATTATTTTTTAGGAATCAACAAAACAGTTTAGCTACTTCAGAACGCAAATATATCACTTATTCAGTACCAAAACACGTGTGGCTCGACTCAAATGTCACCAACGGAAGCTGTTCTAGTTCTGGCTGTAATTTTTAAGTAGTTTGGTTAACACAAAACCCGAATCACGACTCTACAAAACAAAATCTTATTTATCGGTTAATGGTCCTCTGGGGTTTAAATCAGAGCCCGATATATCGGTCATCGGTCCTGAAAGAGTTAACAGGACTTCTCCAAGGTACAGGTACTGTTGTGAGATCTTTTTTTGTTGTTTTCTTCTTCATCATCCATTATGAAACTCTCGCTACCAAGTAACAGGATGTTGTCCGGAGAATGGAATGCTAAGTGTCGTAGTTTACAGATTGACTGAGATATTTGCACCTTTTGGTCCGGCACATCCGACTTCAACGTGCATTTATGTGTACAGGGTTAGCCTTCTTCCCTCTTCGATCCCTTCTCCTTAGTCAGTATGTATGTCCTGTTGCAGTCTGTTATTCAGGATCACCTTCTCCTTAGTCAGTATGTCCTGTTGCAGTCTGTTATTCAGGATCACCACATGGAGGTTGTTGTTTCGAATTCCCATAATGAGCAGGTTACTCTTTTGTGCTCCCTGAAAAAAAAATTGGTTAATGGGAAGAAGGCAGAGGGTGGGCATAAATAAGGAGTACTCTGAGTGGCGTAAAGTGAAAAGTGGAGTGCCCCAGGGCTCAGTTTTGGGACCAATTTTGTTCTTGATATATAAAAATGATTTGGACATTGATATGGGATCCATGATTGCAAAATTTGCTGATGACACAAAACTATGCAGTAGTGTCTCATCTAAAGCGGAAGTGGATATATTGAGGTTGGATTTAGATAAAATTCAAGAATGGTCTGTAAACTGGCAAATGGAGTTTAATGTAGATAAATGTACAGTCATCCACATGGGTAGATCCAATATGGAACATAATTACAGAATGGGAGAGAACAATATTAAAAAGATAAATTAGGAAAGGGAACTAGGGGTTATAATAGATCATAAGGGTAAGGTGAGGGAGCAAGTTCAGGTAACTGTGAAAAAGGCAAATGCAATGTTAGGTATGGTAAAAAGAAATATTAACCTTTAGCACGCCACATTTTCTGTGAAAAAAATTTGACCTAATTAATTTTTGTAATTTTTCGCTATGATAGTCGTCTTTCAAAATTTGTAACTTTTATGTTTGTTTGTCAATAAATATGATTTTCTGGTGTGTAGACACACAATAGCATAACAAACATGTGGGTGTTATTGTTTTTGTTGTGTGTTTGTTAGTTTTTGAGATTCAAAAAGATAAATTTGAAAATCTCGGAAAAAATTTTGACTCGACCACTAGGCCTAGTCGCTCCGATAGAAAACCATGGAAACCACAACGTATCGATACTGTGTTTACAATATCGACACAACTGTTAGTTTCCAATTCAAACGTAGTTCTTTCATCTAAACAAACAAAATAAAAAGATCTACTCGATAAAGATCGTTCCCAACAACCTACTTCACCTTTCGCAAAAAGTCAGCTTGCTCCAAACGGCGTATACAAAATTAAAACTGTTGAAAAGCCATTTGTAATCGAACATACGATACTTTAACCGGCAAAATATCATGTATATATGGAGGGCGTATTCAGCAGTAAAAAATGGCTGTTGGAGGACTCCGTTTAAAAAAAATAAAAAATTTTCCATTAACCGTTTTTGTAGGCCGAGTTGGTTCCAAGGGAACGAACAAGGGTGTGCTAAAGGTTAAACATAGGAGGAAGGAAGTGATAGTCAAACTGTATAAAGCATTAGTTAGATCTAGATTTGAGTACTGTGTACAGGTGTGGAGTCCTTATCATAGAGGGGATATAAACATGCTGGAAAGGATACAAAAAAAGAGCGACAAAGCTGTTAGTGGGATTCCAGAATTACAGTTATGAGGAAAGACTAAGAAAAACCGGCCTACAGTCTCTAGAAGAGAGAAGAATTCGTGGTGACTTAATACATGTTTATAAGATGATCAGAGGAATGGATAAATTAGACTATAACAAGTTTTTAAAAATACAGCCACCGACAATAACACGAGGGCATAGCTACAAGCTGACTAAAGAGAAGTCCAGGTTAGATATTTGGAAATATTTTTTTTAGTCAGAGTGGTGTCTATTTGAATACCCACAGCTTTTAGAGCAAGGTGATGTGAATGAAACTGGTTGTATACAGACTACAGGGTCTTCTAAACCAGTATAAAGATGTTAAGTTAAGAGTGTTAAGTGACGGGTTGCAGTAGCTTTCCTCACATCTCACCTCACATCAGGTGAGGGTCTTGGCCAGTATATTTCTCCTGACCTTGGCTAACATTCTCTGATCAGGTGTTTTGCTTAGACCAGACGTTAGCTTTACACCCCCCCCCCCCCCACCCACCCACTGGGATAAGGTAAAAGTTAACCCAACTCTAAAAGACATGTCAACCCAACTCTCAACTTGCCAACCCATCTCCCAACCCTTAGCCAACCCAACTCAACCCCCAACCAACCCAACTCTCAACCCCCAGCCAACCCATCTCCCAACCAACCCAACTCTCAACCAACTGAACTCTCAACTCCCAGCCAACCCATCTCCCAACCACCCCAACTCTCAACCCCCAGCCAACCATTACCTTGATTTTATTAATCAGATATCTCCTCTCTCTCTCCAGAGATACAATCCTTTGGCCCACATCTTCAACCAGAAGGACTGGGTTCTCATATGGTTTGAGCTTCTTCTGTGAACCCACTATTTCATCTCTCCATTGCTGAAATAACCAGATTCTGAAAGTTAAGCTAAGAAAGCGACAGTCACTGGAATAACCATGATCTCATAAAATTGAAATAATCATATTTAATAACTATAAATTGAAATGAATAATATCACAATAATAACCATAAAGTGATCCCCAAATTGAAATTAACCACCTAAAAAAATTACCATAAATTAAAATAAGTATCGTACAAAATTACCAAAAATTGAAATAACCACCTCATAAAATAATTATACTGAAATAACCACCTCACAAAATAATTATACTGAAATAACCACCTCACAAAATATAAATTGAAATACCCATATAATAAAATGACTCAACTGAAATAACCATTTCACAAATAAACCAGAAATATATCCCCTTAAATAGCCATCAATGGAATCTCACAAAATAGATACAAACTACAATAACCATCTCACAACACTGATATTCACCAAAATATCCAAACCACAAAATAGATATACACCAAAATATCCACATCAATATACTTTGACATACCACCAGGGAGATTATGAATAATGACATACCACCAGGGAGATTATGAATAATGACATACCACCTGGGAGATTATGAATGACATACGACCAGGGAGATTATGAATAATGACATACCACCTGGGAGATTATGAATAATGACATACCACCTGAGAGATTATGAGTAATGACATTCCACCAGGGAGATTATGAGTAATGACATACCACCTGGGAGATTATGAGTAATGACATACCACCTGAGAGATTATGAGTAATGACATACTACCAGAAAGAACATCAGTAATGACATACCACCAGGAACATCAGTAATGACATACCACCAAGAATATTATGAATAATGACATACCACCAGGAACACAAGTAATGACATACCACCAGGAAGAACATCAATAATGACATACCACCAGGAACACCAGTAATGACATACCACCAGGAACATCAGTAATGACATACCACCAGGAACATCAGTAATGACATACCACCAGGAATATCAGTAATGACATACCACCAGGAACACAAGTAATGACATACCACCAGGAACACAAGTAATGACATACCACCAGGAAGAACATCAGTAATGACATACTACCAGGAACATCAGTAATGACATACCACCAGGAACACAAGTAATGACATACCACCAGGAACACAAGTAATGACATACCACCAGGAACATCAGTAATGACATACAACCAGGAACATACCGTCGTCTCATTGATCAACTTCTCCAATGTGTCCATCTCTACTGGTGTGAAAATTGGATCTTCGACATCTGAAAAGTTTTTAACGGTAGCCAAGAAATAGTTGGTCTGGTTGAGTGTGTCTTTCAGGGCATCAAGGGCTTTTGGCCTCTCTTCCAGTTCGTAGACTCGCCTAAAGACATCAAGAGCTTTATCCTTCAGGGATTTGAGCTTCTCTTTGAAATCCTGGCGAAGAGAGAAGTGTTGGGAAACGATTCTTACTCTGGGGTTATATCAATGAAGAAAAAAAATAAATTGTTAGCGATAACAATATGAGCACTTGAAAAAAAATACACCCAGATCTGAAATTGAAGAAATAAGTCATTCGTAATTGAACACCGCAAGGGTGTCAAGTTAGCCAATCCTTGAACCTGTAACACCCACATATCAGTGTGCTTGTAAATACTTCATTACTCGAGCAACCCACTATTCTGGGTGAGGAAAATGACCATTATTTTAAGGGGTATTTGGACTGTACTGCTCGGATTTTGGTCATTATATAGTGATGTCTGTGAAGTACATACATTTCATGAAATAAATATGGAGTCACACACATCGAAGCATGTTTCAGGGCAATGAAAGAGCTGGCATTCTGGTCAATGAAAGAGCTGGCCTTCTGGGCAATGAAAGAGCTGACATTCTGGTCAATGAAAGAGCTGGCATTCTGGGCAATGAAAGAGCTGACATTCTGGGCAATGAAAGAGCTGGCATTCTGGGGAATGAAAGAGCTGGCATTCTGGGGAATCAAAGAGCTGGCATTCTGGGGAATCAAAGAGCTGGCATTCTGGGGAATGAAAGAGCTGGCCTTCTGGTCAATGAAAGAGCTGGCCTTCTAGTCAATGAAAGAGCTGGCCTTCTAGTCAATGAAAGAGCTGGCCTTCTAGTCAATGAAAGAGCTGGCCTTCTAGTCAATGAAAGAGCTGGCCTTCTGGTCAATGAAAGAACTGGCCTTCTGGTCAATGAAAGAGCTGGCCTTCTGGGTAATGAAAAAACTGGCATTCTGGGTAATGAAAAAACTGGCATTCTGGGTAATGAAAGAACTGGCATTCTGGTCAATGAAAGAGCTGGCCTTCTGGTCAATGAAAGAGCTGGCCTTCTGGTCAATGAAAGAGCTGGCCTTCTGGTCAATGAAAGAGCTGGCCTTCTGGTCAATGAAAGAACTGGCCTTCTGGTCAATGAAAGAGCTGGCCTTCTGGGTAATGAAAAAACTGGCATTCTGGGTAATGAAAAAACTGGCATTCTGGGTAATGAAAGAACTGGCATTCCAACTGGGTGAGGTGCGGCCACAAATATCCAGTCCAGCTGTAAAATGCAGTAATATATTACATATAAATTTGTTTTTCCAATTTAAAAAAAGAAAAGGGGATCAGCAACATGCAGTGATGACCCTATGCTCTGCAGGGAGATATAAGTTACAGAACAAGAAGAGAAAGTGTCAAAAAAATAGAGGCGAGAGAAGATCGTGGTATATTTATACCGATTTCTTGGCATCGTCAGAATGTTCATACAGCCAATCGGACGTCTCGCTGAGCAATGCAAACAGCTTCTCCCTTTCGTCCTCGGTGGAGCACTTTTCGTACGGCCCGTGGCCCAGCTTCTCCTGGAAGTCAAAGATGAAAGCCTCCAGCTCATTCTTGGACTGCTCCAGCTCAACCTTGACAAGGTCAGCTTTCCTGAGATCTGCCAGCCTGTAAGTGAATGTCAAGGTCAGGGGATAGGTTGCCACTTGATGCTTCAAGTCAAGAATGTCTTGTGGTGATTTCAGTGTACATGTCTTGTGGTGATTTCAGTGTTCATGTCTTGTAGTGATTTCAGTGTTCATGTCTTGTAGTGATTTCAGTGTACCTGTCTTGTGGTGATTTCAGTGTACATGTCTTGTGGTGATTTCAGTGTACATGTCTTGTGGTGATTTCAGTGTACATGTCTTGTGGTGATTTCAGTGTACATGTCTTGTGGTGATTTCAGTGTACATGTCTTGTAGTGATTTCAGTGTACCTGTATTGTCTGTCTTGTGGTGATTTCAGTGTAAGTGTATTGTCTGTCTTGTAGTGATTTGAGTAAGTGTATTGTCTGTCTTGTAGTGATTTCAGTGTAAGTGTATTGTCTGTCTTGTAATGATTTCAGTGTAAGTGTATTGTCTGTCTTGTAATGATTTCAGTGTAAGTGTATTGTCTGTCTTGAAGTGATTTCAGTGTACATGTATTGTCTGTCTTGAAGTGATTTCAGTGTACATGTATTGTCTGTCTCATAGTGATTTCGGTGTACATGTATTGTCTGTTTCTTGGTGATGTGTGTCCATATATCTTCTTCTCCCGGGAAGGACGACTAACGACTGGTCAGGCAAAATACACTGGCCCGGCTAAGCCTTCCTTTATAAGCTATCAGCCAGAAGAAGAGGCCTCCACATCCCATGGTAAGAAAAGAGGAGTGGATAGGTCAAGTCAGACTAATGAGGGTTGGGCATGGGGCTGGCTATGCCTTCCTGTAGAAGTTACAAACCAGATGACAAATTAAAGAAGATTTGCACACCATTAGGTTAAAGTTAAAAAAGGTAGAAAGCTTTTATATTTTCTTCTACATTATTGTGTCCCCAGCAACACCTTCATGAGGGGCCCCCTGTTTCTCACAGAGCCTGCTGTGGGGCACGACTGAGTACCTGGGAGTATAACTGGGCGGGCAGATTAGGCTCATTAGCCTTGGTTGACAGCCAATCTAAAAGAAGGTAATAGGTGGTGGCCAGTATGAAACTTTAAGACAAGGCATGGAAGATATTAATGCCATGTGGAGATAAGTTTGTTCTCAAGGGCAAATTGATGACGATCATCAGAGAACTAAAGGCCTGTGACACTAACATCATCCGTACCCCGGTGCCCAGGACCCATCGAAGTGGCTGGCAATTGGAGAGCCCGTGCGGTTACGGACATCATTGAGGTGTTATCGGAAATACTCACGAAGTTCCAGTTCCATACCAGCCTTCCCAATGTATGTCATACCACACTGGCGGCAGATGATAGAATATATGAGGTTACGGGAATTACATGTAAATCCCTCTTTGATGAAGAACTCTGCTTTGGGAAAGGTAATGGAGCGAGACAGAGTGACATGATGGCTGGTAAAATCTGGTTAGGCAAAACACACTGATCAAAGAATGTTAGCCAGGGTCAGGAGAAATATACTGGCCAAGACCCTCACCTGACCTCCTCATTGGTCGTCCTGGAAAAGGGCTGTTGTCGAGGACAACAGTCTGGCTAACAAGATGAGGTTCGTCGTGATCTCCGTAGCAGTGAGCGACACGCAGATGAGGCCAAGCATTACACAACCGCCTGGAGGATCCCAGTTCATCTTCATCAAAACGCTCAGGATGTGAGAAAAGCTACTGCAACCTGTGACTTAACGCCCTTTTCAGGCACACATAAGAGTAACCTTCTCATTATGGGCAACAACAACTTTCGGTCCGACACATCCAATTTCAGCAGGTAATCTGGGCACAACTCAGATGTAATGTTCGAGGGATGTGCATTACAACACAGCAAGAAATAAACCATAATCACCAGAAATGAACCTAATCATAGAGTCTAACAGGTAAGTCCTAAACAGGAGAAGTCAGTCAGGCAAACCTCTTTTTGCTGGCCTTGAACTTGTCTTCAGGCATGTCTCTCACATCCAAAGTTTCTGGCACAACTTGGATGGCCTCCTTGATGCTGACCACTTTGGGAGCTTTATCCTTAGGCTCAACCTTCTTCTTGTCAACCTTTTCAGTCTTCTCTGAACCGCTCTCAGCCTACGTAGAATAATGTCAACAATGATCAATGAACGCAATGACAAACATAAACATAGAATAATATCAACAATGATAAATGAACGCAATGACAAACATAAACATAGAATAATGTCAACAATGATAAATGACAAATAATATCAACAATGACAAGTAATTTCAACAATGACAAGTAATTTCAACAATGACAAGTAATTTCAACAATGATAAATAACATCAACAATGACAAGTAATTTCAACAATGATAAATAACATCAACAATGATAAATGATAAATAATATCAATGATAAATAATATAAACAATGACACATAATATCAACAATGATAAATGGCAAATAATATTCAACAATGACACGTAATATCAACAATGACAAATAATATCAACAATGATAAATAATATCAACGATAAATGGCAAATAATATCAATGATAAATAATATCAATGATAAATAATATCAACAATGACACGTAATATCAACAATGACAAATAATATCAACAATGATAAATAATATCAACGATAAATGGCAAATAATATCAATGATAAATAATATCAACAATGACACGTAATATCAACAATGACAAATAATATCAACAATGATAAATAATATCAACGATAAATGGCAAATAATATCAATGATAAATAATATCAACAATGACACATAATATCAACAATGACAAATAATATCAACAATGATAAATAATAACGATAAATGGCAAATAATATCAATGATAAATAATATCAACAATGACACGTAATATCAACAATGACAAATAATATCAACAATGATAAATAATATCAACGATAAATGGCAAATAATATCAATGATAAATAATATCAACAATGACACGTAATATCAACAATGACAAATAATATCAACAATGATAAATGGCAAATAATAACAACAATGACAAATAATATCAATGATAAATAATGATAAACTTAACAGACACACACACCCCAGCCCTCAATTGTATGTATTCATCCCTTCCTATATAATTTACTAGCTCATATTTTTGCTGCTGCTGCTGATGAAGAACTAATTCACTCCCAAATATTTTGAATGTAAAACTCAAACACAGCATCACTTAGATGTGATCTGTTTATCTTCAATAAAAGGTCCCTGAGATAACACATATTTAATACCAAACTGTTCACAATTGCGGCCAGAATACAATGAAATACATATATTTTACAAACGAAGGTGAACATTTGTGTATGATGGATTATAGTTGCATTATTGTTTTCATTTTTAAAAATTGTGACAAAAATTGTTCCCTCATCAGCACATTATTCAGCTCTAAACCAATACACGAATAACGTAATGACTTTCTATTGATGGTAATCCACACGGGAAGATGTTCTGAAAGTTTCACATAATTTGGTGCAGTTGTTTCACAGTATTGACATTTTACTGAAGGCACGTGATGTTGAAAACATGCTCACAAATAAAAGCACCAATCAAAACCAGTGTGAGTGTTTACAGTTTACGCACACCTAGAAAGAATGTTCCTGCTGTATTCAATATATCTCTACACACACACATTTATATTATACACACAAGTATCGCTGTGGAGGATCTTAAACCTCTACTGAATTTATGAATTGTTACTACCATTGTTTGAGACAAAAGAGGGCTCCGTCCCCTCGTCAATAGATTTAGTTTCACTTTCATCGCTCGACTTAGAACTAAGACTAGATAAAGAAATTGAAATATCGCTATCAGAACAATCTACATCATCATCACTACCGTTAGCAATAATATAATCTGGCTATTACCGAGCTTGTACTGTAAAAACTCTATTTGGTCTGACTCAAGGCTTACCTCTGGAAAAATAACATTTGGTTTCCAAATACGAAAATAAACATTTTTTTAACGAAACAGACGCTAACTCTTCCGGAGATAAAAAGTAAAAAAATCTGGACTTCCGCCAATAACCAAAACAAACATTTAGGAGAATTAAGAATAGGAAAATATTTGATTTTGCGAACACAGTCGCAAAAGCCAAAATATCGGCTCCTGGGTTTTGTTGCAAAATTTGGAAGCCGATGTTTCGGCTAGTGGGAGTGAATGAGTTAAGCTGTAACGTAGGCATTTCTGTTTTTCTCCTAGTGCAATACCTGACCACACCAATTTATGCTTTTTTTTGCACTTTATTTTAATCTACAGTACCACAGCAGCCTCGCCTTCATTTTTGTTTTCAACCACCACCACACCAAAAGACACAAAAACAGTGCCAACAAACTGTAATCAGCCACAAAAGAAATTCTGTCCATAATTACCTGGTCTTCTTTTTGCGGAGACTCTTTTTCCTCAGGTTTATCCTCTGGTTTTTCTTCCGGCTTGTCCTCGCTGTCTGGCTTCTCTGGCTCGTCATCTTTCTTCGCACTATCCTCTCCAGCTCCATCCTTCTCACTCTCCTCTTCCTTCTGATCGTCCGAGCTACTATCAGCCTCCTGGTCAGGGTCTGGCTGCTCCTCCTACCAAAGGGAACATATGACTGTTCATATGAGGTTGTATGTTGGAAGTTTATTAACAACGACAGAACAAAATAATAAAAATGTTAATCCTATATTTCAATAAATTAATTATCGGTAAAACATTGATTGGTTGATTAATGGACATTTACGCTCCACATGAAGCATAGGAGCACCACTACAGGTGACCTCTTTACAGGAAGCCTGTAGACAAGCATTTGTCTTGTTTCAAAAACAAGGCTTTACATGATGATGTTGCTACCCCCATGCACAACCTTAATTAGTTGCCTAACAAAATGCTTGGGAAACAAGATTAAGATCAAGGTCAGGTGAAACATTCTGACCAAGACCTTACCTCATATCAGGGTCAGGTGAAACATACTGACCAAGACTCTACCTCACATCAGGGTCAGGTGAAACATACTGACCAAGACCCTACCTCACATCAGGGTCAGGTGAAACATACTGACCAAGACCCTACCTCACACCAGGGTCAGGTGAAACATACTGACCAAGACTCTACCTCACGTTCTCCTGGAAACAGGATAGCCCATAAAGCAGTCTGGCCAACAAGGTGGGGGGACCAACATTTTATGATCCCCCACAGCGGTGAGCCTTCTCAGAATCCCCACATTGCACTACAGCTAGTAAGACCAAGGTTCACCTTCTTCAGTACACCACACGATGTAAGATGAGCCACTGTAACCCAGTACTAAAAAAAACATCACCGAGAGCGAATAACTCAGCACCAGTAGCCTCAGACAATATTTTTCAGGACAGAACAAGTCAGACTATGCCACGAACTCAGATGTAGACAAGTCAACATTTGATGAGGTCAAAAATGGGTACATGTTGAAGACCTATGCTCCACTGGGAGGTTCAGATTGACAAAACTTGACAAGCATGTTGCAAAAGGTGCCTGAATAGGGATGTGCTTTGGGATAACAACCATAACATGTAGAATAATTGCTATGAAACCGTCACTGCAGGTGGATGGATACAGACGTCCATCTGTAGTTGTCGGCTTGTGCGCCACTTGTAGCTAAAAGGTGAATCACACGAACTCATATCAAACGACAAGGTTCTGACATATGTCCCAGTTAGATATCCCAGCACATCTGCGTGCACAAGTTAGATACTGTTTTCTTCTTCTTCGTCGTTGGTTCTCAATTTCCCGCTAACAAGCCCTGTAAAGGGCTTTGCAGGCAGCAGGATGGTGTCCAGAGAACGGAATGCATTGTGTCGTAGTTTACAGCTTGACTGCAATATTTGCACCTGTCAGTCAGACACCTGGATGGCATTTTTTTGGTACTTTGATCCCTTCTCTTTAGCCAGCCTGCTCTGTTAACGCCTTTATACCATTTTAGAAGACTCTGCAGTCTGTAAACAACCAGTTTCTTTACATTACCTTGCTCTAAAAGCTTTACGGATCCAATCTGTTCTTTAATGCATTAATTGCCCATGCTGCCACTACTTCTTTTGGCAATGCATTCCAAGTATTCACCACTCTCTGATTAAATTTCCCCCCCCCCCCTAATATCTAATCTGGACCTTTCTTTAGTTAATTTGTAGCTAAATAGTGGTCCAGATAGGAGAACAATGAGAAGGCAATATAAGCCGGGAGGGCGTGATATTGGTATAAGAGAGGGGGGAAGAGAACTGATGGAAGAATGGGGGGGGGGGGGGGGGGGGGGAGAAAGGAAGACAAATAGATGGGGGCCAGTCGTTTCCGCCAACACCTCAACGACATCCGCAACCGCACTGGTTCCCCAATTGCCAGCCACTTCAATGGTCCTGAGCACCAGGGTATGGCTGACGTCAGTGTCACTGGTCTAGTTTCGTGCTTCTCTGACGATCGTCATCGATTCGCCCTTGAGAACAGACTTATCTCGAGTATGGGCTGTCTCCAACCACATGGTATTAATATCTTCCATACTTTTTCTTAAACCCTCACACTGGTTCCCATCTATTTGTTTTCCTTCCCTCCCCCCCCCCCCATTCTTCCATCAGTTCTCTTCCCCCCTCTCTTATATCAATATCACGCCCTCCCGGCTTATATTGCCTTCTCATTGTTCTCCTATCTGGACCACTATTTGGCTTATCAGGCATATTCCGCCACTTTTTGTTTGACCGTTCCCATTTCAGTTTCTATCGAGCACTTGGCACAACTGGTCGCTTAGACAGAAAGCGTCTCCTACCTGAAACAGATGTGTTGACCATTTTTTTCTTATATGTTGATTTGTTAGTTCAGTGTTGTTGTCCCTGATGAAGGCCTATTGGTCGTAACGTAGGTTTTGTTTGTGTTCTCGTCTCGGTGCGGTATCTGACCATACCCATTTTTAAATTTTGATTAAGCTCAACCTTAATCAACTTTTACTAGTTTTTTTTCATGTTTTTTGCCCATTATACACATCCACAGAACCGCTGCAGCCTCGCCTTATTTTAATTTGTAGCTGTGCCCTCTTGTTCTTGTAGGTGGTTGTATTTTGAAAAACATTTGTTTTAGTCTACTTTATCCTTTCCGTTGATTATCTTATAAACATGTATTAAGTCACCTCAAATTCTTCTCTTTTCTAGACACGGTAGGCCGATTTTTCTGAGTCTTTCCTCAAAACTGTAATTCTGGAATCTCACTATCAGCTTTGTCACTCTTTTTTGTATCCTTTTCAGCATGTTTATATCCCCTCTATGATAAGGACTCCACACCTGTACACAGTACTCCAATCTAGGCTAACTAATGCTTGATACAGTTTGACTATCACTTCCTTACTCCCATGTTTAATATTTCTTTTTTTCATACCTCATATTCTATTTGCCTTTTTCACTGCTACCTGGACTTGCTCACTCACTTTACCTGTATATCTATTATAACCCCTAGGTTGCAGCTTGTTATCCAGGATCACAGCGTGGAGGTGGAGAAGGTCTTGGCAGCTCTGGTTCGTTGACATTGACGCCAGCAGTCAGCTTTGGGTCACTGACTGCTGCAGCTCATTTACTGCTCATCATCTTGATATATGATGTTGTCACATTTCCTGGTTGCAGTCCACCCATACTGCCAGTTAATCACCCTCAACACTTTCACGATCAACTTTAAAATGTATAAACCACCCACAAACTCATACAATCCTCTCAGTAGATTGTTGTAACTTCAAGTTCGTGTTTTTTTTACAAGATCTGTTAAGTTTTTTACAAAACCAGATGCAAGTTTGTAGATCCCAATTTTTTTCCGTCATGACAACGATGAATGCAGTTCACACACGTAATAAAAGTACTACTGCAAACAAACCAGACGAGCGGGGCAGATGTTACTCATTCTACATGAACATTAGGTTCAGAGATGAACCTGTGCCTAGCTACCTCTGGCTAGATCCAGCTATACTGGAATGATGCCAATCTAGATTTAAATTTTAAATCACACTTCGTAACTAAATAAATAATAAATTATGGAAATTAAAAAACAAATTTGCAACCAAAACTCCCCCCCCCAAAAAATTAATTATGTTAGAAAATAATATAAATTCTAAAAGAATATTACAAAAATGCCAACTATCACCATCATGCTAAGAATGAATGCTCATTAACTATCATTCCGTATATTTTAAAAATGTTGGGTGGACCCTTATGGAGCATAAACATGCCAATGTGTTCTGACTCCTCCTCTTCTGATCTCTTGTTAAAACTCTTTGATTTATGTGTCATATTTAGGGCATTAGTTTCTAGTTCTTTTTTAAAATTTAGGGCATTAGTTGCTAGTGCTTTTTTTCATTTGGGGCATTAGTTGCTAGTGCTTTTTTTCATTTGGGGCATTAGTTGCTAGTGCTTTTTTTCATTTGGGGCATTAGTTGCTAGTGCTTTTTTTCATTTGGGGCATTAGTTGCTAGTGCTTTTTTTCATTTGGGGCATTAGTTGCTAGTGCTTTTTTTCATTTAGGGCATTAGTTGCTAGTGCTTTTTTTCATTTAGGGCATTAGTTGCTAGTGGTTTTTTTCATTTGGGTCATTAGTTGCTAGTGCTTTTTTTCATTTAGGGCATTAGTTGCTAGTGCTTTTTTTCATTTGGGGCATTAGTTGCTAGTGCTTTTTTTCATTTAGGGCATTAGTTGCTAGTGGTTTTTTTCATTTGGGGCATTAGTTGCTAGTGCTTTTTTCATTTAGGGCATTAGTTGCTAGTGCTTTTTTTCATTTGGGGCATTAGTTGCTAGTGCTTTTTTTCATTTGGGGCATTAGTTGCTAGTGCTTTTTTTCAGATGGAGAAGGTTACGCTACATACAGACACCTTTCAGCTTGTGTTAATGGTGGGGTTAATAATGAGGCTCCGCTAAATGATTTTGTTTCCGTTAAATTTTTTAGGTCATATCATAAATAAAGTAGTGGATACAGAAACAAGATAGATTGAGAATACAGAAGGCAATAGGGGGCTTTATTGCATTAGAAATTTGATGGAACTTGAAGAAATGAAGTTCAATACAAAGATCAGGATCTTCAACTCCAATGACTAGGAGGTCAACAATGGTACTGATGTAAGTAAAGTCAATGACTCTGGGGTCAAACAATGGTACTGATGTAAGTAAAGTCAATGACTCGTAGTTCATCAATGATGCTGATGTAAGTAATGTCAATGACTCGTAGTTCATCAATGATGCTGATGTAAGTAATGTCAATGACTCAGAGGTCAACAAAGGTGCTGACATAAGGTAGTGACACTCCTAAACAGATGCTTACAAAGAATGTTGTGGCTGAGATGAGACGACATGGTCCCTAAAGTGTACCTGTGGAACTGAACTGAGTAGCAAGTTGTGAGGCTTGTAAGGGGAAGGCACTACCGTCTTTAATTGTTCTTAACAAATCTGGAAGGTTACAGTTGTCCAACTCATTGTACCCCGGGATCCACACGAGACATTTCATCATATATGAAATGGTGTATGCAGTCTGACCTCTGCTCTGTCTAAATATGCAGGTCCTGTGTACCGACCAGTAGATAAATTACAAAACCAGCTACCTTTCCCTGGCTTGTGCTTAAATAACAAGTACATCAAAATGGTGAGACCTTTTTGGGACTGTCTTCGTCGGGTGCATCAACTTTCTTACTGTCGCTACTACCATCGGCAGCAGCATCACCATCGGCTTTAGCAGGTGTATCGTCCCCACCATCTCCAGCACCACCTGCATCCTCGCTGGGTTTCTGCATGCAACAACATCAGTAACAGCAAAAGTCAAATCAACAAGCAACTCTGAAAACAGCATGCACCCATCCCCAACTAAAACAAATGTATAAACTTAACTCACCTTCTTTAAACTGGTTTAGAAGACTGCATACAACCAGTTTCTTTTACGTCACATGATCTAAAAATAACTATGCACATCCAAACTATTCTTGAATTAATTAATTGACCCTGCCTCCACTATTTGTGATATATTTACAGGTTAGATGCGTGATGGGTCATATATGTATTTCATAATTATTCATCAGAATTACCTGTCTATGCAGCACAACTTAGTAACCGAATGATGGGAAATAAACCGCGGAACCACAACGCCTGTCATTGCGACGGAATCTCGTTACTGAGCAATAACCGATTTATAGTTTTAACTGAACCATTGGCGAAAAAATGTGCCCGGGTCATTGTCTCTGTGCACTCACCAGTGTATCCGTTGTGTTAACACCAGTTTTTGCTATAAAAACGGCTGAACCGAAAACGAGGCCCCCTTCCTCCCGTCTTGAAAACAACAAGATGGCTGGATTGACTTTGAATAATTTTTTGTTTCACATTAATTTGGAAGGTTACTCCCTTATTGATTGTGATGAAGTTAAGTTGTTGCAACTGATTTTTCTGAGGTCTGTTTAGTTTGTTTATGTAGATGTCATAAATATGTTTGTAGTGGAAACTAACATATGTCAATCTGGTTAGGCATACTACCAGTACTTTGTGGCAATTTCATGCATTTACAAGACAACTGGTGGATCCAAAAATGTGTCAGTCTAAATGTTTGTGACATAATTTTGACTGACTATCATCCAATGAAGTTTCCACTTTAGAAAGTGTGTCGCAAAAGAGATCAATATCTACATATATACCTTTGTGCGGAATCTTTGCTTAAATCCGAAAGACGCCTTGTGATAATATGCGTGAATTAGATGTGGGTATTGAATACATGACTGATTTGGACAGTGAAACTGACAAAAGCCAAACTGACAACAGCAGAAATGATACTGACGAGAAAAAACAACAATGTGAAAATACTTGAGAAAAATTAATTACAAATTAAATTGAAATATTTAGCCTCGGCAATAAATGATTATATATTGCATTATATTCATTTAGTTCGTGCTAACATGTGGGACAGCAGTCTTATTCTCTGATTTCTTATGACTTCTAGTTTTGACAAGTACGCAAAATATTGTTTCTTTCCAGTTCCCACCTGTGCATTAACTGTTTACAGTCTAACGCAATTTATAGAATGTGTCTTAATGTTCAAGACAAGAAGTCATTTTATGTTTCATGGCTAACAAACAAAATGTCATTGACATTATGATTTTCAAATTTAAAGATAGAGCTTTTGTTTATAAATGAAATTTAGCTAAATAACAAGATATGGTTGATATGTCACATGATGTTTCAGATACATCAGACTAAGTGGTGCTACTCTAGTTGACTGCAATGAACAATTTGGACTGTAAAGGGTTAAAGTCATTTAATGCTTCATTCTAATATATATTTTTTATGAACACTTCATGTCATAAATAGTTTAAGTGTGTATAAATTTTAGCTCTATTTGTTGGATCAAGACGCTGAACAGAAACATAGCTGACTGCTAGCGTCAGAGCCAGCGAACCAGAGCTGCCAAGAACCCTCTACACCTCCACGCGGTGATCCTGAATTACAGGCTGCAACAGAACAGACTGGCTAAGGAGAAGAGAGGTCAGACTGGCTAAGGAGAAGAGAGGTCAGACTGGCTAATGAGAAGGGAGGACAGACTGGCTAAGGAGAAGGGAGGGCAGACTGGCTAAGGAGAAGGGAGGACAGACTGGCTAAGGAGAAGGGAGGACAGACTGGCTAAGGAGAAGGGAGGGCAGGCTGGCTAAGGAGAAGGGAGGGCAGACTGGCTAAGGAGAAGGGAGGGCAGGCTGGTTAAGGAGAAGGGAGGGCAGACTGGCTAAGGAGAAGGGAGGGCAGACTGGCTAAGGAGAAGGGAGGGCAGACTGGCTAAGGAGAAGGGAGGGCAGACTGGCTAAGGAGAAAGGAGGGCAGACTGGCTAAGGAGAAGGGAGGGCAGACTGGCTAAGGAGAGGGAGGGCAGGCTGGTTAAGGAGAAGGGAGGGCAGACTGGCTAAGGAGAAGGGAGGGCAGACTGGCTAAGGAGAAGGGAGGGCAGACTGGCTAAGGAGAAGGGAGGGCAGACTGGCTAAGGAGAAGGGAGGGCAGACTGGATAAGGAGAAGGGAGGGCAGACTGGCTAAGGAGAAGGGAGGGCAGACTGGCTAAGGAGAAGGGAGGGCAGACTGGCTAAGGAGAAGGGAGGGCAGACTGGCTAAGGAGAAGGGAGGGCAGACTGGCTAAGGAGAAGGGAGGGCAGGCTGGTTAAGGAGAAGGGATCGAAGAGGGAAAGTAACCCGGTACTTAAAAATACCTGCTGAAGACAGATGTGTCAGGCCAAAAGGTGCAAATTCCGCAGTCAAGCTGTAAACTATGACACAATGCATTCCGTTCTCCAGACTAATCTGCTACTTGCAATGCATTTTTCAGGGCTTGGTAGCAAAAGAACAAACGAAGAAGAAGAAGCTCTACTTGTCAGTATTTACTAATTTTATTTTGAATAAAGAAAATTGACATACAAAATTCCTGCAATCTGTCTGAACCGAAAGATACAAATCGGCATATTTTTCCCAAACTGAAAATGGTTCAGTCAAGTTAAGACAGTTTCAGTTTGTGTTAATGACATGTGTGAAAGAAAGCGTGCTAGTCTGTAAGTAACAAGACCAAAATCAGCCAGTGACAATCTGAATAATTGACTACAGTGCCATCTAACCATCAATTTGTGGCAAAAAATTTCATCTAGAAGGTTTGGAATGTTATATGACCACCAGTTATGTGCCTGTTACAAGATCTCATGTGTGATTGCAAAGTGCCATCAAAGATTACTTCTGTAGCTTTCTTCGACACAACACAGATAGCCCCAGGGCTCGGTGAAGTCTGTCGGTAAAACTGTCCCAACTCAAGACTCAAAACATTTATGAGACTTAACCCTTAAATGCCCCCCCCCCCCCCCCCCCCAAACCGTTTCTATCTCACTTCCAGGACACTAGAAAAATGCTAAAATGACTAACTGCACACTGAATGAAATTTGGTTTCCTTTTATCAGTGTTTCGGGATTTAAATTAATGTTATACGGCAAGGGAAGCAAAACATTGTATTTTTAGAAACTAGTTTCCAAATTACGGTCTGCCGAAGACGAATGGGTCGGATCGAAAGGAGCAAATATCGCAGCCTAGCTAGCTGTAAACTAGCGACACAACGCATTCTGTTCTCCGGACTACATTCTGCTACTTGCAAAGCCCTGTTCAGGGCTTGGTAGCAGGACATCGAGAATGAACGCAGACGACAATGACAAATTCCGGCATGTGGGAGTTACGGTAAGTAAATTCATGTTTGATCGATGCAAGGCGGCGTACTAGAAGAAAATTGAAAAATTTATTAGAAATATTGAAATAGACAGGATTTTATGACACATTTAGCACATTTGAAAGAACATTAGCAAAAGCACTATGTAAAGTGATTGAAATTGCTTCTAAAAACTCATCTGATAACGATATCAAGTTAAGCATGAAAGTAATTTGCTCATATATTTCAGCCTATAGCACACCCGTAAATGTAACTCTCACATATATACATAAATGAGTACGTACAAATGTGTACGCATATTGCCTTCACAGATATCACTAAATAGAAAGTACATTACTCATTTTTTAGCTTAACATTTTAAATTGATATCATCATTCACCTCACAAAATGTCCCGTCCCGCCCACTGTCTCATGGGAAATTTTTACTTCACATCACACAAATATTTTTTTTTGGTGTGCATTCACGTTATTTCTTTATTACCCAAGTTGGTGTACGTTGCACTGCAAATTTTATTTTGTGGGTGTCGGCTCGGTGCATCCAACTTCGGCATACACTTTATGTAAGGGGTCTGCTTTCTCCTGCATTTTGTAAGGGTTTGCTTGCCCGGGGAAAGATTACTTTGAATTTTGTTACCATTACTCTGGTCAAATGTGAAAATTGTTGCCATTTTTATGTGGAATGAAGAATTTAACCCCCAAAAAATGTAACAGAATTTTGAACTAAGGATGAAAAACGAGCCAAACAAAAGTCACTATTTTTGGCCAACTCCATTACCGTGAACATTAGTATCCATTACCGCGGACATTAGTATCCATTACCGTGGACATTAGTATCCATTACCGTGGACATTAGTATCCACTACTGTGGACATTAGTATCCATTACTGTGGACATTAGTATCCATTATTGTGGACATTAGTATCCACTACTGTGGACATTAGTATCCACTACTGTGGACATTAGTATCAATTACCATGGATATCAGTATCCATTCTTGTGGACATTGTTATCCATTACTGTGGACATTAGTATCCATTACTGTGGACATTAGTATCCATTACTGTGGACATTAGTATCAATTACTGTGGACATTAGTATCAATTACCATGGATATCAGTATCCATTGTTGTGGACATTGTTATCCATTACTATGGATATTAGTATCCATTACTAGGATATTACTAGGCATGCTAAAGACACAACTCACATACAAACTACACAAAAAGCAAATCCAGAATGTAAAAAAGAATTAAACACAGACTGATTAACAGCAGTGAGAAAAGTAACAATATGGAGAGTGGAATAAATGGTATACCTCATGGGAGTCCTCCACCTTAGGCTCATCATCAGAGCTGCCACCAAACAGCCCCCCAATGGCACTACCAAGTTCTGAAACAAGCACAACGCAGACTTACACCAACAAATGGAAAGCTGTGGATGTTATTTTTCTCTCCTCCTTCTTCTTTTGCATTTCTCATTATAACAAATTCTGGCAAGATAAACGGTTAGCACTATGCACTTAAATCAGATTAATGCGTACACTGGTCCTGTCAATATCCCTCTATGCTTGTGAGACATGGACAGTTACAGCTGACCTTCAACGAAGGATACAGGCCTTGGAGATGAGATGTTTCCGAAGACTTTTAAACGCCATGTACAAAGATCGAGTTACAAATGAGGAAATACGAGATAGAATTACAACAGCAATAGGGCCTTTTGAAGACCTCTTGGCAACTGTCAAAAGAAGGAAACTCGCTTAGTACGGTCACATATCGAGATCAAACCGTCTTGCAAATACAATCCTCCACGGAAAGGTGAAAGGCAGATGACGAAGAGGCTGTCCCAAAAAGAGATGGGGAGGACAACATAAAAGAATGGACCAATCTCCAAACAGAAGAGTCACAGGCAGCGGCCGCTGACAGAGAAGGGTGGCGTGGCGTTGTGAGGATGTCTTCATGTGTGCCCCAACGACCTCACCTGTTACGAGATGATCTGACCTACATGATGGTTGCCACATTCACATGTGCAACTGACGTTCAACTGTACAATTATTTCCGATTCTTACGATTATATCAAGATTCTGTATCTTACATCTAGATTCTGTATCTTACATCAAGATTCTGTATCTTACATCAAGATTCTGTATCTTACATCTAGATTCTGTATCTTACATCAAGATTCTGTATCTTACATCTAGATTCTGTATCTTATATCTAGATTCTGTATCTTACATCAAGATTCTGTATCTTACATCAAGATTCTGTTAAAAAGAGAAATCTTTTACTCACTTGACCAAGTTGACTTTTCAGCCACATCTGCTGTGTCGTTCTTCTCAAAAACTGACTCCACCTGTTAAGACAAGAAATTCATGATTTCAGTCTTAAGAAAACTGACTCAATTTGATGATAAAAGAAATTTGTGATTTTAGTTCCAACAAAACTGACGCCATCTTGATGCAAGAGATTCAAGATTTTAGCTCTAAAAAACTGACACCATTCGATGAGACAATAAAATAAGTTCATGATTTTAGTACCAAAAAAAAAACTGACTTCTGATGATGCAAGAAATTCATGATTTTAGTTCTAAACAACTGACTTCATCTGATGAGACAAGAAATTCATGATATTAGTTCTAAAAAACTGACTTCATTTGATGAGATGAAATTCATAATTTCTATTCTTTTTTTTTTTTTTTGCGTTCGCCTTATTTCTCTATTCCCCAAGGCGGGTGTGCGTTACACTGGTTTTTATTTTGCGCCTGTCGGCCCAGTGCATCCGACTTCAGCATGCATTTTATGTAAGGGTCTGCTTCCTCCTGCATTTTCTAAGGGTTTGCTTCCCCGGGGTAACGGCCGGTGCTGTGATGGAGATCGAACCCAGCACCTTTGAGTTGTGAGCCGTGTCACTTAACCACGCCGGTCCCCGACAATGAAGATGATCTTACTATCAAAACTTTTGAACGTCCATACTCAGTACTCCCAAAAGAGTAATTAACCTGTAGCACTCCAATGTCCGATCTCTTCTAACCAGCTCGGCCTGCAAAAACGGTGTGCGGAATTTTTTTTTTTTTTTTTTTTGGAACGGAGTCACTCCTGACAGCCAATTTTTACTGCTGAGTACGTCCTCCATATATACACGATATTTTGCCGGTTAAAGTATCGTATGTGCGATTACAAATGGCTTTTGAACAGTTTTAATTTTGTATACGCCGTTTGGAGCAAGCCGACTTTTTGCGAAAGGTGAAGTAGGTTGTTGAGAAAGATTTTTATCGCGTAGGTCTGTTTATTTTGTTTGTTTAGATGAAAGAACTACGTTTGAATTGAAACTAACAGTTCTGGCGATATTGTAAACACAGTATCGATACGTTGTTGTGGTTTCCATGGTTTTCTATCGAAGCAACTAGGCCTAGTGGTCGAGTCCAAATTCTTCCCGAGATTTTCATAAATTTTCAACTTCATCTTTTTCAATCTCAAAAACTAACAAACATACAACAAAAACAATAACACCCACATGTTCGTTATGCTATTGTGTATCTACACGCCAGAAAATCATATTTATTGACAAACAAACATAAAAGTTACAAATTTTGAAAGACGACTACCACGGCGACTAATTAAGAACATTAATTAGGTCAAATTTTTTTCATAAATTATGTAGCGTGCGTAAGGTTAAGTACTTTATGCCATCACACATTCAGACTGAGAACTGGGCACAACAGAACTTTACAACAATATGAGGATTGGGACAGATGACAGGTGTCCATGTGGGGAGCATACCATAACACTCACATAACACTTTCAAGCCCACGCAGGAAAGTCCTCTAGAGACAGATGAGACAGAAGCTTTATGGGGATAAAACAGCCTTACAAACAATGGTGGCATATGTAAGAGAAGACAATGTGATGATGATGAATGGTGAAGAAGACAATATATTTGAGAGCTACAAATGTTTCGTTCGTATTTAACCTTTCCCAATATGAATTTTATAAAAAGTATGGAAGTTGTTCAGCACCTGAATTATTTTTCCACACGTCACATTTTTCTAGGTTGCTCATTTTGAAAGCCTGTATGTTTTTTGTTTGCTGTCGTATCAATATGATTTGTTTGTGTGTAGAAACATAAATGATTAAAGAACTTGTTGGTGTTATTGTTTTTGTTTTGTGTGTGTTAGTTTTTGAGATACAAGACGATGAATGTGAAAATGACAAACGGCAGTAACATTTACCAATTTCACGGGGAATCGGGACCTTCGGAATTAGAAAATTGTCACATAACACCAAATCTTTCTTACAAGATTGCCATATCTGTTATTTTCCCTTACAAATGTATTTAATACTGCTAAATAAATAAATTAAACAGATCTCAGAAAAATATGTCGCAACAACTTACCTTCATCACCCGCAATAATGGAATAATCCCCCAGTCGTCCAGAAAAAGAGAATACATTGTTTCAAAATTCTCTTTCAAACTAAACCAGCCATCATGTTTGTTTACCTCTACAATGACGACATTGTCTATTTTTAGATTTCAAATAGCTAGGTGCTCAACTGGTGTAAATGCACGACAACACTCTAAAATAATTTATTTTGTTATTGCTCTGCGTATTTTCTTGGCATTAGGGCCGAAGTGACCATGTTTTTTTGGCATAATAACTCGCTCCGCGCGTAGTAAAGGTTACCATAGTAGAAGGAAAAAAAGGTTTAGATAAATCTAGGAATGGGTGGAGAAAGAGTAGGGGGACTGCTGCCTTATTTAGCTTCCTACGGCTCGTGATGTGGTTACAGCTGAGAACCAATGGTCTGCGTTGAACTCACCTTGTCCAGAGTAAGGATGCCACTTCCGTCCATCTGAAAGTGAGCCTTTATTCCTCGAGGCTCAGCCTTGTCTTTGTTCTTTGACAGGGCATCCTCAACTCCCACCAGTTGGTATCTGCTAATGAGTGAACTACCAAACGACCTGCGAAACATCAAATATTATAACAAACATCATTACAAAAGTTATAAAACACAAAATTATTATACAAATTATAAAGCCCAAAACTATTATAGAATTGGGGGACGGCGTGGCCTAGTGGAACAGCTCACAACCAGAAGGTGCTGGGTTCGATCCCCATCACAGCACCGGCCGTTACCCCGGGGAAGCAAACCCTTAGAAAATGAAGGAGGAAGCAGACCCTTACATAAAATACATGCTGAAGTCGGATGCACTGGGCCGACAGGCGCAAAATAAAAACCACAGTGTAACGCACACACGCCTTGGGGAATAGATAAATAAGGCGAACGCCAAAAAAAAACAAAAAAACAAATTATTACAAAAGTTATAAAACACCCATTACTATTCAACACAAAAATTATTATACAAATTATAAAGCCCAAAACTATTATAGAAATGATGAAACATTTATATTAAAAGGTACAACATTTATATTAAAAGGGACAACATTTATATTAAAAGGGACAACATTTATATTAAAAGGTACAGAGTTTCTCCTGCTAATGACATGCTCCAATCAACCCAGGTGCATATGGGTTAAATTCTAAATCGATACCTGGTCTATGGTTAAACCAAAAAAATGGGCTGGCACCTATGCTGTATAATATACACCAACGATCAACCGATAGAAAGAGGTGACAAAATTCCTAAATGCTGATGATACAGGAGTAGTTGCCCAGGGAACAGGCTTCGAAGAAGTCGAACAGAAACTGACAAACACCCTTGATGCTCTTGCTCTATATTACCAAAACAATCAACTCAAACCAAACCCCAGCAAAATTCAAACATGTGACTACCATCTCAGAAATAGAGAGGTGAACATAAAGTTTCAGATCAAATGGCAAAGACAGGACCTATAACACAGCACGGCCCTCAAATACTTGGGAGTAAAGTTGGACCGCACGCTGTGCTATGCGGCACATTGCCAGGAGACAAAACAGAAAATACATGCGAGAAATAGTATCACACGAAAACTGACTGGCACAATATGGGGAGCAAAGCCAGATGTCCTCAGAACATCACCACTCGCTCTGTGTTTCTCTGTAGCTGAGTACGCCGCACCAGTCTGGAAGAACTCTGCACATGTCAAACACATAGATACAGTAATAAATGAAACAGGCTGTATAGTTACTGGATGCCTAAAACCTACACCAACTTAAAAAATACACCCCATAATCGGCAAAGCGTCACCACAGAAACGAAGACCTGTCACGTCAGAGATATAGATAGAGAGAAACAGGTAAATGACCCAAGACACTATGTTCGGACATCAGGTGCATTGCCCAAGACGAAGTTTCTTACAGTCAACCCAGCCCCTGCAGACTAGTCCAGGAAGTCAACACATCAAGAGTTGGAAACAGTTGACACATGTCCCCTTGATCGAGTTACGGGAGGAACCTGCGCCTGGACATCTCTTGCCCTACGCAACATGGAAGACACTAAATAGACCGAACTGGTGTATCCTGATGCAGGAAAAATCTGACAAGATAGAATTTACGGAAGATGAAACATGCGAATGTGGAGTAACACAAGACCAGGACCATCTGATGATCTGTCCAAACCTCCCAGAAACTTGTAGCATGGATGACCTGCTGTGCCAGTGACAGGGCAATCCACGTGGCTGAATACTGGAAGAATGATGTGTGACGTAGTGCCTAGGACAGAGGAAGTTAGTCGGTTAGGGAAAGAAAGACAGCGAGGACTGGTACTGGCCATCAGACCTCACACAAGCTATGGCTTACTACCATAAAGTCTCTAACACTTCATCCACGATGGCAGTTTCTGCTAAGAGATTAATTTTTTAATAACAAAATACTGCAGAAGACGGATGAGTCGGACCAAATGGTGCAAATATTGCAGTCAAGCTGTAAACTAGCAACATGGCGCATTCCGTTCTCCTAACTACATTCCGCTACTTGCAAAGTCCAGCTCAGAGCTTGGAAGCGAGAGATTGAGGACAAACAAAGAAAACAAAAAGAATAACAAAACTATAAAGCTATTATATAAGTTATAAAGCCCAAAAGTATTATACAAATTATAAAGCATATTATTATAAAATTATAAAGTCCAAAAAATGTATACAAATTATAAAGCATTTTATTTTAAAATTATAAAGCCCAAGACTATAATAAAAACATGAAATTATAAAGCCAAAAACTATAACACAAATAATAAAACATGAAATTATAAAGCCAAAAACTATAACACAAATAAAGTTTATTATTATGAAATTATAAAGCCAAAAACCATAACACAAATAATAAAACATGAAATTATAAAGCCCAAAACTATAACAAATAATAAAACATGAAATTATAAAGCCAAAAACTATAACACAAATAAAGTTTATTATTATGAAATTATAAAGCCAAAAACCATAACACAAATAATAAAGTATATTATTATAAAATTATAAAGTCAAAAACTATAACACAAATAAAAAAACATGAAATTATAAAGCCAAAAACTATAACAAACAATAAAACATACAATTATAAAGCCAAAAACTATAACACAAATAATAAAACATTAAATTATAAAATTAAAATTACTGTTGATAAATAAGAGCTGTGCTGCCCAAGTAGCGGAGATGCTGTGAGGGTGTTGATAAAATATAGGTAAAGATATATATGAGGGTGCTTGAACTCACTTTCTGTCCTCTTCAGTGAGAAACTCCAGGCCGCTGTAGACAACATTAAATAAGAAATTCTTGGTGTGTTTATTGAAAGTCATAACTTTCTTCTGTGGATATGGATTCATCCGGCTAAACAATGTCCGTTTGATTAACTTGTTGCTCTTCTCTTCACCGTCCTCATCCGACTTCTGCTTCTCAAACTCAACCTGGAAGTAAAATTTTGAGACATGTTTTAATTTTGATAATTTCTGAATGTTCTGTACAAGATGATGGGGGTCCCAAATACTGGCAAAGATGATGGGGGTCCCAAATACTGGCAAAGATGATGGGGGTCCCAAATACTGGCAAAGATGATGGGGTATCAAAAACAGTCAAAGATGATGGGGGTACCAAAGACAGCCAAAGATGATGGGGGTTCCAAATACTGGCAAAGATGATGGGGTATCAAAAACAGTCAAAGATGATGGGGGTACCAAAGACAGTCAAAGATGATGGGGGTACCAAAGACAGCCAAAGATGATGGGGGTATAAAAAACAGTCAAAGATGATGGGGGTACCAAAGACAGTCAAAGATGATGGGGGTACCAAAGACAGCCAAAGATGATGGGGGTACCAAAGACAGCCAAAGATGATGGGGGTACCAAAGACAGCCAAAGATGATGGGGGTATCAAAGACAGCCAAAGATGATGGGGGTACCAAAGACAGTCAAAGATGATGGGGGTACCAAAGACAGCCAAAGATGATGGGGGTACCAAAGACAGCCAAAGATGATGGGGGTATCAAAGACAGCCAAAGATGATGGGGGTATCAAAGACAGCCAAAGATGATGGGGGTATCAAAGACAGCCAAAGATGATGTGGGTATCAAAGACAGCCAAAGATCATGGAGGTATCAAAGAGATCAATACTGCTGTAGCTGATAGGTTCCAAATACTGCCAATGTTGAGAGGTCCCAAATACTGCCAATGTTGAGAGGTCCCAAATACTGCCAATGTTGAGAGGTCCCAAATACCACCTAAGCTGACAGGTCCCAAATACCACCTAAGCTGACAGGTCCCAAATACCACCTAAGCTGACAGGTCCCAAATACCACCTAAGCTGACAGGTCCCAAATACCACCTAAGCTGACAGGTCCCGAAGGCTGCCGTAGCTGATAGGTCCAAAATACTGCCAATTTTGGGAGATCCCAAATATTGACTAAGCTGGCAGGTCCTGAAGACTGCCCTAGCTGATAGGTCTGGGGAGGAAGGCTAACATCTGGTCAGGCAAAATAAACTGATCAGACAGACATGTTAGTCAGGGTCAGGCAAAATATACTGATCAGACAGACATATTAGTCAGGGTCAGGTAAAATATACTGATCAGACAGACATGTTAGTCAGGGTCAGGCAAAATATACTGATTAGACACGTTAGTCAGGGTCAGGCAAAATATACTGATTAGACATTTTTTGAGTACCGGGTTAGCATTCCCTCTTCGGTCCCTTCTCCTTAGTCAGTCTGCCCTACTGCAGCCTGTTATCCAGGATCACCGCGTGGAGGTGTAGAAGGGTCTTGGCAGCTCTGGTTCGCTGGCCCTGACGCTAGCAGTCAGCTATGGGTCGCTGACCATTGCAGCTCATGCGCTGCTCAGCGTCTTGATCCCAGATGCCTGTTTGAATACCAGGATTACAAGTCTCTTCTTGTTACTTGGACCACCTTCCTTAGATATCTTCTTCTTTGTACGCCATTGCATATCTCATTCTGACACTTGGAATTCTGCATTGTTCCTACTGCCTGTGACTCCTATCCGTAAGTCCAAACTGGCACTAAGTGGAGCGATATCCAGTTGTTTTAGTTTTCGGACCTATCTCTCTGTCACTGAGGGATTCTCTAATTATGACATAATGAACTTGTCAATCAACTCTTCTTTAATGCCTCTCTTCTGGTTTATTACAGCTACAAAGTAGAACTAATTGACAAGTTCCAAGGACGTTCACTCAGCATAACGTGATGCAACTTCTCTTCTCTCGAGACCTCCATGGTTTTTGTTTTTGAAAGGAAGTCGAATAAGAATTTAATCTTTAGGACTGCCTCCAGATCTGAGATTAAGGATGCGGCCTACGCCGACTCTCTAGAGGAGAAACTGTGTACAGCGGTATTGAGACCCCGAAAAGGACGGCAGAATTTATTGAAGAAAAATGGAGCCTCAGTCTAAGTGAGCAATGACTCAGACGAAGGAGCAATGACTCAGACGAAGGAGCAATGACTCAGACGAAGGAGCAATGACTCAGACGAAGGAGCAATGACTCAGACGAAGGAGCAATGACTCAGATGAAGGAGCAATGACTCAGAAGAAAGAGCAATGACTCAGAAGAAAGAGCAATGACTCAGAAGAAAGAGCAATGACTCAGAAGAAAGAGCAACGACTCAGAAGAAAGAGCAATGACTCAGAAGAAAGAGCAACGACTCAGAAAGCGGAGAGATGACTCAGAAGAAAGAGCAATGACTCAGAAAGCGGAGAGATGACTCAGAAAAAAGAGCATTGACTCAGAAGGCGGAGAGATGACTCAGAAGAGCATTGACTCAGAAGGCGGAGAGATGACTCAGAAGAGCATTGACTCAGAAGGCGGAGAGATGACTCAGAAGAGCATTGACTCAGAAGGCGGAGAGATGACTCAGAAGAGCATTGACTCAGAAGGCGGAGAGATGACTCAGAAGAGCATTGACTCAGAAGGCGGAGAGATGACTCAGACTCACATTGATGGGGTATATGTTGCCCTCCCTGACATTAAACTTCTTGACCTTGAAGCCTTTGCCCAGGTAAGCAGCCTGATAGACGGCACCCATCGCAGCAGCCTCGTCTGTGTTGATGCTCTTGCCTAGCTCTGTCCTGAGGAGAAAGACAAAACCGTTTTTGTGTCAATAGTCAGATCCAGAATTAGCTTCTACGAATAGGAATTTTTGCAAGAGTAACATTTACTGAGTTACAATCCTTCTGGTTCCCCTTGGAACATAGGATTGTAACAACTGCTCTCCTTAACTTGACTTAATCTTTCTGGTTCCCCTTGACTTAATCTTTCTGGTTCCCCTTGACTTAATCTTTCTGGTTCCCCTTGACTTAATCTTTCTAGTTCCCCTTGACTTAATCTTTCTGGTTCCCCTTGGAACATAGGATTGTAACAATTGCTCTCTATGCTGCAGAAGACTGATGTGTCGGACTGAAAGGTGCAATTATCGCAGTCAAGCTGTAAACTAGCGACACAATGCATTTCATACTTCTAATGGGATCAAGATGCTGAGCAGCGCATGAGCTGCATCGGTCAGCGACCCATACCTGACTGCTAGCGCCAGGGCCAGTGAACCAGACCTGCCAAGACCCTTCTACACCTCCATGCAGTGATCCTGGATAACAGGCTGCAGCAGGGCAGACTGGCTAAAAAGAAGGGATTGAAGAGGGAAGGCTAACCCGGTACTCAAAAAATACTTGCTGAAGTCAGATGTGTTGGACCGAAAGTTGCAAATATCGCAGTCAAGCTGTAAACTACGACACAATGCATTGCGTTCTCTGGACTACATTCTGCTACTTAAGCCCTTTCATGATTTGGTAGCGGGAGATCGAGAACGAACGAAGCCGAGCCATCTGACTATAACATGAGTGATAACAAGAGTACCCACCTGCTTAAATAGGTCATCAGCAACTCTTGGACTTTTGGCATCCTGGTGCCTCCTCCCATCAGAATGACTTCTGTGATCTCTGGCTGGTAGAGACAGTATTGGAAGAGAAGAGATCAATCTTCGCAGATCGGTGAATTGTTCCTACCACAGGTTATAATACCAAACAACTGTACATCTCATATTTGCCATTAACTTTCACCCTACGGCAATATTTTGTTCACAAATTTCAAAATGGTTGTTCACTTTGAGAACCTGCAACCTTCTATTTGTTGGTCATTAAATATGATTTTCTTGTGTGTACAGGAGACACAATTGAATAAAGAACTTGTTGGTGTTATTGCTTTTGTTGTGTGTTTGTTAGTTTCTGAGATACAAGAAGATGAAGGCAACAAATTGCAGAAAGAATGTTTTTAATTGGACTCGACCGCTAGACCTAGTCGCTCCGATAGAAATCCATGGAAACCACAACAATGTATCGATACTGTGGTTATAATATCAACACAACTGTTAGTATCAAATTCAAACGTATTTATTACATCTAAATAAACAGATCTACCTTACAAAATCTTTTACAACAACCTACTTCCCCCTTCCCAAAAAATCGGCTGGCCCCAATCCGCATAATTAGTAGATAAATTGTTAAAAATCCATTTTTGTAATTGCACGTATAATTTTTCAACCGATAAAAACCTGTGTAGATGTGCGTAGTGCAGTAAAATAAAGGCTATTTATATGGTCTCCGTGCTTAATTATTCCTGAATAAAAGGTCAAGAGTGAATGTGCTACCGACATACGCCTCAAACGCTGTATAGGTTAAAAAAAATGGTCGCTCCGCTAATAACGGTAGGAAAAAAAAGTTGGGTGATAAGAAAATTCTAGAGCATTGTCGTGCATTTACACTGGTTGAAACACCCAGGAAATTAAATCTAAAAATAAGCAATGCCAACATTGTAGATTTAAACAAGAAAGATGGCCGGTCTAGTTTAAAAGAGAATTTTGAAACAATTTATTCTCTTTTTCTGGACTGGTGGATTATTCCATTACTGCGGGCGATGAAGGTAAGTTATTGCAACATATTTATCCGGGATAGATCTGTTTATTTAGCAGTATTAAATACTTCTGTGAGGGAAACTAACAGATTTGGCGATCTTGTAAGAAACATTATCAGTGTTCTGTGACGATTTTAAAATTCCGAAGGTGCCGATTCCCTGTGAAATTAGTAAATCTAAATGTTACTGCCGTTTTTCATTTTCACCTTCATCTTCTTGTATCTCAGAAACTAACACACATAACAAAAACAATAACACCAGGTTCTTTATTTATTTATGTCTCTACACACAAACAAATCATATTTATACGACAAAAAAAGATACAGGCTCTCAAAGTTATTCAGAGTAGTAAAGGTTAAAGAATAAAGGCTTCTTGTTCCTTACAGTTGTTGTGGAGTGTGCAGGCTGTTTTGATTTAACTCACGATAGAATAGACCTAAGAATTTGCACATGTTGAGTAATAAGTCCGTGGATAACATTTTGTAGTGAAATCTGCGCTTTTAGGGCAGTCTTGTCTGCTTTCGGTAAGTCCTTATTATTGGTGCTATTGCTCCATAGCCTTGAACTGACCCCAGCCTACCTGCAAGGCAGATGGTTTGATGTCACAGTTTTCCTTCTAGATGGAATACCTTACCCAGGTTTTATGTCACAGTTTTCCTTCTAGATGGAATACCTTTCCCAGAGTCATCCACCATAGTTGCCTACAATACTGCAGTAGTATCACCTCTAGATGACAGCACATGGTTTGAAATAAAGAGTTTTCTTTCTCCTGGACAAGCTGTCTTTCCAAGCTAATCAGTTTCATCTACACGAAACCGGGGTTCAAACCCATGTTCCCAGATTAGGAGATCTGTATTCCAGGGGTTCAAACCCATGTCCAGGGGGACGCGTGGCCTAGTGGTTAAGTGACATGGCTCACAACCAGAAGGTGCTGGGTTCGATCCCCATCACAGCACCGGCGGTTACCCCGGGGAAGCAAACCCTTAGAAAATGCAGGAGGAAGCAGACCCTTACATAAAATGCATGCTGAAGTCAGATGCATTGGGCCGACAGGTGCAAAATAAAAACCACAGTGCAACGCACACCTCCTTGGGGAATTGAGAAATAAGGCGAACGCAAAATAAAAAACCCATGTCTGCAGATTAGGAGACCTGTATTCCAGGGGTTCAAACCCATGTCCCCAGATTAGGAGATCTGTATCCCAACTGCTCAGCTAAACCACAGCCTACTGTAGATACAGGCCCTCTGACTCACAGAGAAATACCTTTGAAACGTCACGTTCCACGGCTGACTAAATGACTGAACTTGCATGTGTCAACTATCAGTGCAACTATAATAGCGTGTTCGAGAAACAAAGATGTATGCGCAGTTGGTTTCAGGGTTCTGTGAAAGGATCACTCAACAGTGATTTGTTTTACTTCTCTGTGTGGAACAAGGATTGATTATAAACCTTGGCACAATATGAGTTCCGTTATTTAGTAGTCCGTGGTGGAATGTGAAGTTTCAAGGGGTTTTCCCAGTAAGTCAGACGACATATCTAAAGTAGGCTAAACACTTCATAGAAAAATTCCCAATTCTGAGACACATCTGCTCCGAGTCATCTTTAGCACACGGTTTTGTTAAATCGAAATCTCGTCTTGTTATCCCATTAACAGATGCGTGCATTCTATCAATTCCATACCTGATTAACAGTTGCTAGGTTACAAGTTAACATTTTCTTTCTCTTTTTGTTTAACCCTACCAGACCGCTGTCCCCATTTTTCGGTAATTTCCTTAACTGCCGCTAAACCGCGAGACCTAATTTTCGATAATTTGGATAGCACGTCATAAAATGCGTCCGAATCTTAAAATAACCAACCAATCGTGGTCAATCCTCGTGATTAGTCATTGCAAATGGCTGCCCCCATGTTTGAATTGATTTTGTGGGGTTTAACATGAACAAATTCGGAAAATTGACAATGAAACGGACGGCTGATGAACCAAGAACTTCAACAGGAAAGCAAAGTAAGTCTAGGCTTATGACAGTCCAACAGGTGATCAATAATTTGGTTGATTTAGACTCTGTTCAAGTGAAACAGACAGTGAGAGCTCGAGTGATGAGATAAAGGCTTTTCTTGGACTGAGGATCTATATGGAATACTCATATATAAAGCCCAGCTATCAGGATTATTGGACAAATGAGGGCTCTTTGTTGTGCTTACTCCCGTATTTCGAAATGTTTTATGACTCGAGACAGATTCTTTGCCTTTTGCTGGGTGGATTGGCACACAAAGGTGGAATATTGATGCTAGATGAAAGGTAAACCTATTTTCTACAATGTCTCCAAGTTACATCTTATTCTAACCACTTGTTTACATGTAACTAACATTTTTCTATATCATGTTGGTTTTTTCTCTTTAATGTTCTGGAACCCAGAAATGGGGGACAGTTGGGTCCAGGGCCTTAGGTCTAGTAGGGTTAAAATATGTAGATGCTTGCATAAATCAGTCAGTGTATTTATTAGTAGACAGATATAAGATCACTTCACTTGTTGTTTATTGCCCACAATGAGTATGTTTACTCTTTTGTGTGCCCTGGAAATGTTGTTAAATGGTGGGTTGTAGCACTTTCACCCACATCCCAAGCGTGCTGATGAAGGTGGACCGGGTCCTCCAGATGGTTGTGCTGTGCTTGGTTTCATTTGCGTAATGCTCAATACTACGGGGATCACATCGATCCACATCTCGTCAGGCAGACTGCCTTGAAAATACCCTGTTTCCAGGGAATGTTACACGGAAGAGAGATAGGTCTTGTTCACCATATTGTGCTGTCGCGACATCCTGGTCAGTATGTTGCGCTTGGCTGGTCTAGCGTTTCAGTTGCCCACCAGTACATTTAGTCACTTGGCTTATTTAGTCACTTTTCTACCCCTGATGGGGGTGTAGAGATCCCCTCTGGTCCTTTTTTGTGTGTGTGAATATTTACAATCAAGTGTGCATATAAACTGCCGATTGGCCTGTTGTGTCTTTGCCTAATGGCCTTTAACGCTGGTCACTATTTGTTAGGAATTTCATTACATTTAGAAATTACATCCGGACATCACCACTAGCAGCCTGCTCTTTTTTGTTTTCAACTGCCAACGGTTCTTATACATGCACAGTAGAACAGGACCTTTGAATTTGTCATCCATTTCAAATAGAATTAAGTGGCGGTGTTGAGGCCAGGGGTCGCTTCATACTTGCTGGATTTGAACCACTAGCTGTTTTGCAAGTTTGATTGGTGTTTTTGAGAGACAAGTACCTTACCTTACCTCTCGGCAATACTGACTACCGTATATTACAACAGGACTTCTGAATTTGTTGTCCATTTCAAATAGAATTAAGTGGCGGCGTTGAGGCCAGGGGTCGCTTCATACTTGCTGGATTTGAACCACTAGCTGTTTTGCACTTTTGATTTTTTTAATGAGAGACAAGTACCTTACCTCTCGGCAATACTGACTATCGTATATTACAGTAGGACCTCTGAATTTGCTGTCCATTTCCGATAGAATTAAGCGGCGATCTTGAGGCCAGGGGTCACTTGACACCTGCTGGATTTGAACCACACACTATTTTGCGCTTTTGATGTTTTTTTTGTTTTTTTTAGAGATGAGTCCCTTACCTCTCGGCAATATCGACTACCATATATTATTGTGAAGAAATCTGACAGAATGGGAACAAAGCCATGCATGATGTAAAGAGAATTAAATGGTTTGATCATGTGACAAGATCTCCAAACTGTCCAATCACACTATCCTTTGACACCAGACAACAGGGAGGAAGATGAAAAATATATGGGATTAAAAATATCACGAGCCACGCAGGTAGCACAGAAAAAAAATTTGCATTTAACCTTTTAGCTGCAGTCTATTTCCAGGGCCGCCATTTGTATGTGGAACAGGGCCTAGGCTAGTTATGGTTCACTGACCCTGATGCAACACTGCGGATTAGCTATGACATGAAAGCGAACATAGAGAAGACCAAGACAATTATCGTAGCCAAGAACCAATCAGGGAAAGAGTAACCATAAAACGAAAAGAAATCGGGCAGGGATTCCAGTTCCCATATCTAGGTCAAACCAGAACCGAGGACGCACGATGCGACAAAGAAACACCATCTAGAATTGTAATGGGAAAGAAAGTGTTTAGAGAGAAACAACGAATCCTTACATCCAATAACGTTAGTATGTCTCTAAGGAAAAGAATTTTATACACATATGTTTTGACTATGGCAATGTATGGCTCTGAAACATGGACTATAAACAAAAAAAGGAAAAATACTTGGAAGCTTTTGAGATGTGGTGTTACCGAAAGATGGAAAGAGTGAGCTGGACTGAGAAGAAATCAAATGAAAATGTATTGGCAGAGATGGAAGAAGAGAGAGGCGGAGATGGGAGAAGAGAGAAAGTTGATATGGAAGATAACAAGAAATCGACTTGGCTGGTTGGGACATAATCTGCTGAGAAGGACCAGTCAAAAAGGACATTATGCAGGGAAGGAGGGGGAAGGGAAGACCTAGAAATAATACCTTTTTGTCTCAAGCTTGCGGAGATATGGCTGTGAAGACATATGCTGAACTGAAGACGGCTGCAGAGGATAGGCAGAAATGGAAGGCACAGAATCCATGAGCTGGTTGACCAGTCCAAGGACTGAGTGACCTGAAGATGATGACCCTGATACAAGAAGTCAGCTATGGGTTGCTATGGGTTGCTAGCTGCTGTCAGCCCATTCACTGCTGCATCTTTGGCCATAATTTTGTACCATTCATTTTCAGTCCAAGAAGCCATAAGGAGAAATCAAGTATTGACAAGAGGGAAACTAACCAGAGTGATCTCTGAGATTTTCAGTGCCTCCTCTATTGGCCTGGTGACTCGCTCCGTCAGGTCATGGGTCATCTGCTCCAGTTCCACCCTGGTGACAGGTATACGCATGTCTTTCTCATCAATCAAGTTCTCAACCTGTGATATAAGTATCATATCTTTCTCATCAATCAAGTTTTCAGCCTGTGATATAAGTATCATATCTTTCTCAACCTGTGATATAAGTAAAATGTCTTTTTCAACCTGTGATATAAGTATCTTTATCTTTCTCAAAAATTAAGTTATCATTCACAGTACTTTCGTTGGATCTTGTTATTGTTAAGGGAAATTAAAACAAAACCAATAGTACAGAATGTATGCTGAATGTATCAAAATACATTCAGAAGAGAGTTAAAGACGGGCATAAAAGCTAGCATGGGGAGAATGGGCAGTAGAAGATGAGAAATTAGTAATCTGTGAGAGATGAAGGGAAAAAGGAAGAGAGAAATGAGTAATATGTGAAGAAATCAAGGAGAAATATGAAAGAACAAAAGGAGAGAAAGGGTGAATCTGAGAAGATAAATATGAATTAGCAAAGGCAGAAAAAAGGGTGAATCTGTGAAGAGAAATAGGAATTATCAGAGAAAGGGCAGTTATGAGAAAATAAATATGGAATTTACACAGCGAGAGAAAGGGTGAATCTGAGAAGCAGAAATATGAATTAAGGAAGTCAGAGAAGAGGTGAATCTGTGAGGAGAAATTTGAATTAAAGAAGGCAGAAAAGGGGCGAAGATGTAAAGAGAAATATGAATTAAGGAAACAGAAAAAGGGTGAAGATCTGAAGAGAAATATGAATTAAGGAAGACAGAAGATCAGAAGAGAAATATGAATTAAGGAAGACAGAAGATCAGAAGAGAAATATGAATTAAGGAAGACAGAAGAGAAATATGAATTAAGGAAGACAGAAGATCAGAAGAGAAATATGAATTAAGGAAAACAGAAGATCAGAAGAGAAATATGAATTAAGGAAGACAGAAGAGAAATATGAATTAAGGAAGACAGAAGATCAGAAGAGAAATATGAATTAAGGAAGACAGAAGATAAATATGAATTAAGGAAGACAGAAGATCAGAAGAGAAATATGAATTAGGAAGACAGAAGAGAAATTTGAATTAAGGAAGACAGAAGATCAGAAGAGAAATATGAATTAAGGATGGCAACAAAAGGGTGAATCTGAAAAGATAAATATGAATTACGGAATGCAGAGAAGGGGTGAGTTGAAGAGCAATATGAATTAAGGAAGACAGAGAAGGGGTGTGTCTGTGATAAGAAATATGAATCAAGAAAGAGTGAATCTGAGAAGATAAATATGAATTCAGGAAAGAGTGAATCTGAGAAGATAAATATGAATTCAGGAAAGAGTGAATCTGAGAAGATAAATATGAATTCAGGAAAGAGTGAATATGAGAAGATAAATATGAATTCAGGAAAGAGTGAATCTGAGAAGATAAATATGAATTCAGGAAAGAGTGAATCTGAGAAGATAAATATGAATTCAGGAAAAAGTGAATCTGAGAAGATAAATATGAATTCAGGAAAGCAGAGGAGGGATGAGAGTGTGAAGAGAAATATCTTCTTCTTCTTCTTCGTACGCTGTCAAACGTCAACCTGTATTTTTTCGAAAAATGCAGCGGTCATCCTGAGGCTGTCGAAGAGAAATATGAATCAAGAAAGGATGAATCTGAGAAGATAAATAAATATGAACTAAGGGAGGTAGAGAAAAGATGAAGATGTGAAAGGTTGGTCAAAAGAGTGGGAAAAAATTGGAATGACGAAGACCTTCAGAAAGGTAGAAATCAGTCAATAACTCTACCTGTGCATAATGGTCAATGTTAGCACTAAGAACCTTCTTGACCCTCTCGGACTCCTTTAAGAGTTTGGCCAATGCTCGATCATTTTCTGTAACTTTCAGAGTCGTCTTCTTTTGAGCATCAAAAGCTTTGGCCAAATGTGCTCGGAGTCTCAGCGTAAACTCTAGACCACCGAGAGTGCGGTCAAACCTGAAGAATTAAAGGAAATTAGGATTGTCCAGAAGTCATGTATATTAGGGATACACAGAATATTCTGCGCTAAATAGTGCATTAAATTAACTATCCGTGCTCAACTAAATAGCACCCTGCAATCGAATACGAATGTCAAAGAGTGGGGTAATAATTTTGTATCCAAACGGATAATTTTCAGTTTTATTCTGTCCAACTTGACATATTGCTCCCTGCAATGAACCTTTACGACTCAGAAGTCAGCGCAAAGTAACGACGCCATTTTATCGTGAAGCCAGTCGCCGGTGGTTGACATGTTTTATGTGCCTTACAACGGCTGTTCTAATCAAATTTAAAATCGAACGGCCACGTAGTAATTGTCCAAACAATACTGCTCGTTTGATTGCAGAGAGTTTCCCTACCGTACTGTCCAGCTGAATACAATAGTAATCTTGAAATTGATTTTTAGACATTTGGAAATGATTTCTTGTGTTTTTCACTTGAAGATTTACCGATTAATGAGATTTGCAACAGATTTTTCTGAGGTAGATCTGTTTAGTTTGTTTATGTAGATATAATAATTACGATTAAAGTGGAAACTATATGCCGATCCTGTAAACATTATCTGCATCCTGTGGAACTTTTCAAGCAAAATGCCAAAAATGGGCAAGTCTATATGTTTGTGCTGTTTTTCAACACTATTCCCTCTTAGCCTTTAGCCCATTTTGAATATAAATTTAGGGATGCCGTCATTGCAGATGTAAACAACCAAAATGACCATTATAGTGAGTTTGAAAGTGATTTTGAAACGATGTGATTTCTTTTTCGGGATGACTTGCGGATTATTCCATTATTGCAGGTGATAAAGGTAAGTTGTTGTGACATATTTTTTGGAACTAGATCTGTTTAATTTGTTTATTTAGCAGTATTAAATACATTTGTAAGAGAAAATAGCAGATTTGACGATCTTGTAAGAAACACTATCGGTGTTCTGTGACGATTTTCACATTCCGACAGTCCCGATTCCCCGCGAAATGGGCAAAATGAAAATGTTGCGGTTTTTAAAAATTGTCACATTCGTCTTCTTGTATCTCATAAACTAACACACACACATGAAAAACAATAACACCAAGTAGTTCTTTATTCATTTATGTCTCTTGGGACGGCGTGGGCTAGTGCTTAAGTGACACGGCTCATAACCAGAAGGTGCTGGGTTCAATCCCCATCACAGCACGGCCATTACCCCGAGGAAGCAAACCCTTAGAAAATGCAGGAGGAAGCAGGCCCTTACTTATAATGCATACTGAAGTCGGATGCACTGGGCTGTCAGGCGCAAAATAAAAACCACAGTGCAACGCACACCGCCTTGGGGATTAGAGAAATAAGGTGAACACAACAAAAAAAAAAAAAAAAATGTATGTCTCTACACACAAACAAATTACATTTATTCAACAACAATTTTAAAAATTCAGATTTTCAAAGTAAACAACCTGGAAAAACATTATTTGCTTAAAAATAATTCAGTGGCTGTGGGAACTTCCGTACTTTTATTGTTCAGTGGGGTCAAGGTTAATCTTCTTGGTAGTTCAGAAACAAGCACAACAAAAACAAAACACGTTCTATATTAACTTACGTCTCTACACACAACAACAACATATCTATAGACCAACAAATAAAAAGGTTACAGGCTCTCAACGTCAACAGCCACAGCACGTGCTGACAAAAATCATGTGGCAGTATATAGGTTAACAACCAGGACAACTACAGTAAACGTACAGCTCCCTCTAGAAACAAACTGTCACTCACCCAACACCCTTGATGGTCAGTTGAGGGTTGGACTCCACGCGAGTTCCTTCTTCAGTCTTCACAACGTTGTAGCCTGACGGAGGAGAACAAGGGAGTTAGACTGCCAGCATAAACTACTGTCTGTGCATGCTACTACTGTTCTGTGTGGATACTGGCATGAATATATAATAGGACCACTAGGATTTTCTTATGGATGTGAGTCATGGGCAATGACTACAGCCCAAGAAAGGCAATTACAAACTTCAGAATTGAGGTACCTAAGAAAGGCGGTTCAGGTGACGAAAAGGGACAAGATCCGTAACCAGACAATACGTAGCAATCTTGAAGTTCAACCCCTGCAGACACGAGTGGAGCAGTCCCAACTACAGTGGTTTGGCCATGTCTGTAGAATGAAAGAAGATCAGATACCAAAGCGGTCATGGGAGATCAAAAGTCAAGGACGCAGACCCCGAGGACGTCCCAAAGTACGTTGGGAAGACAACATACGACAGTCCCTAAGTGATAGAGGGCTGGATTGGAAAGAGGCCAGGAAAAAGACGGCGGATAGAGCAGTGTGGCGTTCTCTTTGGCACACCTCACGGTAGAAGAGGAGCGACTAAGTAAGTAAGGTAGAAGACACTACACCTCACGGTAGAAGAGGAGCGACTAAGTACGTAAGGTAGAAGACACTACACCTCACGGTAGAAGAGGAGCGACTAAGCAAGCAACTAGGATTTTCTTCTTTGTAGTTCGGACTGAAAAGGACATTTTTGATGATATATTGTTTACAGAGGCTACTATAATTCTACGCCTTACGGCCCGACACATCCAATTTCAGCACAACATTTTTGGGACCAGATTTGCCTTCCCTCTTTGATCCCTAATCTCTTAACCAGTCTGCATGGTTGCAGTCTGTTTCCAGGGCAGAGGCAGAATAGACCATTGATCAGTTATGGGTTGCTGACCCAGATGTGAGCAGACAGCTATAAATCGCTGGGTGCTGTCAGCTCGTTCACTGCTGCATCTTCAGAACACTAGGATGACAAAAAAGGTTGTGTATATGGCTGGTAACCATAAGACTTTAGTGTTATAGAAATTTTAACAGTGAAAGTAGATAAATGCTTTGGTGTATGTGTCCTGCTGGAAGAACTGCTGTAGGTGGCCCTCATGCTCCATACTGATGACAACATAACTGTCATTATAATTATTTACTGGTGACAGAGAAGGCCCACTGTGGCGGTAGCCCTCATGCTTCATACTGATGACAACATAACTGTCATTATAATTATTTACTGGTGACAGAGAAGGCCCACTGTGGCGGTAGCCCTCATGCTCCATACTGATGACAGCAGAATATCAATTATTTAACTGGTGACAGAGAAGGCCCACTGTAGTGCTGGCCCTCGTGCTCCAGATGACAGCAGAATGTCAATTATTTACTGGTGACAGAAAGCTAACTGTAACGGTGGCTATAATCCTCCATACTGATGACAGCAGAATGTCAATTATAATTATTTACTGATGACAGAGACCAGGGGCTCAAACCCACGTCGTTTCCGTTCATCGCTTTGAGAGGCTAGTAGTGCCTTACCTCTCGATCACAGCGACCCCTCAGCGGTGGCAGGGCCACATGGTCTAACAGGAGCATTAAAGAAGTAAGAGGAGGGTCCCAGGACCACTTCATCCTCATTGATGCCACCTTTCAGCTTCAATACGAAGTATAGGTCCCCATGGTTTCAGATCCCTGTTAAGTAGAAGTATTAATCTGCCTAGGCAACAAGGACCCGTCACGCCAATCTACTCCACCCACAATGCGGCCCAAGCCGCATGCAGCGAGGGTAAAGTCATTCCTAGCCAGGAGGTGCTGGGGCGGTACCATGTAGGCGAGGGCCGCTTAACACCCTTAATCTCCATGATCTGCTTCAAGAGCTGACAGACTGGGACGCCCTCGGAAAGTCAGACCACATGCCCGAATAGGGGGACAGGTAGCGATTATGTGGCGTGGTGTAAGTGCTCAAAGTTTGGGATCCAATCATACGAGCGGATGCAGAGAATGTGCCTTTGGATAGCTTGGATGCACTTCTGGTCATGCTGCAGATAGTACAGGTCTCCAACCCATACAACAGGGTGGGGACGGCACAAGATTTGTAGATATGCAGCTTGGTTACCAGTGAGAGCCTCTTCTAGATCCAGACTCTGTCACGCCCCCTACTTCAGATAACAGACACTCCCCCCCCCCCCCCCCCCCCCACACCCCCAGTTAAAAGACACGCTCCATTTACTTACCAACAATGGTAGCTGTAGTGCTTGTGGAACCCATATCATAGAACATGTAGTACTGTGTTGTGGAGTTGAAATTCTTACGTCTGAATATACCATAGTTCAGGGCAACTGAAACAACATTAACACTTTCAGCTAAAACTACTGATAACAATAACACTAGTAGCTAAACTATTGATAATAACAATAATAGCTAAACTATTGATAATAGCTAAACTATTGATAACATCAGTAACACTAGTAGCTAAACTATTGATAATAACAATAATAGCTAAACTATTGATAACAACAATAACACTAGTAGCTAAACTATTGATAATCATAATGACACTAGTAGCTAAACTATTGATAATCATAATGACACTAGTAGCTAAGCTATTGATAACAACAATAACTCTTTCAGTTAACTATTGATAACAACAATAACACTTTCAGTTAACTATTGGTAACAATAATAATACTTTCAGTTAACTATTCATAACAAAGGTATGTTGTGCCTGACCCTGGTGTGAGATGTGTCTATGGTCAGTATGTTGTGCCTGGCTCTGATGTCTATTGTCAGTATATTGTGCCTGACTCTGATGTCTATTGTCAGTATATTGTGCCTGACTCTGATATGAGATGTGCTCTTGGAGAGTATGTTGTACCTGACTCTGATTTTAGATGGGATCTCGGTCAGTTTGTGACACCTAACTCCGACACTAGTGACTGGTCATCCTTAAAAGTACTCCATATACTGACTAACCTGCAGCGTTGTCACTCATCAACTGTAGGACATTGATGCCAACCAGGCGTGCTGCAGTCAGCACAGCTCGCCTCTCTGCCTGGTTGTAGAAAGCAGGCACGGTGATCACAGCATCTTTGATTTCTTGTTCTAGGAGAGGAACGAGACAACAGTTACTATTAGCAACTACCTTTCATCTTGACAAACATACGGAACTCTCACATGATGATAACGCAGACCAAACTAAGGATTTTCAATTCCAATGTCAAGTCCAACGTAATTTCCCCTGCAGCTGCATTATTTGTCAGCACGTCACGGTGGACTGAGACTCTCTTGTTTTTTAAAATATATATGATATTGTTGTGTGTAGAGACATATATTAACAAAGCACTTGGTGTTATTGTTTTAGTTGTGTGTGTGTTATTTTCTGAGATACGAGAAGTTGAAAATGTCCGCAAATATATCACACAATTAGGGTCCGCCAGTGTTCCAGAAATATTTGTTATTCGTTACAGAGCACTCACTACTATTCATCTATAAGATACGTCTGTTAGTTTTCCCTTATGACGTATTCTAAATAAACAAACTAAACAGATCTACCTCAGATAAATTTGTTGTACCACCTTAACGTTATCCTCCTCAGTAATAGAATAACCTTCAGATCCGATAGAGACGGAGTTTCACAATTCTACACCAAATCAATAACAAGCCATTGTTCCACAAGAAACGAGTCGATGTGATTTGCTAAGTTTTCAATATTCAAATACCCGTATGTTCAATCGTTTCTATGGCATTAACCCAAAAGTTTACACATGATACTACTGCCACTATCGATTGTCAATATCAAACTGCCTTCAGTTAAGCAATGTATTGCCTGCTGGCAATTTTGCTTTGCCAGGAGTGTGGTAGAGGATATGAAACAGAAGCATGACTCTATTCAATATTATGAGATTACGAGGCTTTGTCAATAAATCTGTGAGAAAGATACTAGGCCTGCAATGGTCCGATGTGGTTACAAAATAAGTCTATAGGAGAAAACATGACAAAGAGGGGTAAAACAAGAAATCTCGGAAAGGAGATGGTACTGGAAAGGGTACACACTGTGAAAACCCAAAGTCAGTATACCCAGGCAATCCTTGTCACGGAACCCACATGGAAAGAGAAGCAAAGGAAGGCCACCTAGAGGCAATACAAAGAAAATAGGGAGAAACTTGAAAGAGTTCAAAGAAAATAGCACAGTACAGGTTTGCTTGGAGAGAATTGGTTGATGAAAACCTCAAGTTGATAATAAGGGCAAGAAGAAGGCTTTTCTATTCTGGTTTTTTTTCCTGATAACTCCACAAACAATTTCAGCAGCAAAGCTATGTCTGTGAGGGCTAGACATAAGATAGAAGCTTAAGTCAATTTTGTCTATAACATCTTCTGTCTATGTGAACAGGCCGTGAAACCTATAACTTAATTGACAGACAATTGTTTTTCTAAGAGAACAGATATTCATGAAATCTATTCCAGAATGGACATACATGTCCTGTCTATGACGACAAACGGTATTCATGAAATCTATTCCTGGATGGACATACATCTCCTGTCTATGAGGACAAAAGGCATTCATGAAATCTATTCCTGAATGGACAGACACACATATCCTTTCTATGAGGACGTCAGACATTCATGAAATCTATTCCTGAATGGACAGACACACATGTCCTTTCTATGAGGACAACAGACATTCATGAAATCTATTCCTGAATGGACAGACACACATGTCCTTTCTATGAGGACAACTGACCCTCATAAAGCCTACAACTAAATGGACAGACATTGACACTTCAGCTGATCAGTGGTGACAAGTTGTCCACAGTAAAAAAAAAAAAGATTCAGATTTGGATTGTTAACCTTCAGCACGCCAGTCATATTTTGAAAAAATTTGACCTAATTAATTTTCTTAATTTCTCGCTATGGTAGTCGTCTTAGAAAATTTATAATTTTTATGTTTGTTTGTCAATAAATATGATTTTCTGGCGTGTAGACACACAATAGCATAACGAACATGTGGGTGTTATTGTCGTTGTTGTGTGTTTGTTAGTTTTTGAGATTCAAAAAGATGAAGTTGAAAATTTATGAAAATCTCGGAAAAAATTTGGACTCGACCGCTAGGCCTAGTCGCTTCGATAGAAAACCATGGAAACCACAACAACGTATCGATACTGTGTTTACAATATCGACACAACTGTTAGTTTCCAATTCAAACGTAGTTCTTTCATTTAAACAAACAAAATAAACAGATCTACGCGATAAAGATCTTTCCCAACAACCTACTTCCCCTTTCGCAAAAGGTCGGCTTGGTCCAAACGGCGTATACAAAATTAAAACTGTTCAGAAGCCATTTGTAATCGCACATACGATACTTTAACCGGCAAAATATCGTGTATATATGGACTATGTATTCAGCAGTAAAAAATGGCTGTCGGGAGTGACTCCGTTCAAAAAATAAAAATTTTTTTCCGTACACCGTTTTTGTGTCAAGATGATCTGGACTGAGGGGTGCTGCAGGTTAATACATCATATGAGCTCAAACAAAGACAACTTCTCTTTCCTTCCGTTCAGGATCTTCTGGTCATGCTGTATCTGCAGGCCAGTCACCATGATGAAGTCTGTAGTCTTCACCAGGTCGAAACGGCTGCCCCAGAGCTTTTGTCTCAGCTCCCCACCCTCTGGCCAGGTCTGGCAACTCATTTCCCTATAGACTGGACATTCCTGTAGAATATGCTCAGGGTTCTGGTATCCCGTTCCACATGGGCACTCAACGGTGTGTGAGATCTTCAGTCGGTACAGATGTTCTAGTAGTCTGCAGTGTCCAGTTCTCAGACGAAATAAGGTAGTTTGTTCATTTCGTTTGAGTTGGTGAATTGGGTCTGGTGTACTGCTTTTGTTTCTGTCTTCTCTCCATTGGCGTATTCACTGATTTCTGATGATGTTCTTGATTTCTCTGTATGGTACTCGATGATCACATTGTGCCTTTTTGCTGCCATCTTTTGCCACAAATACAACTATTCTCACATCTCTTTGTCCAGCTAGTAAACACCGCCTAAACCATCATTGTGGTCAACAGTTCCACCGTCTACATGCTGACACCACACAAAGGATGGCCACAAACCAAGTGGAGTGAATTTTCTGCTGCTCTAAAAGATTCATGATGGCTTTTAATTTATTTGTCGGTAATCCACTTAGTATTCAAAAAGACAATTATTTTAAAACAAGAAAAAGATTATATTCTTCTTATTCGTTCATCCTCAAATAAATGTCCCAATTTCTCTTAACAAAGGTCACTATGTTGGTAAGGCTGTTTTATCTCCATACAGCTTTTGTCTCACGTCTTGCAAGGCCAGTATTGTTCTCTCTTTTCCTGTGTGAGCATGCAGTTTTGTAGGATGTGCTCCACAATCATGCTATGCCCCCCCAGACAGTCCTCTTTCCCAATCCTCAGATGACCCTTGAGTCTGTTATGCCCAGATCTCTCAGTCTGAAGATGATGACTTGCTCTTCTCTAGTTAAATCATAATACAAGAGCTGTCTTCTTTATGGAAACCTTGGTGTTGATCAGTCCATTTGACTTTAAATATTGTCTTGCCCTCATTATACATGACTCTCCAGATCTGTTTGTGGGAAATCTCCTCCATACTTTGTCTGCAGCTTCATTGCCTTCAAAAGATTATATGGAAATAGTCTGAAAACATTACAGAACTGCACCTTTTCAATAAATCCATATAATTATGAAAATATGAGGCATTTTGGAAGAAATAAAGTTTAGCAACATGAATCCAAGTACTGCCCAAAAAGTAAATACACAAAAATCATCACCACCGACAACAAACTAACCAGCAAAATCTTGAGCATATTCTTTAGCCTTCTCCAGGATCATGGCCAGGAGTTCCTCCACACTATAAACCAGGTCACTGAAAAGAACGGCCAATCAGGAACAAGAATGTTAATGTATAATTATGTATCATGAAACGTTTCAAACCTTGATCCTTTAATATAATAAAATACTTTGATTTCTCCTGTGCATTTAGGACTGGCATGTGAGAAAAAGAAAGTAAAAAGTAGCAATATGTGGCTGTTAGAAGGCCATTGTGGCAACACGTACGTGCGCGCGCGTGTATATATATATATATGGGGCTCCTCTCGGTGCTGGTTCACATCACTGTGCAGATCAGGATTTTTTCATGTAGATCATCTGGTACAAATTTCCCCTGATCTCTGAGTAGTGAGATCAGACACCGGTGTGCAGTGGCGCGCATGTTAAAACAATGACTTGGCAGTTGGAAATCAAAAAGAGTAGGCTTAACGGTCAATGCTCTGACAAAATTTGAGTTAAAAATCTATTAAATTATTCTAGGGATTCTCGTCCCACAGAAAATATGTCGCAAAGAAGGGACTGTCTGGCTATAACATCAGGTATTGGTTATGCGGTTAGAGGAGCGGAATAGATGGCGCCTGATAGGCTGTATGTCTACCTTGCTCTAGTTTACATTTCCACCAACACCAGGCTAAAAAAATAAGCAATCTTATACTCCAGGGTGTACTAACCTAACATATACTGAGATTGACCTGGCAGATTGTCGCCTGCCAAGAATATGTGAAGCAAAGGAGGTCACACGACTTCTAATGACACGTCGACTGAAGACATATATATATATAGTTGAACACATTTGGCATGGAACTTACTACCCCAGCCTGTAGAAACTTATGCCACTGGGAAAGATGAATAGAACAATCTCCTCTTTGGTGCATGTCACTGGCGGGTCCAATCACCTTCAAGATCATGTGACTTATCTGTACCATGATGCTACCTTCAGGACACTCCCGACGACCTCAGCAACGAATACTGCCAACTTACATAACATAACAATGGTCCCATGTTTTGAATTTCTACTGCAACTTTTAAAGTTTTCCTTTGAAGACGAAACATTCGTGAAACAACAAAGGAATTGTGAAACAGGAATTCAGATGAGAGAATTGTCTTACAGATGCCTGGCAAAAGTCACATTGCACCAGACCATTTGTGAGGACCCCAGAGACCCCAGTGCTAGAGACACATGGTAACTGGTACGCTACCCTAACTCAGTTGTGAGGACCCCAGACTCATCAGCCATGATATGTTGTCCACACTGACAGAAGCTTCAGAGTTGGATTGTTAACTGTACATCATATGAGCCTGGGCTGTGACACAATCAATTACAAAACGTTCATTGTTTAACTAGGAAACAAAAACCCCCAACAACCATTTACATCAGTGCTTCACAAACATTTCAGTGTGATGGACTGGCAGGGACTTCAACTGCAGCAGGAAAAAGTGCATGTCACTAGTGGGGCGGCCACAACTTACGTCATATGGCACAGTGTTTCAAATTTCTACCGCAAATTTTAAGATTTTCATTTGAAATCTTAGCGTGAAGTAATGAAAATAAGAAAAAAATGTGAAAGGGGAAAACAAGCAGAGAACTATGAAACAGAAAAACAAGCAGAGAACTATGAAACAGAAACACAAGCAGAGAACTATGAAACAGAAAAACAAGCAGAGAACTATGAAACAGAAAAACAAGCAGAGAACTATGAAACAGAAAAACAAGCAGAGAACTATGAAACAGAAAAACAAGCAGAGAACTATGAAACAGAAAAACAAGCAGAGAACTATGAAACAGAACAACAAGCAGAGAACTATGAAACAGAAAAACAAGAAGAGAACTATGAAACAGAAAAACAAGCAGAGAACTATGAAACAGAAAAACAAGCAGAGAACTATGAAACAGAAAAACAAGCAGAGAACTATGAAACAGAAAAACAAGCAGAGAACTATGAAACAGAAAAACAAGCAGAGAACTATGATACAGGAACACAAGCAGAGAACTATGAAACAGAAAAACAAGCAGAGAACTATGATACAGGAACACAAGCAGAGAACTATGAAACAGAAACACAGCAGACAACATTTAACTAGCTGAGAACATATTCTTAAGATTGCTAGAGCCACATGGTAACTGGTACGCTACCCTAACTCAGTTGTGAGGACCCCAGACTCATCAGCCATGATATGTTGTCCACACTGACAGAAGCTTCAGAGTTGGATTGTTAACAGTACATCATATGAGCCTGGGCTGCGACATGACATACCGTACAAAACTTTTATTTATTCAACTAGGAAACAAAACCCACAACAACGATTTATTTATACCAGTGTTTACCAAATATTTAAGTGCAGAATTTACACGACATGACACAGTGTTTAAGATCTCTAACGAAATTTTAGAGTTTTTAATTTGAAGCCCCTGCATGAAACATGAAAACAAGAATGAAACTGTGAAAACAATGACAAAACTGTGAAATGGGAAAACAACGTCAAAACTGAAATGGGAAAACAACAAAACTGTGAAATTGAAAAACAATGACAAAACTGAAATGGGAAAACAATGACAAAACTGTAAAATGGGAAAACAAAGACAAACTGAAATGGGAAAACAATGACAAAACTAAAATGGGAAAAGAAGAACAAAAATGAAATGAAAAACAATGATGAAACTGTGAAATGGGAAAACAAGCATAAAACATCCAGTTAATTAAGAGACTTTTTTAAAGGGTGCCTGACTAAAGTCACACTACCTCCGCTGAAATGCGAAGACCCAGACTCTTCAGCCATGACATATTGTCCACACACACTGAAGTTTCAGAGTTGGATTGTTAACGGAACATCATATGAGCCTGGGCTGCGACACAACCACCGTACAACTAGAAAACAAAACCCCCAACAACCATTTATTTATACCAGTGTTTGCCAAATATTTAAGTGTGACAAACTGGCAGGAACTTAGCGATGGCAGCAGGAACTGGAGCTCGATTTATTGAAACAAAAAAATTAATGAGTTGGCTCCTCTTTTGTGCATGTCACTCGTGGGACAGCCACTTTTAGGCAACTATGATGTAATATAACTCATGTGTACCATACCACCTACAGGACACTCTTGGAGACCTTAGCAATGATACTGTTAACTTACATGACATGACAGTGTTTAAAATCTCTAACGAAATTTTATAGTTTTCATTTGAAGCCTCTGCATGAAACATGAAAACAAGAACAAAAATGTGAAATTGGAAAACAATAAAACTGTGAAATTGGAAAACAAGCAGAAAACATCCAGTTAATTAAGAGAATTTTCTTTAAGGATGCCTGACAAAAGTCCCACTACATCCGCTGAACTACAAGGACCCAGGACTCATCAGCCATGATATGTTGTCCACACTGACAGAAGCTTCAGAGTTGGATTGTTAACGGTACATCATATGAGGCTGGGCTGCGACACGACCACCGTACAAAGCTTTTATTTGTTCAACTAGGAAAGCAAACTCACAACGATTTATTTATACCAGTGTTTACCAAATATTTTAGTGCAGAACTTACATGACATGACACAGTGTTTAATATCTCTAAAGAAATTTTAGAGTTTTATTTGAAGCCTCCGCATGAAACATGAATGAAACTGTGAAATTGAAAAACAATGACAAAACTGTGAAATTTGAAAACAACAAAACTGTGAAATGGGAAAACAATGACAAAACTGAAATGGGAAAACAATGACAAAACTGAAATGGGAAAACAATGACAAAACTGAAATGGGAAAACAATGACAAAACTTGAAATGGGAAAACAATGACAAAACTTGAAATGGGTAAACAATGACAAAACTGTGAAATAGAAAAACAATGACAAAATTTAAATGGGAAAACAATGACAAAACTTAAATGGGAAAACAATGACAAAACTGTGAAATGGGAAAACAAATAAACTGTGAAATTGGAAAACAAGCAGAAAACATCCAGTTAATTAAGAGAATTTTCTTTAAGGATGCCTGACAAAAGTCCCACTATATCCGCTGAAATACAAGGACCCCAGACTCATCAGCCATGACATGTTGTCCACACTGACAGAAGCTTCAGAGTTGGATTGTTAACGGTACATCATATGAGCCTGGGCTGTGACACGACCACCGTACAATACTTGTATTTGTTCAACTAGGAAAGCAAACTCACAACAACGATTTATTTATACCAGCGTTTGCCAAATATTTCAGTGCAGAATTTACATGACATGACACAGTGTTTAATATCTCTAAAGAAATTTTAGAGTTTTATTTGAAGCCCTCGCATGAAACATGAAAACAAGAATGAAACTGTGAAAACAATGACAAAACTTAAATGGGGAAAACAATGACAAAACTTAAATGGGGAAAACAATGACAAAACTGTGAAATGGGAAAACAATGACAAAACTGTGAAATGGGAAAACAAAGACAAACTGAAATGGGAAAACAATGACAAAACTGTGAAATTGGAAAACAAAGACAAACTGAAATGGGAAAACAATGACAAAACTAAAATGGGAAAAGAAGAACAAAAATGAAATGAAAAACAATGATGAAACTGTGAAATGGGAAAACAAGCATAAAACATCCAGTTAATTAAGAGACTTTTTTAAAGGGTGCCTGACTAAAGTCACACTACCTCCGCTGAAATGCGAAGACCCAGACTCTTCAGCCATGACATGTTGTCCACACTGACTGAAGCTTCAGAGTTGGATTGTTAACGGAACATCATATGAGCCTGGGCTGCGACACAACCACCGTACAACTAGAAAACAAAACCCCCAACAACCATTTATTTATACCAGTGTTTGCCAAATATTTAAGTGTGACAAACTGGCAGGAACTTAGCGATGGCAGCATGGACTGGAGCTCGATTTATTGAGACAAAAAAATTAATGAGTTGGCTCCTCTTTTGTGCATGTCACTCGTGGGACAGCCACTTTTAGGCAACTATGATGTAATGTAACTCATGTGTACCATACCACCTACAGGACACTCTTGGAGACCTTAGCAATGATACTGTTAACTTACATGACATGACAGTGTTTAAAATCTCTAAAGAAATTTTATAGTTTTCATTTGAAGCCCCTGCGTGAAACAGGAAAATAAGCAGAGAAGTTCCAGTTAAATAAGAGAATTTTCCTGAGGATGTCTGACAAAAGTCCCACCACATCCGCTGAAATACGAGGACCCCAGACTCATCAGCCATGACATGTTGTCCACACTGACAGAAGCTTCAGAGTTGGATTGTTAACAGTACATCATATGAGCCTGGGCTGTGACACGACCGCAGTACAAAGTGTAGAAAACTTTTATTTGTTCAACTAGAAAACAAAACCCCAAACAACCATTTGCATCAGTGCTTTCCAAACATGTCAGTGTGACAAACTGGCATTTACTTTTACATTGCAGCGGAGCCAGGTGCTCAATTTATTGAGAAAAAAGAACAGAACGCTGATCCTATTTCGTGCATGTCACTAGTGGGACAGCCTTAAACTGCATCTATGTCATGTGACTCATCTGTACCATACCAAGCGTAGGATACCCTTGAAGACCTTAGCAACGATACTGCCAACTTACATGACATATCGCAGTGTTTAGAATTTCTACCGCAATTTAAAGGTTTTCATTTGAAATCCCCAGGTGAAACAAGAAAAACAAGCAGAGAACTATTAAACAGAAAAACAAGCAGAGAACTATTAAACAGAAAAACAAGCAGAGAACTATGAAACAGAAAAACAAGCAGAGAACTATGAAACAGAAAAACAAGCAGAGAACTATGAAACAGAAAAACAAGCAGAGAACTATGAAACAGAAACACAAGCAGAGAACTATGAAACAGAAAAACAAGCAGAGAACTATGAAACAGAAAAACAAGCAGAGAACTATGAAACAGAAAAACAAGCAGAGAACTATGATACAGGAACACAAGCAGAGAACTATGAAACAGAAAAACAAGCAGAGAACTATGAAACAGAAAAACAAGCAGAGAACTATGAAACAGAAAAACAAGCAGAGAACTATGAAACAGAAAAACAAGCAGAGAACCATGAAACAGAAAAACAAGCAGAGAACTATGAAACAGAAAAACAAGCAGAGAACTATGAAACAGAAAAACAAGCAGAGAACTATGAAACAGAAAAACAAGCAGAGAACTATGAAACAGAAAAACAAGCAGAGAACTATGAAACAGAAACACAAGCAGAGAACTATGAAACAGAAAAACAAGAAGAGAACTATGAAACAGAAAAACAAGCAGAGAACTATGAAACAGAAAAACAAGCAGAGAACTATGAAACAGAAAAACAAGCAGAGAACTATGAAACAGAAAAACAAGCAGAGAACTATGAAACAGAAAAACAAGCAGAGAACTATGATACAGGAACACAAGCAGAGAACTATGAAACAGAAAAACAAGCAGAGAACTATGATACAGGAACACAAGCAGAGAACTATGAAACAGAAACACAGCAGACAACATTTAACTAGCTGAGAACATATTCTTAAGATTGCTAGAGCCACATGGTAACTGGTACGCTACCCTAACTCAGTTGTGAGGACCCCAGACTCATCAGCCATGATATGTTGTCCACACTGACAGAAGCTTCAGAGTTGGATTGTTAACAGTACATCATATGAGCCTGGGCTGCGACATGACATACCGTACAAAACTTTTATTTATTCAACTAGGAAACAAAACCCACAACAACGATTTATTTATACCAGTGTTTACCAAATATTTAAGTGCAGAATTTACACGACATGACACAGTGTTTAAGATCTCTAACGAAATTTTAGAGTTTTTAATTTGAAGCCCCTGCATGAAACATGAAAACAAGAATGAAACTGTGAAAACAATGACAAAACTGTGAAATGGGAAAACAACGTCAAAACTGAAATGGGAAAACAACAAAACTGTGAAATTGAAAAACAATGACAAAACTGAAATGGGAAAACAATGACAAAACTGTAAAATGGGAAAACAAAGACAAACTGAAATGGGAAAACAATGACAAAACTAAAATGGGAAAAGAAGAACAAAAATGAAATGAAAAACAATGATGAAACTGTGAAATGGGAAAACAAGCATAAAACATCCAGTTAATTAAGAGACTTTTTTAAAGGGTGCCTGACTAAAGTCACACTACCTCCGCTGAAATGCGAAGACCCAGACTCTTCAGCCATGACATGTTGTCCACACACACTGAAGTTTCAGAGTTGGATTGTTAACGGAACATCATATGAGCCTGGGCTGCGACACAACCACCGTACAACTAGAAAACAAAACCCCCAACAACCATTTATTTATACCAGTGTTTGCCAAATATTTAAGTGTGACAAACTGGCAGGAACTTAGCGATGGCAGCAGGAACTGGAGCTCGATTTATTGAGACAAAAAAATTAATGAGTTGGCTCCTCTTTTGTGCATGTCACTCGTGGGACAGCCACTTTTAGGCAACTATGATGTAATATAACTCATGTGTACCATACCACCTACAGGACACTCTTGGAGACCTTAGCAATGATACTGTTAACTTACATGACATGACAGTGTTTAAAATCTCTAAAGAAATTTTATAGTTTTCATTTGAAGCCCCTGCATGAAACATGAAAACAAGAACAAAAATGTGAAATTGGAAAACAATAAAACTGTGAAATTGGAAAACAAGCAGAAAACATCCAGTTAATTAAGAGAATTTTCTTTAAGGATGCCTGACAAAAGTCCCACTACATCCGCTGAACTACAAGGACCCAGGACTCATCAGCCATGATATGTTGTCCACACTGACAGAAGCTTCAGAGTTGGATTGTTAACTGTACATCACATGAGGCTGGGCTGCGACACGACCACAGTACAAAGTGTAGAAAACATTGATTTGTTCAACTCGGACAACAAAACTCGCAACTACCACTGACATCCATGTATCCCAAATATGTCAGCGTGACAGACTGACAGGGACTTTCACACTGCAGTGGAGACCAGTGCTCAATTTATTGAGAAAAATAAACAGAATGCTACTCCTCTTTGGAGTATGTCACTAATGGGGCGGCCACTTTTAAACGGCAGCTATGACATGTGACTCGCCTGTACCATATTACCTGCAGACACACTCTTGAAGACATATGGTAGTGTTTAGAATTCCTACCGCAATTTAAAGGTTTTAGTTTGAAGAACCCTTGTGAAACAGGAAAACAAGAACATTGATAAAGGGGAAAACAAGAACATTGATAAAGGGGAAAACAAGAACATTGATAAAGGGGAAAACAAGAACATTGATAAAGGGGAAAACAAGAACATTGATAAAGGGGAAAACAAGAACATTGATAAAGGGGAAAACAAGAACATTGATAAAGGGGAAAACAAGAACATTGATAAAGGGGAAAACAAGAACATTGATAAAGGGGAAAACAAGAACATTGATAAAGGGGAAAACAAGAACATTGATAAAGGGGAAAACAAGAACAACATTGATAAAGGGGAAAACAAGAACAACATTGATAAAGGGGAAAACAAGAACATTGATAAAGGGGAAAACAAGAACAACATTGATAAAGGGGAAAACAAGAACATTGATAAAGGGGAAAACAAGAACATTGATAAAGGGGAAAACAAGAACATTGATAAAGGGGAAAACAAGAACATTGATAAAGGGGAAAACAAGAACATTGATAAAGGGGAAAACAAGAACATTGATAAAGGGGAAAACAAGAACATTGATAAAGGGGAAAACAAGAACAACATTGATAAAGGGGAAAACAAGAACATCGATAAAGGGGAAAACAAGAACATCGATAAAGGGGAAAACAAGAACATTGATAAAGGGGAAAACAAGAACATTGATAAAGGGGAAAACAAGAACAACATTGATAAAGGGGAAAACAAGAACATTGATAAAGGGGAAAACAAGAACAACATTGATAAAGGGGAAAACAAGAACATTGATAAAGGGGAAAACAAGAACAACATTGATAAAGGGGAAAACAAGAACATTGATAAAGGGGAAAACAAGAACAACATTGATAAAGGGGAAAACAAGAACATTGATAAAGGGGAAAACAAGAACATTGATAAAGGGGAAAACAAGAACAACATTGATAAAGGGGAAAACAAGAACATTGATAAAGGGGAAAACAAGAACATTGATAAAGGGGAAAACAAGAACAACATTGATAAAGGGGAAAACAAGAACATTGATAAAGGGGAAAACAAGAACATTGATAAAGGGGAAAACAAGAACATTGATAAAGGGGAAAACAAGAACATTGATAAAGGGGAAAACAAGAACATTGATAAAGGGGAAAACAAGAACAACATTGATAAAGGGGAAAACAAGAACATTGATAAAGGGGAAAACAAGAACATTGATAAAGGGGAAAACAAGAACAACATTGATAAAGGGGAAAACAAGAACAACATTGATAAAGGGGAAAACAAGAACAACATTGATAAAGGGGAAAACAAGAACATTGATAAAGGGGAAAACAAGAACATTGATAAAGGGGAAAACAAGAACATTGATAAAGGGGAAAACAAGAACATTGATAAAGGGGAAAACAAGAACATTGATAAAGGGGAAAACAAGAACATTGATAAAGGGGAAAACAAGAACAACATTGATAAAGGGGAAAACAAGAACATTGATAAAGGGGAAAACAAGAACATTGATAAAGGGGAAAACAAGAACATTGATAAAGGGGAAAACAAGAACAACATTGATAAAGGGGAAAACAAGAACATTGATAAAGGGGAAAACAAGAACATTGATAAAGGGGAAAACAAGAACAACATTGATAAAGGGGAAAACAAGAACATTGATAAAGGGGAAAACAAGAACAACATTGATAAAGGGGAAAACAAGAACATTGATAAAGGGGAAAACAAGAACATTGATAAAGGGGAAAACAAGAACATTGATAAAGGGGAAAACAAGAACAACATTGATAAAGGGGAAAACAAGAACATTGATAAAGGGGAAAACAAGAACATTGATAAAGGGGAAAACAAGAACAACATTGATAAAGGGGAAAACAAGAACAACATTGATAAAGGGGAAAACAAGAACATTGATAAAGGGGAAAACAAGAACAACATTGATAAAGGGGAAAACAAGAACATTGATAAAGGGGAAAACAAGAACATTGATAAAGGGGAAAACAAGAACAACATTGATAAAGGCGAAAACAAGAACAACATTGATAAAGGGGAAAACAAGAACATTGATAAAGGGGAAAACAAGAACAACATTGATAAAGGGGAAAACAAGAACATTGATAAAGGGGAAAACAAGAACATTGATAAAGGGGAAAACAAGAACAACATTGATAAAGGGGAAAACAAGAACATTGATAAAGGGGAAAACAAGAACAACATTGATAAAGGGGAAAACAAGAACATTGATAAAGGGGAAAACAAGAACATTGATAAAGGGGAAAACAAGAACATTGATAAAGGGGAAAACAAGAACAACATTGATAAAGGGGAAAACAAGAACATTGATAAAGGGGAAAACAAGAACATTGATAAAGGGGAAAACAAGAACAACATTGATAAAGGGGAAAACAAGAACATTGATAAAGGGGAAAACAAGAACAACATTGATAAAGGGGAAAACAAGAACATTGATAAAGGGGAAAACAAGAACATTGATAAAGGGGAAAACAAGAACATTGATAAAGGGGAAAACAAGAACAACATTGATAAAGGGGAAAACAAGAACATTGATAAAGGGGAAAACAAGAACATTGATAAAGGGGAAAACAAGAACAACATTGATAAAGGGGAAAACAAGAACAACATTGATAAAGGGGAAAACAAGAACATTGATAAAGGGGAAAACAAGAACAACATTGATAAAGGGGAAAACAAGAACATTGATAAAGGGGAAAACAAGAACATTGATAAAGGGGAAAACAAGAACAACATTGATAAAGGCGAAAACAAGAACAACATTGATAAAGGGGAAAACAAGAACATTGATAAAGGGGAAAACAAGAACAACATTGATAAAGGGGAAAACAAGAACATTGATAAAGGGGAAAACAAGAACATTGATAAAGGGGAAAACAAGAACAACATTGATAAAGGGGAAAACAAGAACATTGATAAAGGGGAAAACAAGAACATTGATAAAGGGGAAAACAAGAACAACATTGATAAAGGGGAAAACAAGAACATTGATAAAGGGGAAAACAAGAACAACATTGATAAAGGGGAAAACAAGAACAACATTGATAAAGGGGAAAACAAGAACATTGATAAAGGGGAAAACAAGAACATTGATAAAGGGGAAAACAAGAACATTGATAAAGGGGAAAACAAGAACATTGATAAAGGGGAAAACAAGAACAACATTGATAAAGGGGAAAACAAGAACATTGATAAAGGGGAAAACAAGAACAACATTGATAAAGGGGAAAACAAGAACATTGATAAAGGGGAAAACAAGAACAACATTGATAAAGGGGAAAACAAGAACATTGATAAAGGGGAAAACAAGAACAACATTGATAAAGGGGAAAACAAGAACATTGATAAAGGGGAAAACAAGAACATTGATAAAGGGGAAAACAAGAACATTGATAAAGGGGAAAACAAGAACATTGATAAAGGGGAAAACAAGAACATTGATAAAGGGGAAAACAAGAACAACATTGATAAAGGGGAAAACAAGAACATTGATAAAGGGGAAAACAAGAACATTGATAAAGGGGAAAACAAGAACATTGATAAAGGGGAAAACAAGAACATTGATAAAGGGGAAAACAAGAACATTGATAAAGGGGAAAACAAGAACAACATTGATAAAGGGGAAAACAAGAACATTGATAAAGGGGAAAACAAGAACATTGATAAAGGGGAAAACAAGAACAACATTGATAAAGGGGAAAACAAGAACAACATTGATAAAGGGGAAAACAAGAACAACATTGATAAAGGGGAAAACAAGAACATTGATAAAGGGGAAAACAAGAACATTGATAAAGGGGAAAACAAGAACATTGATAAAGGGGAAAACAAGAACAACATTGATAAAGGGGAAAACAAGAACATTGATAAAGGGGAAAACAAGAACATTGATAAAGGGGAAAACAAGAACATTGATAAAGGGGAAAACAAGAACATTGATAAAGGGGAAAACAAGAACATTGATAAAGGGGAAAACAAGAACAACATTGATAAAGGGGAAAACAAGAACATTGATAAAGGGGAAAACAAGAACATTGATAAAGGGGAAAACAAGAACATTGATAAAGGGGAAAACAAGAACAACATTGATAAAGGGGAAAACAAGAACATTGATAAAGGGGAAAACAAGAACATTGATAAAGGGGAAAACAAGAACAACATTGATAAAGGGGAAAACAAGAACATTGATAAAGGGGAAAACAAGAACAACATTGATAAAGGGGAAAACAAGAACATTGATAAAGGGGAAAACAAGAACATTGATAAAGGGGAAAACAAGAACATTGATAAAGGGGAAAACAAGAACAACATTGATAAAGGGGAAAACAAGAACATTGATAAAGGGGAAAACAAGAACATTGATAAAGGGGAAAACAAGAACAACATTGATAAAGGGGAAAACAAGAACAACATTGATAAAGGGGAAAACAAGAACATTGATAAAGGGGAAAACAAGAACATTGATAAAGGGGAAAACAAGAACAACATTGATAAAGGCGAAAACAAGAACAACATTGATAAAGGGGAAAACAAGAACATTGATAAAGGGGAAAACAAGAACAACATTGATAAAGGGGAAAACAAGAACATTGATAAAGGGGAAAACAAGAACATTGATAAAGGGGAAAACAAGAACAACATTGATAAAGGGGAAAACAAGAACATTGATAAAGGGGAAAACAAGAACATTGATAAAGGGGAAAACAAGAACAACATTGATAAAGGGGAAAACAAGAACATTGATAAAGGGGAAAACAAGAACAACATTGATAAAGGGGAAAACAAGAACAACATTGATAAAGGGGAAAACAAGAACATTGATAAAGGGGAAAACAAGAACATTGATAAAGGGGAAAACAAGAACATTGATAAAGGGGAAAACAAGAACATTGATAAAGGGGAAAACAAGAACAACATTGATAAAGGGGAAAACAAGAACATTGATAAAGGGGAAAACAAGAACAACATTGATAAAGGGGAAAACAAGAACATTGATAAAGGGGAAAACAAGAACAACATTGATAAAGGGGAAAACAAGAACATTGATAAAGGGGAAAACAAGAACAACATTGATAAAGGGGAAAACAAGAACATTGATAAAGGGGAAAACAAGAACATTGATAAAGGGGAAAACAAGAACATTGATAAAGGGGAAAACAAGAACATTGATAAAGGGGAAAACAAGAACATTGATAAAGGGGAAAACAAGAACAACATTGATAAAGGGGAAAACAAGAACATTGATAAAGGGGAAAACAAGAACATTGATAAAGGGGAAAACAAGAACATTGATAAAGGGGAAAACAAGAACATTGATAAAGGGGAAAACAAGAACATTGATAAAGGGGAAAACAAGAACAACATTGATAAAGGGGAAAACAAGAACATTGATAAAGGGGAAAACAAGAACATTGATAAAGGGGAAAACAAGAACAACATTGATAAAGGGGAAAACAAGAACAACATTGATAAAGGGGAAAACAAGAACAACATTGATAAAGGGGAAAACAAGAACATTGATAAAGGGGAAAACAAGAACATTGATAAAGGGGAAAACAAGAACATTGATAAAGGGGAAAACAAGAACAACATTGATAAAGGGGAAAACAAGAACATTGATAAAGGGGAAAACAAGAACATTGATAAAGGGGAAAACAAGAACATTGATAAAGGGGAAAACAAGAACATTGATAAAGGGGAAAACAAGAACATTGATAAAGGGGAAAACAAGAACAACATTGATAAAGGGGAAAACAAGAACATTGATAAAGGGGAAAACAAGAACATTGATAAAGGGGAAAACAAGAACATTGATAAAGGGGAAAACAAGAACAACATTGATAAAGGGGAAAACAAGAACATTGATAAAGGGGAAAACAAGAACATTGATAAAGGGGAAAACAAGAACAACATTGATAAAGGGGAAAACAAGAACATTGATAAAGGGGAAAACAAGAACAACATTGATAAAGGGGAAAACAAGAACATTGATAAAGGGGAAAACAAGAACATTGATAAAGGGGAAAACAAGAACATTGATAAAGGGGAAAACAAGAACAACATTGATAAAGGGGAAAACAAGAACATTGATAAAGGGGAAAACAAGAACATTGATAAAGGGGAAAACAAGAACAACATTGATAAAGGGGAAAACAAGAACAACATTGATAAAGGGGAAAACAAGAACATTGATAAAGGGGAAAACAAGAACAACATTGATAAAGGGGAAAACAAGAACATTGATAAAGGGGAAAACAAGAACATTGATAAAGGGGAAAACAAGAACAACATTGATAAAGGCGAAAACAAGAACAACATTGATAAAGGGGAAAACAAGAACATTGATAAAGGGGAAAACAAGAACAACATTGATAAAGGGGAAAACAAGAACATTGATAAAGGGGAAAACAAGAACATTGATAAAGGGGAAAACAAGAACAACATTGATAAAGGGGAAAACAAGAACATTGATAAAGGGGAAAACAAGAACAACATTGATAAAGGGGAAAACAAGAACATTGATAAAGGGGAAAACAAGAACATTGATAAAGGGGAAAACAAGAACATTGATAAAGGGGAAAACAAGAACAACATTGATAAAGGGGAAAACAAGAACATTGATAAAGGGGAAAACAAGAACATTGATAAAGGGGAAAACAAGAACAACATTGATAAAGGGGAAAACAAGAACATTGATAAAGGGGAAAACAAGAACAACATTGATAAAGGGGAAAACAAGAACATTGATAAAGGGGAAAACAAGAACATTGATAAAGGGGAAAACAAGAACATTGATAAAGGGGAAAACAAGAACAACATTGATAAAGGGGAAAACAAGAACATTGATAAAGGGGAAAACAAGAACATTGATAAAGGGGAAAACAAGAACAACATTGATAAAGGGGAAAACAAGAACAACATTGATAAAGGGGAAAACAAGAACATTGATAAAGGGGAAAACAAGAACAACATTGATAAAGGGGAAAACAAGAACATTGATAAAGGGGAAAACAAGAACATTGATAAAGGGGAAAACAAGAACAACATTGATAAAGGCGAAAACAAGAACAACATTGATAAAGGGGAAAACAAGAACATTGATAAAGGGGAAAACAAGAACAACATTGATAAAGGGGAAAACAAGAACATTGATAAAGGGGAAAACAAGAACATTGATAAAGGGGAAAACAAGAACAACATTGATAAAGGGGAAAACAAGAACATTGATAAAGGGGAAAACAAGAACATTGATAAAGGGGAAAACAAGAACAACATTGATAAAGGGGAAAACAAGAACATTGATAAAGGGGAAAACAAGAACAACATTGATAAAGGGGAAAACAAGAACAACATTGATAAAGGGGAAAACAAGAACATTGATAAAGGGGAAAACAAGAACATTGATAAAGGGGAAAACAAGAACATTGATAAAGGGGAAAACAAGAACATTGATAAAGGGGAAAACAAGAACAACATTGATAAAGGGGAAAACAAGAACATTGATAAAGGGGAAAACAAGAACAACATTGATAAAGGGGAAAACAAGAACATTGATAAAGGGGAAAACAAGAACAACATTGATAAAGGGGAAAACAAGAACATTGATAAAGGGGAAAACAAGAACAACATTGATAAAGGGGAAAACAAGAACATTGATAAAGGGGAAAACAAGAACATTGATAAAGGGGAAAACAAGAACATTGATAAAGGGGAAAACAAGAACATTGATAAAGGGGAAAACAAGAACATTGATAAAGGGGAAAACAAGAACAACATTGATAAAGGGGAAAACAAGAACATTGATAAAGGGGAAAACAAGAACATTGATAAAGGGGAAAACAAGAACATTGATAAAGGGGAAAACAAGAACATTGATAAAGGGGGAAAACAAGAACATTGATAAAGGGGAAAACAAGAACAACATTGATAAAGGGGAAAACAAGAACATTGATAAAGGGGAAAACAAGAACATTGATAAAGGGGAAAACAAGAACAACATTGATAAAGGGGAAAACAAGAACAACATTGATAAAGGGGAAAACAAGAACACATTGATAAAGGGGAAAACAAGAACATTGATAAAGGGGAAAACAAGAACATTGATAAAGGGGAAAACAAGAACATTGATAAAGGGGAAAACAAGAACAACATTGATAAAGGGGAAAACAAGAACATGATAAAGGGGAAACAAGAACATTGATAAAGGGGAAAACAAGAACATTGATAAAGGGGAAAACAAGAACATTGATAAAGGGGAAAACAAGAACATTGATAAAGGGGAAAACAAGAACAACATTGATAAAGGGGAAAACAAGAACATTGATAAAGGGGAAAACAAGAACATTGATAAAGGGGAAAACAAGAACATTGATAAAGGGGAAAACAAGAACAACATTGATAAAGGGGAAAACAAGAACATTGATAAAGGGGAAAACAAGAACATTGATAAAGGGGAAAACAAGAACAACATTGATAAAGGGGAAAACAAGAACATTGATAAAGGGGAAAACAAGAACAACATTGATAAAGGGGAAAACAAGAACATTGATAAAGGGGAAAACAAGAACATTGATAAAGGGGAAAACAAGAACATTGATAAAGGGGAAAACAAGAACAACATTGATAAAGGGGAAAACAAGAACATTGATAAAGGGGAAAACAAGAACATTGATAAAGGGGAAAACAAGAACAACATTGATAAAGGGGAAAACAAGAACAACATTGATAAAGGGGAAAACAAGAACATTGATAAAGGGGAAAACAAGAACAACATTGATAAAGGGGAAAACAAGAACATTGATAAAGGGGAAAACAAGAACATTGATAAAGGGGAAAACAAGAACAACATTGATAAAGGCGAAAACAAGAACAACATTGATAAAGGGGAAAACAAGAACATTGATAAAGGGGAAAACAAGAACAACATTGATAAAGGGGAAAACAAGAACATTGATAAAGGGGAAAACAAGAACATTGATAAAGGGGAAAACAAGAACAACATTGATAAAGGGGAAAACAAGAACATTGATAAAGGGGAAAACAAGAACATTGATAAAGGGGAAAACAAGAACAACATTGATAAAGGGGAAAACAAGAACATTGATAAAGGGGAAAACAAGAACAACATTGATAAAGGGGAAAACAAGAACATTGATAAAGGGGAAAACAAGAACATTGATAAAGGGGAAAACAAGAACATTGATAAAGGGGAAAACAAGAACATTGATAAAGGGGAAAACAAGAACATTGATAAAGGGGAAAACAAGAACAACATTGATAAAGGGGAAAACAAGAACATTGATAAAGGGGAAAACAAGAACATTGATAAAGGGGAAAACAAGAACATTGATAAAGGGGAAAACAAGAACAACATTGATAAAGGGGAAAACAAGAACATTGATAAAGGGGAAAACAAGAACATTGATAAAGGGGAAAACAAGAACAACATTGATAAAGGGGAAAACAAGAACATTGATAAAGGGGAAAACAAGAACAACATTGATAAAGGGGAAAACAAGAACATTGATAAAGGGGAAAACAAGAACATTGATAAAGGGGAAAACAAGAACATTGATAAAGGGGAAAACAAGAACAACATTGATAAAGGGGAAAACAAGAACATTGATAAAGGGGAAAACAAGAACATTGATAAAGGGGAAAACAAGAACAACATTGATAAAGGGGAAAACAAGAACAACATTGATAAAGGGGAAAACAAGAACATTGATAAAGGGGAAAACAAGAACAACATTGATAAAGGGGAAAACAAGAACATTGATAAAGGGGAAAACAAGAACATTGATAAAGGGGAAAACAAGAACAACATTGATAAAGGCGAAAACAAGAACAACATTGATAAAGGGGAAAACAAGAACATTGATAAAGGGGAAAACAAGAACAACATTGATAAAGGGGAAAACAAGAACATTGATAAAGGGGAAAACAAGAACATTGATAAAGGGGAAAACAAGAACAACATTGATAAAGGGGAAAACAAGAACATTGATAAAGGGGAAAACAAGAACATTGATAAAGGGGAAAACAAGAACAACATTGATAAAGGGGAAAACAAGAACATTGATAAAGGGGAAAACAAGAACAACATTGATAAAGGGGAAAACAAGAAACATTGATAAAGGGGAAAACAAGAACATTGATAAAGGGGAAAACAAGAACATTGATAAAGGGGAAAACAAGAACATTGATAAAGGGGAAAACAAGAACATTGATAAAGGGGAAAACAAGAACAACATTGATAAAGGGGAAAACAAGAACATTGATAAAGGGGAAAACAAGAACAACATTGATAAAGGGGAAAACAAGAACATTGATAAAGGGGAAAACAAGAACAACATTGATAAAGGGGAAAACAAGAACATTGATAAAGGGGAAAACAAGAACAACATTGATAAAGGGGAAAACAAGAACATTGATAAAGGGGAAAACAAGAACATTGATAAAGGGGAAAACAAGAACATTGATAAAGGGGAAAACAAGAACATTGATAAAGGGGAAAACAAGAACATTGATAAAGGGGAAAACAAGAACAACATTGATAAAGGGGAAAACAAGAACATTGATAAAGGGGAAAACAAGAACATTGATAAAGGGGAAAACAAGAACATTGATAAAGGGGAAAACAAGAACATTGATAAAGGGGAAAACAAGAACATTGATAAAGGGGAAAACAAGAACAACATTGATAAAGGGGAAAACAAGAACATTGATAAAGGGGAAAACAAGAACATTGATAAAGGGGAAAACAAGAACAACATTGATAAAGGGGAAAACAAGAACAACATTGATAAAGGGGAAAACAAGAACAACATTGATAAAGGGGAAAACAAGAACATTGATAAAGGGGAAAACAAGAACATTGATAAAGGGGAAAACAAGAACATTGATAAAGGGGAAAACAAGAACAACATTGATAAAGGGGAAAACAAGAACATTGATAAAGGGGAAAACAAGAACATTGATAAAGGGGAAAACAAGAACATTGATAAAGGGGAAAACAAGAACATTGATAAAGGGGAAAACAAGAACATTGATAAAGGGGAAAACAAGAACAACATTGATAAAGGGGAAAACAAGAACATTGATAAAGGGGAAAACAAGAACATTGATAAAGGGGAAAACAAGAACATTGATAAAGGGGAAAACAAGAACAACATTGATAAAGGGGAAAACAAGAACATTGATAAAGGGGAAAACAAGAACATTGATAAAGGGGAAAACAAGAACAACATTGATAAAGGGGAAAACAAGAACATTGATAAAGGGGAAAACAAGAACAACATTGATAAAGGGGAAAACAAGAACATTGATAAAGGGGAAAACAAGAACATTGATAAAGGGGAAAACAAGAACATTGATAAAGGGGAAAACAAGAACAACATTGATAAAGGGGAAAACAAGAACATTGATAAAGGGGAAAACAAGAACATTGATAAAGGGGAAAACAAGAACAACATTGATAAAGGGGAAAACAAGAACAACATTGATAAAGGGGAAAACAAGAACATTGATAAAGGGGAAAACAAGAACAACATTGATAAAGGGGAAAACAAGAACATTGATAAAGGGGAAAACAAGAACATTGATAAAGGGGAAAACAAGAACAACATTGATAAAGGCGAAAACAAGAACAACATTGATAAAGGGGAAAACAAGAACATTGATAAAGGGGAAAACAAGAACAACATTGATAAAGGGGAAAACAAGAACATTGATAAAGGGGAAAACAAGAACATTGATAAAGGGGAAAACAAGAACAACATTGATAAAGGGGAAAACAAGAACATTGATAAAGGGGAAAACAAGAACATTGATAAAGGGGAAAACAAGAACAACATTGATAAAGGGGAAAACAAGAACATTGATAAAGGGGAAAACAAGAACAACATTGATAAAGGGGAAAACAAGAACAACATTGATAAAGGGGAAAACAAGAACATTGATAAAGGGGAAAACAAGAACATTGATAAAGGGGAAAACAAGAACATTGATAAAGGGGAAAACAAGAACATTGATAAAGGGGAAAACAAGAACAACATTGATAAAGGGGAAAACAAGAACATTGATAAAGGGGAAAACAAGAACATTGATAAAGGGGAAAACAAGAACAACATTGATAAAGGGGAAAACAAGAACATTGATAAAGGGGAAAACAAGAACATTGATAAAGGGGAAAACAAGAACATTGATAAAGGGGAAAACAAGAACATTGATAAAGGGGAAAACAAGAACAACATTGATAAAGGGGAAAACAAGAACAACATTGATAAAGGGGAAAACAAGAACATTGATAAAGGGGAAAACAAGAACAACATTGATAAAGGGGAAAACAAGAACATTGATAAAGGGGAAAACAAGAACAACATTGATAAAGGGGAAAACAAGAACAACATTGATAAAGGGGAAAACAAGAACAACATTGATAAAGGGGAAAACAAGAACATTGATAAAGGGGAAAACAAGAACATTGATAAAGGGGAAAACAAGAACATTGATAAAGGGGAAAACAAGAACAACATTGATAAAGGGGAAAACAAGAACATTGATAAAGGGGAAAACAAGAACAACATTGATAAAGGGGAAAACAAGAACATTGATAAAGGGGAAAACAAGAACATTGATAAAGGGGAAAACAAGAACATTGATAAAGGGGAAAACAAGAACATTGATAAAGGGGAAAACAAGAACATTGATAAAGGGGAAAACAAGAACAACATTGATAAAGGGGAAAACAAGAACATTGATAAAGGGGAAAACAAGAACATTGATAAAGGGGAAAACAAGAACATTGATAAAGGGGAAAACAAGAACATTGATAAAGGGGAAAACAAGAACATTGATAAAGGGGAAAACAAGAACAACATTGATAAAGGGGAAAACAAGAACATTGATAAAGGGGAAAACAAGAACATTGATAAAGGGGAAAACAAGAACAACATTGATAAAGGGGAAAACAAGAACAACATTGATAAAGGGGAAAACAAGAACAACATTGATAAAGGGGAAAACAAGAACATTGATAAAGGGGAAAACAAGAACATTGATAAAGGGGAAAACAAGAACATTGATAAAGGGGAAAACAAGAACAACATTGATAAAGGGGAAAACAAGAACATTGATAAAGGGGAAAACAAGAACATTGATAAAGGGGAAAACAAGAACATTGATAAAGGGGAAAACAAGAACATTGATAAAGGGGAAAACAAGAACATTGATAAAGGGGAAAACAAGAACAACATTGATAAAGGGGAAAACAAGAACATTGATAAAGGGGAAAACAAGAACATTGATAAAGGGGAAAACAAGAACATTGATAAAGGGGAAAACAAGAACAACATTGATAAAGGGGAAAACAAGAACATTGATAAAGGGGAAAACAAGAACATTGATAAAGGGGAAAACAAGAACAACATTGATAAAGGGGAAAACAAGAACATTGATAAAGGGGAAAACAAGAACAACATTGATAAAGGGGAAAACAAGAACATTGATAAAGGGGAAAACAAGAACATTGATAAAGGGGAAAACAAGAACATTGATAAAGGGGAAAACAAGAACAACATTGATAAAGGGGAAAACAAGAACATTGATAAAGGGGAAAACAAGAACATTGATAAAGGGGAAAACAAGAACAACATTGATAAAGGGGAAAACAAGAACAACATTGATAAAGGGGAAAACAAGAACATTGATAAAGGGGAAAACAAGAACAACATTGATAAAGGGGAAAACAAGAACATTGATAAAGGGGAAAACAAGAACATTGATAAAGGGGAAAACAAGAACAACATTGATAAAGGCGAAAACAAGAACAACATTGATAAAGGGGAAAACAAGAACATTGATAAAGGGGAAAACAAGAACAACATTGATAAAGGGGAAAACAAGAACATTGATAAAGGGGAAAACAAGAACATTGATAAAGGGGAAAACAAGAACAACATTGATAAAGGGGAAAACAAGAACATTGATAAAGGGGAAAACAAGAACATTGATAAAGGGGAAAACAAGAACAACATTGATAAAGGGGAAAACAAGAACATTGATAAAGGGGAAAACAAGAACAACATTGATAAAGGGGAAAACAAGAACAACATTGATAAAGGGGAAAACAAGAACATTGATAAAGGGGAAAACAAGAACATTGATAAAGGGGAAAACAAGAACATTGATAAAGGGGAAAACAAGAACATTGATAAAGGGGAAAACAAGAACAACATTGATAAAGGGGAAAACAAGAACATTGATAAAGGGGAAAACAAGAACATTGATAAAGGGGAAAACAAGAACAACATTGATAAAGGGGAAAACAAGAACATTGATAAAGGGGAAAACAAGAACATTGATAAAGGGGAAAACAAGAACATTGATAAAGGGGAAAACAAGAACATTGATAAAGGGGAAAACAAGAACAACATTGATAAAGGGGAAAACAAGAACAACATTGATAAAGGGGAAAACAAGAACATTGATAAAGGGGAAAACAAGAACAACATTGATAAAGGGGAAAACAAGAACATTGATAAAGGGGAAAACAAGAACAACATTGATAAAGGGGAAAACAAGAACAACATTGATAAAGGGGAAAACAAGAACAACATTGATAAAGGGGAAAACAAGAACATTGATAAAGGGGAAAACAAGAACATTGATAAAGGGGAAAACAAGAACATTGATAAAGGGGAAAACAAGAACAACATTGATAAAGGGGAAAACAAGAACATTGATAAAGGGGAAAACAAGAACAACATTGATAAAGGGGAAAACAAGAACATTGATAAAGGGGAAAACAAGAACATTGATAAAGGGGAAAACAAGAACATTGATAAAGGGGAAAACAAGAACATTGATAAAGGGGAAAACAAGAACATTGATAAAGGGGAAAACAAGAACAACATTGATAAAGGGGAAAACAAGAACAAGATAAAGGGGAAAACAAGAACATTGATAAAGGGGAAAACAAGAACATTGATAAAGGGGAAAACAAGAACAACATTGATAAAGGGGAAAACAAGAACATTGATAAAGGGGAAAACAAGAACAACATTGATAAAGGGGAAAACAAGAACATTGATAAAGGGGAAAACAAGAACATTGATAAAGGGGAAAACAAGAACAACATTGATAAAGGGGAAAACAAGAACAACATTGATAAAGGGGAAAACAAGAACAACATTGATAAAGGGGAAAACAAGAACATTGATAAAGGGGAAAACAAGAACATTGATAAAGGGGAAAACAAGAACATTGATAAAGGGGAAAACAAGAACATTGATAAAGGGGAAAACAAGAACAACATTGATAAAGGGGAAAACAAGAACATTGATAAAGGGGAAAACAAGAACATTGATAAAGGGGAAAACAAGAACATTGATAAAGGGGAAAACAAGAACAACATTGATAAAGGGGAAAACAAGAACATTGATAAAGGGGAAAACAAGAACAACATTGATAAAGGGGAAAACAAGAACATTGATAAAGGGGAAAACAAGAACATTGATAAAGGGGAAAACAAGAACAACATTGATAAAGGGGAAAACAAGAACATTGATAAAGGGGAAAACAAGAACATTGATAAAGGGGAAAACAAGAACATTGATAAAGGGGAAAACAAGAACAACATTGATAAAGGGGAAAACAAGAACATTGATAAAGGGGAAAACAAGAACAACATTGATAAAGGGGAAAACAAGAACATTGATAAAGGGGAAAACAAGAACATTGATAAAGGGGAAAACAAGAACATTGATAAAGGGGAAAACAAGAACAACATTGATAAAGGGGAAAACAAGAACATTGATAAAGGGGAAAACAAGAACATTGATAAAGGGGAAAACAAGAACATTGATAAAGGGGAAAACAAGAACAACATTGATAAAGGGGAAAACAAGAACAACATTGATAAAGGGGAAAACAAGAACAACATTGATAAAGGGGAAAACAAGAACATTGATAAAGGGGAAAACAAGAACATTGATAAAGGGGAAAACAAGAACATTGATAAAGGGGAAAACAAGAACAACATTGATAAAGGCGAAAACAAGAACAACATTGATAAAGGGGAAAACAAGAACATTGATAAAGGGGAAAACAAGAACATTGATAAAGGGGAAAACAAGAACATTGATAAAGGGGAAAACAAGAACATTGATAAAGGGGAAAACAAGAACAACATTGATAAAGGGGAAAACAAGAACATTGATAAAGGGGAAAACAAGAACATTGATAAAGGGGAAAACAAGAACAACATTGATAAAGGGGAAAACAAGAACATTGATAAAGGGGAAAACAAGAACAACATTGATAAAGGGGAAAACAAGAACATTGATAAAGGGGAAAACAAGAACATTGATAAAGGGGAAAACAAGAACAACATTGATAAAGGGGAAAACAAGAACAACATTGATAAAGGGGAAAACAAGAACATTGATAAAGGGGAAAACAAGAACATTGATAAAGGGGAAAACAAGAACATTGATAAAGGGGAAAACAAGAACATTGATAAAGGGGAAAACAAGAACAACATTGATAAAGGGGAAAACAAGAACATTGATAAAGGGGAAAACAAGAACATTGATAAAGGGGAAAACAAGAACAACATTGATAAAGGGGAAAACAAGAACAACATTGATAAAGGGGAAAACAAGAACATTGATAAAGGGGAAAACAAGAACATTGATAAAGGGGAAAACAAGAACAACATTGATAAAGGGGAAAACAAGAACATTGATAAAGGGGAAAACAAGAACATTGATAAAGGGGAAAACAAGAACAACATTGATAAAGGGGAAAACAAGAACAACATTGATAAAGGGGAAAACAAGAACATTGATAAAGGGGAAAACAAGAACATTGATAAAGGGGAAAACAAGAACATTGATAAAGGGGAAAACAAGAACAACATTGATAAAGGGGAAAACAAGAACAACATTGATAAAGGGGAAAACAAGAACATTGATAAAGGGGAAAACAAGAACAACATTGATAAAGGGGAAAACAAGAACATTGATAAAGGGGAAAACAAGAACAACATTGATAAAGGGGAAAACAAGAACAACATTGATAAAGGGGAAAACAAGAACATTGATAAAGGGGAAAACAAGAACATTGATAAAGGGGAAAACAAGAACATTGATAAAGGGGAAAACAAGAACAACATTGATAAAGGGGAAAACAAGAACAACATTGATAAAGGGGAAAACAAGAACAACATTGATAAAGGGGAAAACAAGAACATTGATAAAGGGGAAAACAAGAACATTGATAAAGGGGAAAACAAGAACAACATTGATAAAGGGGAAAACAAGAACATTGATAAAGGGGAAAACAAGAACATTGATAAAGGGGAAAACAAGAACAACATTGATAAAGGGGAAAACAAGAACAACATTGATAAAGGGGAAAACAAGAACAACATTGATAAAGGGGAAAACAAGAACATTGATAAAGGGGAAAACAAGAACATTGATAAAGGGGAAAACAAGAACAACATTGATAAAGGGGAAAACAAGAACATTGATAAAGGGGAAAACAAGAACAACATTGATAAAGGGGAAAACAAGAACAACATTGATAAAGGGGAAAACAAGAACAACATTGATAAAGGGGAAAACAAGAACAACATTGATAAAGGGGAAAACAAGAACATTGATAAAGGGGAAAACAAGAACATTGATAAAGGGGAAAACAAGAACAACATTGATAAAGGGGAAAACAAGAACATTGATAAAGGGGAAAACAAGAACATTGATAAAGGGGAAAACAAGCAGACAGAATTTTCCTAAGGATGCTTGGAAGAAGTCACAATAACTCAGCTAAAACTCCAGGACCCCAGACTCATCAGCCATGATATGTTGTCTACATTGACAGAAGCTTCAGAGTTGGATTGTTAAAGGTACATCACATGAGCCTGGCCTCCGACACAAACCACAGTGCAAAGTGTAGAAAAGATTAATTTGTTCAACTAGAAAACAAAACTCCCAACACCCATTTATTTAAATCAGTCTTTCCCAAAATTTTCCTAAGTGTGACAAACTGGCAATAACTTACCCATGGCAGCGGAGACCAGTGCTCAATTTATTGAGAAAAAATAACAGGGTGCTGCTTTTCTTTGGTGCATGTCACTAATAAGGCGGTCATTTTAAAACGGTAACTGTGATGCTATGTCTGTATCATGATACAACCTGCAGAACACTCTGAAGGGCTTAAATACAATATCGGGACGGCTTTGGGCTAATGGTTAAATGACACGGCTCACAACTAGAAGGTGCTGGGTTTGATCCCCATCACAGCACCGACCGTTACATAAAATGCATACTGAAGTCGGATGCACTGGGCTGACAGGCGCAAAATAAAAACCTCAGTGCAACGCATACCGCCTTGGGGATTAGAGAAATAAGGCGAACAAAAAAAATATTGCCAACTTACAGGTCATATGGAACAGTGTTTCAAATTCTACCACAGTTTAAAGGTGTTAATTTAAAATCCCAGCGTGAAACAGGACAGCAGCAACCAATATTTAGCTAACTGAGAACATTTTCTTTAGAATGTCAGTCACATGTTAACTGGTACACTAACTTCGCTGATTTGTGAGGACCCCAGACTAATCAGCCATGACATGTTGTCCACACTGACAGAAGTTTCAGAGTTGGATTGTTAACGGAACATCATATGAGCCTGGCCTCCGACACAACCACCGTACAAAGAGTAGAAAACATTGATTTATTCAATTAGAGAACAAAACCCGCAACACCCATTTATTTAAACCAGTGTCTCCCAAAATTTTCAGTGTGACAAACTGGCAAGAGTTTAGTGTGCTCGATTTATTGATAACAAAATAAGGCTGCTCCACTTTGGTGCATGTCACTAGTGGTGGGGAACTGATGTGCTAGTCTAGTCAGACACAACACACTGACCAGGATGTTATGTCAGGGTCAGGCACAATACACTGACCAAGACCACAATCTCTCTTCTATGTAAACATGCTGTTTTCAAGGCAGTCTGTCTGACGAGATGTGGATCGATGTGATCCCCGTAGTAGTGAGTGCCATGCAGATGAAGCCAAGCATACCACAACCGCCTAGAGGACCACGGTCCGCCTTCATCAGCATGCTCAGGATGTGAGAAAAGCTACTACAACCCGTCACTTAACATATCTTTCAGGTTGCACAAAAGTAAACTTACTCATTATGAGCATTAAACAGCGTCACTAGTGCGACCACGTCAACTATGATGTCATGTGACTAGTCTGTACCATACCACCTGCCAGGCACTCTCGGAGACCTTAGCAATGATACTGCCGACTTACAAGACATTTTAAAGTTTTCATTTGAAGCCCTCACATGAAACGGGAAAACAAGAACAAAACTGAAACGGAAAAACAAGAATAAAACTGTGAAATGGGAAAACAAGAAAACGGGAAAACAGAACAAAACTGTGAAACGGGAAAACAAACAGAAAACATTCAGTTATTGAAGATTATTTTCTTAAGGATGCCTGACAAAAGTCACTCTATCCAAGCTGATTTGTGAGGACCCCAGACTCATCAGCCATGACATGTTATCCACACTGACTAAAGCTTCAGAGTTGGATTGTTTACGTACATCATATGAGCCTGGGCTGCAACACAACCGCCGATCAAAGTTCAGAAAAGATTGCGATTTGTTCAAGTAGGAATTAGTGCCCTCAACAACCATTTCCATCACCTTTAGGTGTGTATCTCACCAAGTTAAATATGGTGCTGCCATTAAAATTAGAAATATGGTGCTGCCATCAAAACTCTGCAGAGTCTTCAAAACCAGTATAAAGACGTTAGGACGGCGTTTATTTCCACAAGATTAATGTGGCCGAGATGCTGGACACATTCTACAAGAATGCCCACTTTATAGTAAAATGAGATGCCAGACCTGACGAGATGGTGCAGAGCGAGACAAAAGATGTGGGGCAGCTGCTCCGACCTGGTGAAGACTGCAGACTTCATCATGGGGACTGGCCTGACCAGAAGATCCTGAATGCAAAGAAGATGGGGCTGGCATATAGTGACAAAGACCCCTATCTCACTTCTATGCAGTTTTCTCTGGAAACAGGCTGTTTCAAAGGAGTCCTACTAAAGAAGTGAGGGATCGACATGATCCTCGTTGTAGTGAGTGACACGCAGATAAGTCAATCATAGGACGACTGCCTGGAGGACCCCGACCTTTTCAGGACGAACAAAAGAGAGAATGAAGTTTAGTTGTTGCAAATCTGTTTAGTTTGTTAATGTGGATGCAATAAATAAGTTTGTAGTGAAAACTAACAGATATGCCGATCTTGTTAATAACACTGTCAGTGCTTTGTGGCAATTTGAAAACTTAGCGAGACAACTGGTGTACCCAAAAACAGGTTAGTCTGATTGTTTGTGCTGTTTTTCAACGTTTTTACCTTCATCTTCTTGTATCTCAGAAACTAACACACACACAACAACAAAATTAACACCCCCAAGAACTTTATTCATTTATGTCTATATGCACAAACAAATCATATCTATAAACCCTGCTGAAGTCGGATGTGCCGAGCCCAAAGGGTGCAAATATCGCAGTCAAGCTGTAAACTACAACAACGCATTCCGTTCACCTGACAACATCCTGCTACTTGTAAAACCCTTATCAGGGCTTGGCAGGGGAAGTTTGATAACGAACAACAAAGAAGAAAGATATCTATAGACAAGCTAATAAAAAGGTTACAGTTAACAACCATAGTCAAACGTGACGTGCCGAAATTATGCAGTCGCCGATTAAATTTGCCTCCATTTTTAATGGAGGGTGGCTACAGTACGACAACAACTGATGGCAGAAGAGAAGTAATGAGGTCATCACCTGATGCCAAGGAAAAAGAGTTTCGTGTTGTTATCCTTTATCAAAGATCAACAACTGGCAAACTTTCTCATGTCATAAATAGGATATACAGCGGTAAACGAGAAATGGATTGCATAATTTTTAGTGATTCCAAGTCGGTTTTTGGGGCGCTTAAGGATACACCATACAAAGAAAAGGAGACATTCTTGGTGGGGAGGGCGACCAACAACATCATCACTGCCCACAGGATAAATGTGACCTTGCAATGGATCCCTGGGCATGGTGGGCTACTAGGGAACGAGATGGCTGACAGATTGGCAAAAACAGGAGCTTCGAAACAAAAATTGAATATACCCTGCAGTAACCACACAGTAAAACGAATTATTAAGAATACGCGGGAGATCTAGATGAAAAGGTGGGCAACGGGACAACAGATCAGTGTATTTAGCAAAATGTCACAGCCAAAAAGTATTGATGACATAAATAAAATACATAGAAGAGATCAAAGTCTCATCTTTCAGTTCGGAATTAGACATACCAGAGTCAATAGCCACTTGAACAGCATCAATCCCCAGCACCTGCCCTTGTGCAGACATTGCTCTCATCCTGATGAAACAGTTTGACATCTACTCATTTAATGCAAGGCGCTTGTGGACATGACAAAAAGATTCTTACAAGAACTGCCGACAATTGCCAACACCTTGTACGGAGCAGTGAAACAACTGAAGAAGTCCTGTATCTATAAAAGAATGGTATTGGGCTGCCAAGAGCAGGCTTGCTCAGCAGCTATGGAATAACAATAACAACAGAAATAGGTCTGGAAACTAAAATGGATATATACTGCTCCATCTATGTACTAGTGCTGATGTTTGAATGAGAATCAACCCAGAAAAGCCAGCACCAAGCCTCTGAAATGAGATCTTAGTGATCCGAGTAACAAGAAGAGACAAGATCCACAATCAGACAATATCTCGAAACCCCAGCCCTTGCAGAATCGCTGGTTTGGCCATGTCTGCAGAATGAAAGAAGGTTGGCTTCTGCCACATCATGGCAAGCATCAAAGAGTCAAGTATCTAGACACCAAGGATGATACTAAGTCCGCTGGGATGACTAAATAAGACAGTCTTATAAGCGACCGAGGATTAGACCAGAACCAGGTCAAGAGAAATCCAGCAGATAGAATAGCATGTCGCACTTTCAGACAAACCTCTACACCCAAGGGTCGAAGAAGAGCGACTAAGTAGGGCACTGGGCATTGATTCTGTTGATTTCTCTCAAACACAGAGGACCACTCCACACGCTTTTGCCATGTGTGAATTGTAGGGTGTGTTATACTATGACAATATGGAAAATAATGACATAATGGGTAAGAATAATATTGGAAAGAGACATAGCAGTTATAATGGATCATACAGTTAGGTGAGTGGGCAAGTCCAGGCAGCAGTTAAAAAGGCAACTGCATTGTTAGGTATGATAAAAAGAAATGTGAAACATAGAAGCATGGAGGTGATAGTCAAACTGTAAAAAGTATTAGTTAGACCTAGATTGGAGTACTGTGTTCAGGTGTGGGGTACTTATCGTAGAGGAGATATACACATGCTGACTACATTTTCTAAGGATTTCCTTACACGGGGTAACAGCCGGTACTGTGATGGGGATTGAACCCTCACCTCCCATGCATACACCGACGGTTCTGTAACAAACACTACACAGAACGGAGGGGCAGGAGCATTCCTGAACCTACCAAATGGCAGAAAAATAACACTGTCATTCGCTACTGGTAAGTACACAAGCAATTTCAGAGCAAAGGCAGAGGCACTGAGGGCGGCAGTGGAAGAAATGGTAACACACAGTGAAAATGAGAGCCATATAGTCCTGCTGACAGATGCTCTCGAAGTAGTCACAGCGCTAAAAAGCCAGAAAAACACTGAGCTTAATGACTTAAGAGCAGCACTCTGCAAACTGTGCCAGCAGTCCGCACCAAAAAGGGTAGTGGTACAGTGGGTTCCGTCACACTGCAACATCCAAGGCAACGAGGAGGCAGACAGACTGGCAAAAGAAGGTGCAAGGCTACCACAAACAGATACCAGTATGACGTACGAAGAGTCAAAACGGCTTATCAAAGCCAGATACATGACCAAATGGGAAACCGAACATACTGGTTACACCAAAAACGATGCCTATTACCAGTTGAACCGAAGAGAGCAGGTCGTTGTCTTCAGACTTCGCACTGGCCACAACAGACTGAGGTACCACCTATTCAACAAATTGAAGATAGGGTGTACCGACGAATGCCCGTGCGGTACCGGTAAAATGACCACTGAACATCTGCTGCAGAACTGCCCGACATACGAGGATCAGAGAGAGCAGATGTGGCCATTGCCAGTGGAACTGCAAGACAAGCTCTATGGTAGTGGCGAGAGTCTCAGGATGACCGCCGCTTTTTTCGAGAAAATAATGGTTACTGTCTGACTGTGTACGCAGAAGAAGAAGAAGAAGAAGAACCCTCACCTTCGTGGTTGTGAGTCGTGTCATTTAACCACTAGCCCTCGCCGTCCAATTACAGGTTTATAAGATAATCAGCAGAAAGGACCAATTAACTATAACAAGAGAGCACAGTCACAATTTAATTAAACAAAGCTCCAGATTAGGTGTGAGGAAATATTTTTTTAGCCAGAAAGTGGTGAATGCTTGGAATAAATTCCCACAGGTGTGGTGGAGGCAGGGTCAGCTAATGCATTCAAGAATAGATTGGATGCACATTGGCTTTTTTTTAATCAATTGAATGTAAAAGAAACTGGTTGTATACAGACTTGGCAGTCTTCTAAACCAGTATAAAGAAGTTAGTTATGATCTGAAGAAAACTCTACCACAGAGAGAGTTAAGTCTGCCTGTAAATGCAGTAATTCCGTTATCTCCCTACCAGGATTATATGCCTGTAAATGCAGTAATTCCGTTATCTCCCTACCAGGATTATACTCTTAATCTCTATGGAAATGACTACTGTACCATTTTTATATCAACTGAGTCAGATTGTCACTGGGGCAAGCATCATCATGAGTCTTGACAAAACATGTAAATATTCTTACTCATCAATCTTGAAGAGGACTGTCCCTCTCTCCTCATCCTTCAGTAGATTGTAGAAAGGGAACCTCTCTCTGTACAGCTGAACCTGGGGATCATCGTACTGTCGGCCAAGAATCTGCATCAGATACCCAACAGATTTCTGGGGGAACTTGAGGGCCTTAGAAACCAGACAATGTACAAATAGTTAGCCAATGGTAGATTTTTGTTTTTATGTTTTTTTAAATGATAGATTAATCTAATTATTAACCTTTACCACGCGGGATACGAGTTATTACACCAAAAAACATGGTTGCCACTAATGTCAAGAAAATATGCTGAGCGATAATAAAATAATTCTAGAGTATTGTCATGCATTTACACTGATTGAACACCCAGCTAATGATTTAAGAGCAGTACTCTGTCAACTATGCCAGCAATCCGCACCAAAAAGAGTAGTGGTACAGCGAGTTCCATCCCAATGTAACATCCAAGCCAACGAGGAGGCAGACAGACTGGCAAAAGAAGGTGCAAGACTTCCACAACCAGATTCTAGTGTGACCTACGAAGAGTCCAAAAGGCTTATTAGAGCCTTATTATGACCGCTGACCATCTGCTGCAAAACTGCCCGACACAGGAGGACCAGAGAAAGCACATGTGGCCATCACCAGTGGCAACATTAGACAAGCTCTACGGCAGTGTCGACAGCCTCAGGATGACTCTGCTTTTTTCAAAAAAATCCAGGTTGACGTCTGACAGCGTACGAAGAAGAAGTACACCCAGCCACTTTGAATCTAAAAGCAGGCAATGCCGTCATTGTAGATGTAAACAAGCTAGATGACTGGTTTAGTTTGAAAGAGAATTTTGAAATGATTTATTCTCTTCTTCTGGGCGATTGGCGGATTATTGCGGGTGAAGGTAAGTTGTTGCAACATATTTTTCTGAGATGGATCTGTTTAATTTGTTTATTTAAGGAAAAACAGATATAATGATCTTGTAAGAAACACTATCGGTGTTCTGTGACGATTTAAAATACCAAAGGTCCAGATTTCCCGCGAAATTGGTAAATCTAAATGTTGTTTTTCATTTTCACATTCTTGTATCTCAGAAAATATCACACACAACAAAAAACAATAACACCAACAAGTTCTTTAATCATTTATGTCTCTACACACAAACAAATCATATTGATACGACAAACAAAAAACATACAGGCTTTCAAAGTGAGCAACCTAGAAAAATGTGACGTGCTGAAAAACTTCCGTATTTTTAAAAATTCGGATTGGTAAAGGTGGTTGTTTGCGAATACCCATAATGAGTAGGTAACTCTTTTGTGTGTTCTGAAAAGGACGTTAAGTGGCGGTTTGCAGTAACTTTCCTCACATCTCGAGCGTGCTGATCACGTCGATCCCTCACCTTGCTAGTTAGGCTGCTATGAAAACAGCCCGTTTCCGCGAAGAGCTACGAGGAAGCCCAGGTGAGGGTCTTGTCCAGTAAGTTTTGCCTGAACCTGACTAATCAGCATATTTTGCCTGACCAGTCGTTAGTCTTCCTTCCCCTGGTAAAGGTTAAATAAGCAATAATTACTACAGAAATGTTGATAGAAGCTGCTGAGTACGCAGTCAGACATCAACCTTTATTTTTTCAAAAAAAGCAGCGGTCATCCTGAGGCTGTCGACACTGCCATTGAGCTCGTCTAGTGTTGCCACTGGTGATGGCCACATCTGCTCTCTCTGATCCTCGTATGCCGGACAGTTTTGCAGAAAATGATCAGAGGTCATTTTCCCGGTACCACACGGGCATTCATCGGTGCCACCTATCTTCAATTTGTTGAATAGGTGGTACCTCAGTCTATTGTGGCCAGTTCGAAGTCTGAAGACCACGACCTGCTCTCTTCTGTTCAACTGGTAATAGGCATCGTTTTTGGTGTAGCCAGTATGTTCGGTTTCCCATTTGGTCATGTATCTAGCTCTAATAAGCTGTTTTGACTCTTCGTATGTCACACTAGTATCTGGTTGTGGTAGTTTTGCACCTTCTTTTGCCAGTCTGTCTGCCTCCTGAGTTACGTTTAACTCTCGACATTTCTTTCGCAGCGAGTTATAGTGGCTACAACTCAAAGTGAGGCCAAAGATGCAGCAGTGATTGAGGTGACAGCAGACAGTGACTTATAGCTGAGCAAGAATGTATTTCCCCTTCAAGTGACGGCCCTGGAAACAGGCTGCTTCAGTGTAACCTGGCTAAGAGAATAGGATCAAATTTGGAAAGCAAACACGGTATCAAAAACAGAGATGTCACATTCTCGTTGTAAATTGTGACACAGTATCCTTTTAACCGCTTCTTCTTCTTCAGTGTTCATCCTTCTCCTACGTTCGTTCTCAATCTCCCGCTACCAAGGGCTTTGCAAGTAACAGGATGTAGTCCGGAGAACGGAATGCATTGTGCCGCTAGTTTACAGCTTGACTTTGATATTTGCACCTTTCGGTCCGAAACATCCTAAAAGTGAGGCTGCATATTTCAGACCAACCCACCCAATTTCAGCACAAAATTTGTGGGCCGTGTTTGCTTTTCCTCTTTAATCCCTAATCTCCTAGGCTGCATGGTTGCAGTCTGTTTCCAGGGCTGCTACTTGCAGGTAGAATACAGCCTTAGTCAGTCATGAGTGTCTGACCCTGTTGTAAGCTCAAACATGGCTGCATATTTGACCACGTCCTTTACAGTACGAACGTCAGAAAAAGGCGACTAAGTCGAACATAAATCTAACAACCTCGTTATGTAAACCAAATGACCACAGACACCTCAACACAAAATATTTGGCACAGAATTACACTAGGAGCGATTGCGCCTATGTCCTTTGTTACAAGGGAGAAGGAAACAAAAAGGACGATATACTTCCTCGTTCATTTTCAGACCTCAACTTCAATGACTCTAACATGGGCAGCTGTCGACTCAAGGCTCTGTGCGCTTCCGTACAGCTTCTTGTGGAAGGACACTGGCTGTTGCCGAATGCTACTTCTTTTGTTGGTATACAGTGGACAGGACTGCAAAATATGTTCTGCCTTCATGGGGGCTCTGTCACAGCCACAAAGGTCTGTAGTGCCAATCTTAAACTTGTTATACAGATGGCATCTAAGTCTGTTGTGACCTGTGCGTAGCCGGAGAATTATCACCTGGTCTCGCCTGGAGAGTTGATGGTAGGCATCATTTTCTATGTGGCCAGGGTGGTCTTTTTTCCATTTTGCACTGTACATTGCCCTGATGAATGCTTGTCTCATTGTATGTGATTTCTGTATCACTCTGCTGCAGCAGTCCTCCCTCTCTGGCGAGTCTGTCTGCCTCCTCGTTACCTGGAATGTTGTAGTGGGCTGGTATCCACTGAACTGTGCTTTTTTTTAAGCACTGGGACAGGCGTGCGAGCGAGTCTGCCAGAGCACCGAGTTCATTTTTGTGCTGGTTCTTGATCGTCATTAACACTGAGAAGGTGTCTGTGAAAATGACCACTTCCCTTTCTGCCTGCTCCTTCTGGTCTATAAAGATGTCAGCTGCTTGTCTCGGATGATATACAATAGAATAAGATTTTAAAAAATTTATTTCTACCAAGAAATTATGAAAGATAAAAATACATGCTTACAGTATTCTCAGCTTGACTAGAGAAGTATCTCTCTCCATCACGGAAGGCTACAATTGTTGGCGTCTTCCTGCTAGATTCTCTGTTAAACAACAAAAGAAATGTTGTGGCTACATGACATATATACAACAAATTGATCCCTTATAAATTATGACGAATCCTGTGCGGAATTCAGGACCCCTTGCCTGGGGAGAAAATAAAAGGACAACTGCGCCACCAATGAATTTAGTACGAAGGGTGCCCCGAAAGTAATGCCTTCTATTTTATTCCATGAAAACCATAACAGATTTTTTTTTTAAATTGCACAATAGCATAATTGAAAAGAGCAATGTCTGGCCTTCAAAAAAACTATTTAACAACAAAGTCACCACCCTTGGCTATACATTTTCACCAACACTGAACAAGAGCATACATCTGCACCAGCAGAAGTGATCAACTGTTTCACAGCTGCTATGACGGCATCATTGCCCACGCAGTCCATCTTTCATTGACACCGCTCATCCCGAGTGATAATGCGATTCAGGAAAGTCATCTTCATCCTCGTAATGTCCAAGAGGTCATGACAAACCTGCATGTGATGTTCTTTTTGTTCCTGTGTGAGCATTCGTGGGACCAACCTGGCGTAAATTGTGTTTGATAATCCAACGTTGCTACCATCGTTTCCAACGCATTAAGGCCAATGTCCAATTCCCTGGTCGTAATCCTGATTTGAGCTGATCGAAACCTTCACTGCGTGGTAAGACAGTTGTGCATGGCCGCCCGGAACGTGGCTTGTCCTTCATGTCGCTTTCGACACTGCTGAAACGCACAACCCGCCGCCTCACTGTGCTAACATCCACTGTTTGATCACCATAAAAGTTCACCAAGCATCGATGAATGTCAATAGGTGCAACTTTTTCCAGCGTTGAGCTGTTGTTTTGAACGCCCACAATGAGTAGGTTACTCTTATGTGCGCCCTGAAAAAGGCGTTAAGTGACAGGTTGCAGTAGCTTTCCTCACATCTCAAGAGTGCTGATGAAGGTGAACCAGGGTCCTCAAGGCGGTTGTGCTATGCTTGGCTTCATCTGCGTGTCACTCACTACTACGGAGATCAGTTCGAACCTCACCTTGTTAGCCAGACTGTTGTCCTCGACAATAGCATGTTTCCAGGACGACAAACGAGGTCAGGTGAGGGTCTTGGCCACTGTATTTCTCCTGACCCTGACTAACATTCTCTGATCAGTGTGTTTCTCCTGACCCTGACTAACATTCTCTGATCAGTGTGTTTCTCCTGACCCTGACTAACATTCTCTGATCAGTGTGTTTCTCCTGACCCTGACTAACATTCTCTGATCAGTGTGTTTCTCCTGACCCTGACTAACATTCTCTGATCAGTGTGTTTCTCCTGACCCTGACTAACATTCTCTGATCAGTGTGTTTCTCCTGACCCTGACTAACATTCTCTGATCAGTGTGTTTCTCCTGACCCTGACTAACATTCTCTGATCAGTGTATTTCTCCTGACCCTGACTAACATTCTCTGATCAGTGGATTTCCAGTATTGAGGAATTCAATAACGCACTTCTATAACAGATATAATTTTGTCAGACTGCTCTTCTACTGCTACCTGTCGGACGGAAACCAAATTTAATGGATATTGGCGAGAAGGTTCAAACTTTACTGCCATAATCCACTTCTGGCGTCGTGGAACATAATAAAATAGGAGGAAGGCATTAATTTCGGAGCGCCCCTTGTAAAAAGCAATTAAAGAGGATTGTGAGGGGTTAGACACCTCATTATGTACAACACAGTGGTTTAGAAACCACGACAGCAAATGCTCGCTATTTGAAGCTATATAATAAAAGCTGTGAGTCCGTGGTTGACACAAAGGATACTGACACTCAGTACACATTTTGTATGCTAATATCAGCATAATTCAAGAGGTGGCTGTATATTGCTAGGGACTTTATGGAGGTGGTGAGTGATAAGCTGTAAACTACGATAAAATGTATTCTGTTCTCCGGACAACATTCTGGTACTTGCAACGCCCTTTTCAGAGCTTGGTAGAGGCAGATTGAGAACGAACGAAGAAGAAAAACAGTAAACATCAGATTTTGAAATCCGCATTGTAAAATAGGAGTTGGATCTCAGTTATCATCATGTGTATGAAAGGTAATAGCATCAAAGAGCAATAGGGGTGGCGGGTGTGGTCAGACAGTTTAACAAATTGAAAAGACAAAGAAAGGGCAGTCAGGGACTGACACAGAAATATACCAAGCAACAGAGAAAGAGTGATATTTGTTCTCTTCCTCCTTGCTCATCGTTGTTTCAATTATCTTTAGCCCTTTGAGCAGGTGACACATATGCACCTGTATGTGTGTGTGTAAATACCCCACTCCCACAAATAAACTGGTATGACAGGGGAACAATTATTCTAAGGTGTATTTCCAGCTGCACTGCTGAGATTTGGGTCATAATATCATGGTGTCTACACAGTACACACATTTTTGGAGATAAATATGGTGGCACCCACGAGATAGGAAATTACATCTACAGCTTTGATTTACAGATGTCTACAGCGTGCTTATTTTCTCAGTAGCACAAGGGAATGGGATTTTACAGACTGGCTGGCCAGGGTTGAAAAGGTTAAACACAAAGTCCATTTCTCTGACAGTTGCCATGATGGCAGGTTGCTCTGGGCTCCCAAATAGCTTTCTGTCTAGGTGTGTCAGCACTCAGTAGCCTACACATATAGGATATGTTCTGTTGTTATACATACGTACAGGTGATGGGACCATGTTTTAATCTGCATAAGTGGCTATATGTTCAGTTGTGTCCTGTTCTCATATGGATCAGGGTCGCCTGGCTGGCATTTTTTTTACACGTGATACCAGTTAAGAGCTTTAGTTTGAAAATCTGGTACTTGCGTCGTATTACTGCTGCTCAAGAACAAATTAGGTCACATAAGACGGGGTTCGCTGTAACTAAAGGTAATCGTAGTTTAACCTTTTCCGTTCTAACAGCGTGAGATTACGACAATTTGGCTCCGTTCCACTGGAGCTGCACGCCGCCAGCTCTTGGGTAATCGCTTTTTCATATATGAACTACCGGGTTAATGGCATAGAAGCGGCTGAACGCTCTGCTCTTTTGACCGTAGAGAGTGCCAACTGCCATCATGTACAGTTAGATGAAAACAATGGCAATTTAAAAATTTGTTTTAAATTTTTGAAAGGATTTCTTGTTTTTCCGCTTGGATTTGAAGATTTGCCGATTATTAAGAATGAGGGAGTTTAGTTTCTGCAACAGATTTTTCTGAGGTAGATCTATTTAGTTTGTTCATGTAGATACAATAATTACATTTATAGTGACAGACATAACCATTACGGTAAACATCGATAGTAGTATTAGTACATTTTCTGCTATTTTTTTTTCCAAACCAAGGGACACCGGGCGAGTCTATATGTTTGTACTATTTTTCCCATTCATCTTTGTTTCTCAGAAACTTTCATAGACACAATAACACCACAATAAGTTCTTTATTAATATATGTCTCTAGACACCCACACACACACACAAAATTGAGGTGCTGACAAATTTTGCAGATACAGGAAATAGACGTAATTTTGTAAACTGGATAGGAAAAGTTAAAGAGCAATTAATGTTTAGAAAAATCTTACTTGTTTAGGACGATTTCCATAGGTACACCCGGCTGTGAAGGAAGACACGCACAACAGTTTTATTATCAAATAAAGTCGAGAGATAAATATTACTATGTACCTAGTTTTCATTTCCTATTGATTTAGGGCAGGAAGACTAACGTCTGGTCAGGCAAAATATACTGATTAGACATGTTAGGGTCAGGCTTAATATACTGATTAGACATGTTAGTCAGGGTCAGGCTTAATATACTGATTAGACACGTCAGGGTCAGGCTTAATATACTGATTAGACACGTCAGGGTCAGGCTTAATATACTGATTAGACACGTCAGGGTCAGGCTTAATATACTGATTAGACACGTCAGGGTCAGGCTTAATATACTGATTAGACACGTCAGGGTCAGGCTTAATATACTGATTAGACACGTCAGGGTCAGGCTTAATATACTGATTAGACATGTCAGGGTCAGGCTTAATATACTGATTAGACACGTCAGGGTCAGGATTAATATACTGATTAGACACGTCAGGGTCAGGCTTAATATACTGATTAGACACGTGAGGGTCAGGCTTAATATACTGATCAGACCCTCACCTCGGCTTCCTAGTAGCCCTCTCTGGAAACGGGCTGTTTTCATGGCTGCCTGGCTAATGATGTGAGGGGTCGACGCGTTCCCCTAAGTAGTGAGTGATGCACAGATGAAGTCAAGCATAGCACAACCACCTAGAGGACCCCGGTCCACCTTCATCAGTACACTCTGGATATGAGGAAAGCTACTGCCAACTGAGGTCCTTTTCGTGCGCACAAAAGAGTAACCTACTCATTGTGGGCATTCGCAAACAACAACTACTTCTGATTTTACAGGACAAATTAATTACATAAAGTACAGAAGACATCAATCTGAATTCATATCAAGAATTGCGATCAAGATGCTGAGCAGCGCATGAGCTGCAATGGTCAGCGACCCATAGCTGACTGCTAGCGTCAGGGCCAGCGAACGATAGCTGCCAAGACTCTTCTACACCTCCACACGGTGACCCTGGATAACAGGCTGCAGCAGGGCAGACTGGCTAAGGAGACGAGATCGAAGAGGGAATGCTAACCCGGTACTCAAAAAATGCTTGCTTAAGTCGGATGTGTTGGACCGAAAGGTGCAAATATCGCAGCCAAGCTGTAAACTACGACACAACGCATTCCGTTCTCTGGACTACATTCTGCTACTTAAGCCCTTTCAGGGTTTGGTAGCGGGAGATTGAGAACGAACGAAGAAGAAGAAGATATCAAGAATTATAATGAAGATGCTGAGCAGTGCATGAGCTGCGCAGCCCAATGCTGACTTCTAGCGTCAGGGCCAGCAAACCAGAGCCGCCAAGACCCTTCTACACCTCCACGCAGTGATCCTGGATAACAGGCTGCAACAGAGCAGACTGACTAAGTAGAAGTGATCGAAGAGGGAAGGCTAACCCGGTACCCAGAAATGCCTGTTGAAGTTGGATGCGTCAAGCAGAAAGGTGCAAATACTGCAGGGGAAGGGATCGAAGAGGGAATGCTAACCCGGTACTCAAAAAATGCTTGCTTAAGTCGGATGTGTTGGACCGAAAGGTGCAAACATCGCAGTCAAACTGTAAACTACGACACAGCACATTCCGTTCTCTAGAATACATTCTGCTACTTACAAAGCCATTTTCAGGGCTTGGTAGAGGGAGATTGAGAATGAACAAAGGAGATATCATGAAGCAGATTGGGGGCGGCGTGGCCTAGTGGCACGGCTCACAACCAGAAGTTGCTGGGTTCGATCCCCATCACAGCACCGGCCGTTACCTCAGGGAAGCAAACCCTTAGAAAATGCAGGAGGAAGCAGACCCTTATATAAAATGCATGCTGAAGTCGGATGCACTAGGCCGACAGGCGCAAAATAAAAACCACAGTGTAACGCACACACACCTTGGAGAATAGATAAATAAGGCGAACGCCAAAAAAAAAAAAAAAATGAAGCAGATAAAAGTATCAGGTAAGTATGTCACAGGGTAGCTGAAAGTTTCTAAAAGTGTCATTAGGTTGTTGCAACAATCCGCATTTATGATTACTGTAGGTAGCAGGCGTATGGTGTCGCAGGCGTAAGGTGTCGCATGCTCATGCGCAGCTTAGGTACAAAGTAGTGTTGCTCGCAGAGTGTAAAATTTAAAAAAACAGTGAGCTGTTATATGTTGTTTCTGGCAAATGATATTCATAAGAAAATGCTTCCTGTTTGTGTCGAGAAGTGTTTTGTCGCGTAGATCTGCACATAGCCGAGCCCTTTAATTTCCCAACTGCACTAAAAAATTACTGATGTTCTACGTGGGTGTTCTATTCACGTTGCGACTAGAGAACATGAGTGGGGGAGATGATTCATGCGAACAGGAAAGTACCAAGATTTCAAGCGAACAGGAATGTAACGACAGACAGTGTAGCAACTGGAACAGGGTGTTCGCATGGTTTAGCTTACAATATGAGACATTTCGCAAATGATGAAGAGATTGAATGTGAATGGCAAATGTGGCTGAGACAGCAGACCAAGTACAACTCACAGAGTCATTCAAAATTAAATCAGGGGTATGACAGGGTTGCCAAGTGTCGCCTTTCCTGTTCATCTTGGTAGTGGACTGGATTATGGAAGTAACAGCAAATGAGAGAAATGGAATCCAGTGGACCTTGAATAAACAGCTGGAAAAGTCAGATTGAGAGAAACCGAATGAAAGCCAGAGAAAGAATGGCAATCATGAGGAAACTTGCTGGCACAAGCTGGGGAGCAGACGAAGGCATACTAAAGAAACTGTACACTGGAAGAGTGAGACAAGTTCTCGAGTATGGCATTGCGGCATGGACAACAGCAGCGAAGGCGAACTTCGATAAAGTTAGCAAACTTCAAAACCAAGCCATGAGAATTATAACAGGTGGCATGAAGTCAACGCCAATTGTAGAACTTGAAAAGACTACAAAACTGCAATCCATGACCGATAGAAGAGACTGCAGAGCCCAGCTGCAGTCAGAGAAACTCAGAAGGCTGACCGACCATCCAATGCACCAGAGACTAAACAATTTGGGAAATGGGAAACTAAAGCGGAGAAACTTTGCAGAAATAGCCAAAGCAAAGATGCACGAAGATCCCATAAACGCACTAACAACACCAAAACCCATCACTACTGTACGAAAACCTACCTGGAGGCAGGATATATTTCCAGAGGTGGTAGAAAATATACCAGGTATTGCAAACAAAAACTGCCAGACTGAAAAAGAAAGGAGAGATATTACCCTAAGCTTCATAACGAAAAGCTACCCAAGCATGGACTGGACCCATGCATACACCGACGGTTCTGTAACAAACACAACACAGAACGGAGGGGCAGGAGCATTCCTGAACCTACCAAATGGCAGAAAAATAACACTGTCATTCGCTACTGGTAAGTGCACAAGCAATTTCAGAGCGGAGGCAGAGGCACTGAGGGCGGCAGTGGAAGAAATGGTGACACACAGTGAAAATGAAAGCCATATAGTCCTGCTTACAGATGCTCTCGCCGTAGTCACAGCGCTAAAAAGCCAGAAAAATACTGAGCTTAATGACTTAAGAGCAGCACTCTGCAAACTGTGCCAGCAGTCCGCACCAAAAAGGGTCGTGGTACAGTGGGTCCCATCACACTGCAACATCCAAGGCAACGAGGAGGCAGACAGACTGGCAAAAGAAGGTGCAAAACTACCACAAACAGATACTAGTATGATGTACGAAGAGTCAAAACGGCTTATCAAAGCCAGATACATGACCAAATGGGAAACCGAACATACTGGTTACACCAAAAACGATGCCTATTACCAGTTGAACCGAAGAGAGCAGGTCGTTGTCTTCAGACTTCGCACTGGCCACAATAGACTGAGGTACCACCTATTCAACAAATTGAAGATAGGGTGTACCGACGAATGCCCGTGCGGTACTGGGAAAATGACCGCTGAACATCTGCTGCAGAACTGCCCGACATACGAGGATCAGAGAGAGCAGATGTGGCCATCACCAGTGGAACTGCAAGACAAGCTCTATGGCAGTGGCGACAGCCTCAGGATGACCGCCGCTTTTTTCGAAAAAATAATGGTTACTGTCTGACTGCGTACGAAGAAGAAGAATAAACAGCTGGAGTAGCTAGATTTTGCGGATGATATAGCAGCCCTTCTATCCCACAGCCAAAGTTAAAGGAAACTGGATAGACTGGATTATACCTCTAAACAAGTCGGCTTGAAGATCCAGAAGGAAAAGACAAAAATAATTAGTGTAAATGCAGCAAACACAGAACCAATCATGCTGAGAGGAATGTCACTGGAAGAGGTATTTACATACCTAGGAAGCATCAAGGAGATTTTTTAAATTCTATTTTTGCGATCGCCTTATTTATCTAATCCCCAATGCGGTGTGCGTTGCGCTGTGGTTTTTATTTTGCGCCTGTCGGCCCAGTGCATCTGACTTCAGCATTCATTTTATGTAAGGGTCTGCTTCCTCCTGCATTTTCTAAGGATTTGCTTCCCCAGGCTAATGGCTGGTGCTGTGATTGGGATCGAACCCAGCATCATCTGGTTGTGAGCCGTGCCACTTAACCACGCCGTGCCCCTCAAGGACACAAAAAGCAAGACTTGTATTCGGAATGTTGAAACCCATATGGAAAGTCAAGAAAATAAGAAGGAAGACAAAAATAAGGATTTTCAATTCTAATGTGAAGCCAGTCCTGCTGTATGGAGCGGAAACCTGGAGGATGATAAAAGGCAATTACACGAGACTGCAGGGTTTTGTCAACAGATGCCTGAGAAAGATTCTTGGTATACAATGAGTTGACAAAGTTACAAATGACAGACTGTGGGAGAGAGCGGGACACGGTAAATTGGAACAGGAAGTCTTAGGAAGAAAGTGGAGATGGATGGGTCGTACATTAAGAAAGCCCGAGGCCAGTATCACCAGGCAAAGCTTGTCATGGAATCCCCAGGGAAAGAGAGGCATGGCCAGACCAAGAAATATATGGAGACCAGATCTGGAGGCAGGAGTAAAGAAACCAGGAAAAAGCTGGAAGGAAGTGGAAAAGATTGCACAGGACAGAGCTGCTTGGTGAGGGTTGGTTGATGGTCTATGTACCCCTGGTTGATAGAAGGCGAAAGAGAGAAGTTCAAATCTCATTTAATTTATAAATGTGACCTGTTTACTGACTTGTCCAATGTAAGATTCACAAGGTTTGATGTTGCTCCATAGAATTCGAGGCGTACACTGTTACGCTGCAAACTTATTTGTACGTAGGGAAAATTCGCATTAAAATAACGATAGAAAGTACAGAACAATGCATACATGGGCCAATAACATATCATGCTTATTTTGACCAAATATTTGTACTGTGTAATAGGTTTTTCATGTACTCTACCCATATATGCCTGGCATTGCAATTATTTTGTTCTGGCTACAAGGGACATGAGATACACATACTGCGATTTGTAAGCTGTTGATTTCGCTATGACCAATATGTCCCGTTCTCAGATCAGGATTTCTCATGGGACCACAAACGTATACACGGCTGGACATTAAGTGACGCACAACTGCCATAACAGACAATGCAAAAGAAAGGAGTAAGATTCCTGATAGAAAGTAATAGTTACCTTCACAAGAGCAATCTTCATGTATTCTCCGCCCAAATCAACAGACATAACTGCAAGACGGGCTGTGGAAGAAATAAAATATATTACAAATCAGTTATAAACATTTCTATCTAGGGTTAATGTAATGACAAATGTCATGAAAAAAGAAAAATGCAACAATAAATGGTAATACTAACTACCAGTCTCGTAAAAATAGAACGAGGTCAAAGAACACTTGCACGAAGTGCTATGGTCAACCGGGTCTCATAGACAGAGCACAATAAGACATCCCAAAATATGGAAAAAGAGTGACAGAAGTTTCAGCATCCATTGTCTCAAGGGAAGTGAGATCAAAGATGGGTCATAAACTCGGACGTCCTGTGTACATTGAAAATAATCCCTTGGCAATTGAAAATTTAAAAGGGCATTCTCATAGTAACATAATCTTTACTCTTCTTCATTTTCAATCTCCTGCTACCAAGCCTTGAAAAGGGCGTTGCAAGTAGCAGGATGTTGTCAGAAGAACGGAATGTGTTGTGACGTTGTTTACAGCTTGACTGCTATATTTGCACTTTTCGATCCAACGCATCCGACTTCAGCAGACATTTTGTGGTACCGGGTTAGCCTTCCCTCTTGATCACTCCTCCTTGGCCAGTCTGCTCTGTTACAGCCAGGATCACCGTGTGGAGGCGTAGACGGGTCTTGGCAGCTCTGGTTCACTGGCCCTGACAATAGCAGTCAGATATGGGTCACTGACTGCTGCAGCTCATGCACTGATCAGAATCTCGATCTCTAATCCTTACTCATTAGTTATCTGCATGGAGGTAAAATGTAGGCAGTCCATCCACCATGTAAAAATACAACAGGTATCACCTGTTTGCTTGCACCCTTGATTTCAAGTAGTAAAAGTAAAGTAACCCATAGCATTACTGCCGTAGAGGTGTGAGGTGTTAGCAATCTCACATTTCAAAGGCTCGGTTTTACGAGGGCGTGCCATCTCCTCTCCCACGCCGGTTTTACTTACCAGACTGAACCGGTACCCATTTAAGGCTGGGTCGACCCAGGAACTATTGTGGTCTGAAAAAACACTAGTGCCTCAACTGAGGAATGAACCAAGGACCACTCAGATGCGAAGCCAGAGCACTAACCACTGCGCTACGTGGCTCCCCAAGTAGAGACAAAAGAAAAAGATGAGCGACAAGGGTCACATCGAGGCACAGGTTCCTAAAATCAGCACAGCCCATACACAACAAACCCTGAAAGTCGCTGTATCGAAAGATGGCATCAATTGATGCAGGCCACAGAGATGGAACTTCGGGAGGAACCTACCCCTGGACATCATCTACCATACACAACATGGAAGTCGCTGAACAGACTCCGAACTGGTGCATCACGGTGCAAGAGGAATATGAAACAATGGGGATACGCAGATGATGACACATGTGACTGTGGCGCAATACAGGACCCAGATCACCTGCCCCAACCTCCAGGAAACATGCAATAGGCGCAACATGCTGGAAGCAAATGACAAGGCAATCCATGTCTCTGGATACTGGATGTATTCTGTATAATGTAGTGCTTGGACGGGGGAGGTAGTTAAGTAAGCGCCAAGGGTAAAGATGGGAGACAAGGGTAAAGACGGGAGACAAGGGTAAAGATGGGAGACAAGGGTAAAGATGGATGACACGGGTAAAGATGGATGACACGGATAAAGATGGATGACACGGGTAAAGATGGATGACACGGGTAAAGATGGATGACACGGGTAAAGATGGATGACAAGGGTAAAGATGGATGACACGGGTAAAGATGGATGACAAGGGTAAAGATGGATGACAAGGGTAAAGATGAGCGACAAGGGTAAAGATGAACGACAAAGAGATAAAGCAATAACAAAAAAAATACAACCAAATGTAAATTTTAAAAGCAGTTAATTTACCCGAGACTGTAGCACAGGCAGCCATCAACACCAGCAGAACAAACAGTCCCATCTGGTTATGTTTTGTCATCGTACTCCTCACCTGACTTCACGGCTGAGAAAATAAAACCATGTTACATTTAGACCATTAAAACAAATCGAAGCTTGCATTTCATCCTATTGAGTTTCTTGCTTTGTCTACTATTTTTCATAACTGGCATACAGTGACTTATGTTCCTGGCCACTTTTTTTTAATGGCTGCCAACGTAAGTCGCAGTATGTAGTTGTTATTATCGTCTTTGGTTTTTTTGTTGTTTCGAATGCCCATAATGAGTAAGATTACCCTTTTGTGCGCCCTGAAAAGGACGTTAAGTGACGGGTTGCACTAGCTTTCCTCACATCTCGAGCGTGCTGATGAAGGTGGTTGTGCTATGCTTGGCATTATCTGTGTGTCATTCCCTGCTACGGGGATTACGTCGATCCCTCACACCGTTAGCCAGGCTGCCATGAAAACAGCCAGTATCCAGGGAGGGCTACTAGGAAGCTGAGGTGACGGTGTTGGCCAGTTTTTTGCCTAAAAAGACGTTAGTCTCCTCTCCCCCCCCCCCCCCCCCCCCTTGTGATTTGTTAGTTTTTTAAATTTGTCCCAGAAAAAAGACTGTGCCCAAAATGTGGTTTTTGTTTTTGCCTTGTTGTCATGACTAAGCCATTAGCTATTTGTTTTTATCGACTGTATTTATATTACCAGCAACTGAAAATTATTTGTAGCAGATGAAAAGGCTCAGAAACATGGACATTGCTAGACTGGAAGCCTTTCACATGCGCAACCAGCCGCGTATCCTGGGCATCTAATGGCATGACTATATCCGCAACGTGGAGGTCTCTGCTAAAACAGACCTCCACCCAATCTCAGAAACACTTGACAGGCGCCGAGTTTCTTTGTTCAGTCATATTGTACAGCTGGAAACCCCTGCCCACAAGATACTACAAAAGTCATTCCTCCGCGGCAAAAGTTTTCCCCATTCTTCCGCGGCAAAAGTTTCCCCCGTTTCTCCGTGCCAAAAGTTTTCCCCAGCCGGCTGGAGGCGCAGAAGAGGCCATCCTCAAACATTATGGCTCCAGTAAACAGCAACATCCATCCTGGAACCATGCCACAGCTGTAGGTCATGGATATGGCCTGGAACCATGCCATAGCTGTGGGTCATGGATGTGGCCTGGAACCATGCCACAGCTGTGGGTCATGGATGTGGTCGACCGACACAACAGGCCTCAGGTGCCTAAGCGAACATTGTTAGATGGAAAGATGGACGAGGAGACTACCATACAAAACATATTGATCAGACTATGTTAGTCAGAGTGTGAAACACTGATCAAGACACCCACATCCCTTCCAAGCAGTTCTCCCTGAAAACAGGCTGTTTCATAGGAGTCTGGCTAAAAAGGTGTGGACTGACACTGTGCTTGCCACAGTGGTGAGTTTATTGAGGAGCTTCACATTGCACTACAGACAGGAGTGCATACATCTTCGGATATGAGGAGAGCCACTGTAACCCATCACAAAGAAATTAATCACGAGCAGCTAATGTAAGTACGAGTGACATTACCAACAACATGATGTAACTAGATAAGAGCAAGTCATCTTCAGTCTGAGAACTGGACATAATAGACTCTTCTTCTTCTTCGTACGCAGTCAGACAGTAACCATTATTTTTTCGAAAAAAGCGGCGGTCATCCTGAGGCTGTCGCCACTGCCATAGAGCTTGTCTTGCAGTTCCACTGGTGATGGCCACATCTGCTCTCTCTGATCCTCGTATGTCGGGCAGTTCTGCAGCAGATGTTCAGCTGTCATTTTACCAGTACCGCACGGGCATTCGTCGGTACCACCTATCTTCAATTTGTTGAATAGGTTGTACTTCAGTCTATTGTGGCCAGTGCGAAGTCTGAAGACAACGACCTGCTCTCTTCGGTTCAACTGGTAATAGGCATCGTTTTTGGTGTAACCAGTATGTTCGGTTTCCCATTTGGTCATGTATCTGGCTTTGATAAGCCGTTTTGACTCTTCGTATGTCATACTAGTATCTGTTTGTGGTAGTCTTGCACCTTCTTTTGCCAGTCTGTCTGCCTCCTCGTTGCCTTGGAGGACATAATAGACTCAAGGGTCATCTCTACATTATAATAAGGATTGGGACAGATAACAGGTGTCCATGTGGGTAGCATACCATGACGGTGAAACACAGTCTACAAAACTGCTTACTCATACAGGAAGAGAGAGGACAATGCTGGCGTCTCGAAACAGATGAGACAAAATCTGTATGGAGATATAACAGCCTTACAAACAACAGTGCCCTTTGTTAAGAGAAACCGGGACCTTGATATGAGGATGAACAAAGTCTAAGTATGCAAAATTTTGTACTTTTGCATTAGTCTAACTGGTACGCTATTGTATAAGGAAAATAACGAATAACAAAGGATTTGCCTCCTAGCCTAACACACCCCTTATCCTAACCTCAGCCCTGTTAGTAGCCCTAACCCTGCCCCAGCCGCAACCCTATATTTAGGGTTGCCTAAACCAAACCGGCTCAATCTCTTAAGTTTCGTTTCATTTCGCTTTTGTTATATTTCGTATATAATAGTGTACCAGTTAATGTGAAAGTAACCAAAATATTATATTTGTATTTTATTATCACAAGAAAGTGATGAAAAAACAACCACACAAAATGGTTTTTCTATTCCTCATGGTGGTGTGCGTTGCACTGTGTTTATTTTGCGCCTGCCAGCCCTGTGCATCCGACTTCAGCATACATTTTTATGTACGGGTCTGCTTTCCTGGAGTAGAAGGAGTGAATCCAGCATCTTTGGGTTGTGAACCATGTCACTTAACCACTAGCCCTTGCCGTTCCCTCTCAAGAAATGGTTTGTCATTCTTGTTTTCGGGGACAGCGTGGGCTAGTAGTTGTGTCGGCACGGTTCACAACCAGATGGTGCTGGGTTCGATCCCCATCACAGCACCGGCCGTTACCCCAAGGAAGCAAACCCTTAGAAAATGCAGGAGGAAGCAGACCCTTACATAAAATACATGCTGAAGTCGGTTGCACTGGGCTGACAGACGCAAAATAAAAACCACACTGCAACGCATACCGACTTGGGGATTATAGAAATTAGGCGAACGCAAAAAAAAATATTCTTGTTTTCATATTTAAATGTATTTTTTTTAGCAACTTATATCAAAGGTCCCCACCCGATATTCACGACTTGGAAGGAAAGCACTTTTTTCACCCTACTAAAAATTTAACAAGAGCCTTCAAAAGCTGACTAAAGAAGGTGTGCATAGGATAGACAATGTCTTTATGCTGGTTTAGAGAACTCTACATACAACCCATTGTTTTACATTCACTTGATCTAAAAATAACTATGTGCATCTAATCTATTCTTGAATGCATTAAATGCTGTGGCAATGCATTCCAAGCATTCACCACTCTCTGACTAAAAATATATTTCCTAATATCTAATCTGAATATATCTTAAACTATTTGAAGCTGTGCCCTCTAGTTCTTGTAGCCAATAGGTACTTTGAAAAAACTTGGAATAGTTCAATTTATCCTTCTCGTTGATTAATTTATAAACCTATACTAAGTTACCTCGAATTCTTCTCTGTTCAAATTAGACACTGTGTAGAAGATAGAAGGCCAGTTTTTCCCCGAGTCTACCACAGAAACCCATAAATTAGATGCTTTGAGTTTGACGCAGCTGTCTGCTATGTGTATGGAAGTCAACTGTCTAAAGTGGTGGCATAATAGTGATGTTCATATATATATGGCTACTAATACTTTAATAGTAATAAAATAGTGTTCTAATTCAGAAGAAACCAGAAGAAGACTAGCCATGAAAATGCAGAGACTGAACAGCCTGAAGAAATTGCAGAGCACCAACAAAATGATAAACGTAAAAGTCTTGAGAGCCTATGTTTTTTCTGTGGCAGCTTATGGCTGTGAATCATGAATGATTACCAAAACTTGCAGACAAAGAATAGAATCCTTTGAGTGAAAATGTTACAGAAAGATCATCAGAATTCCTTGGACAGAGAAAAAGACAAATGTAGACATTCTGCAAGAGTTGAGCATAGAGGAGAACTGGTTTATCAATTCCATTTTGGCTAGCAAATGCAAAAAAATTGGTCACATCAAGAGACACATCGGTCTTGAGAGAACGGTGATGGAAGGTATGGTGCCAGGGGTAGACCAAGAAAACGATGGTACCAAGATATCCAGGAATGCCTGAGTATGACTGTGGTGGAGGTTTTGCTGGAGTTTTGGCAAGGCAACTAATTCCTTTCAGACAGACTGTGATGGGAGCGACGTTCTATAAAGGACATGCTACATGATGATGAGTCTAATTCTATTACACTTACAGGATATGAGTATTACTAATACTATTACTAGTATTTCTCGAGTAGTTTGTCGGGGTCTATGTGTATGAGGACAAATAATACTACAGCACAGTCACTGTCTCACAGAGAGCATGTCATAAGAGACGACTAACTGTGTGACATGGCATAACACTGGCTATGGTTAGGTGGTTTGTTAAGACTAAGAGCAGCATAGACTGCACCTAACAGGCTGCAGGTCTACTTTGCTCTAGTTTGTGATTCTGTTAAGATGACATGCACATCAGTTAACCACCCTCCATAGTAGAGTAATTAGCTGCTCAAGCCTAGCCCGCTAAGCAGGAAATCCTCCTCCTGGCTACATCCAGATATGAGATCTGCACAGGGGCTTCCCTTATGTACCTGTGAGGTCAACTTAGTACTACTACTTACCTACTTCTAACTGTCCTATCAAAAAGGAATAACTTTCAATTCAATCTATTCATTGACAAAATAATAATTTTAGTAAAAATAAATGTCAGGATACTAATATATCTTTATTTTCTTCATTCAGATTCGTTTGAGAGAGTTATAAGGCAAGCAAAGTCTTGAGCTTACACTAAACATTGTACAACCATGACGGATGATACGTCACGCTTTCTGATTTATTGTTCCTGGCTTTCAATAAGAACTGATTCGGAGTGAGTGAGAGTGAAACGTAATCTATCTAAACTACATTAACCACATTTTAACAAAGACACACCACAGTTATATCAGCAAATGTTTTAAATCAGTGTATGCTAGCATTAAAGTGATTTCATTCAATGAAATATGAATGCTAGGGCGTAGCGATAACTCATCATCTGTACTGTGGCACGCAGGCTGTTTCACTTCTTTGAACTCTGGACAGATGTGACAAATGCAATTCACTATAAAACATAATACAATACACTCTCTAACATCATCAAACGAATAAATGTTTACAAACATATTTACAAACTCGTAACAAACCTCACCGAATAATAAACAAATCGACCTTATAATGAAAATCAGATTAAAGAAGAGACTAGAAAGCCGTGGATCACGACGTCTGGTTCAAGTCGCCGGTAAATAAACGGAGTTCCGACCGTGGCGACATGCGATTGGTCAAAATTTTCACTATGGAAGAACTTTTCTAAACTTACACGTCGGCTTCCGGTTCTCATTGCATCACATTTCTTGCTACATCAGTTATGTTACTAAGTCACTTTGTTATCACACTCTGGAAGTCAAGAGAAGGGTAGTGCTACCGTAGCATACACTATGGCATTCCAGGAAAGGAGACAGTAGACAAGTTGGTGAAGGAGGGAGCAACGCGAGAACAAAACGAACAAGTAATCACCTTCCAAGAAATGAAGACACTTATATGAGCCATAAGGAAAGTTGACAAAACGAAAGACAACTATCACTGTCTTGATCGAGTAGAATAAGTGATTCTGTTCCGCTTAAGAATTGGGGTTGGAATCAAAATGCTGAAGAGGCATGAGCTGTGGGTCAGCGACCTGTAGCTGATTGCTACCACTACATAACATTGTAGCAGAGAGGACAGGGCCTTGCTCTAATCTGTCCAAAATATACCCTGAATAATCTAACAGGAAAAACTCCGGTAAACAAATCATTTATTTTCACACCAAACGACCACTCTTCTCTTCCTGACACACTACCTTCAATACAGGGATAGTCTAACCTAACCAATCTATACTCCTAACCCTGAGCTACTGACAATAGTCACCTTTCTCGTGTTTGGCCGAACGTGACGTCTTGTGTGTCCGAGTTGTGGCCGGAACAGCGCCGGTTGGTACCTCGCGTCGTGACCTCAACTCAGGTGGATCGTCCTTTGGTCTCAAAAAATTCAAATCAGCCGCAGGTATGAACTTGCCTGTGTTGAATCGGGGCCATGGTTACTGTCTGACTGCGTACGAAGAAGAAGAAGAAGAAGAATCGGGGCCGACTAACCACGTGATGGAGAGTCCCGGGGACAACGTTTACAATTCTTCTAAATTCGTGCAGTCTCCGCTCTGCGTTCCCGCAATCGGGTATCGTAGAGAAGACAAACCCAGAGCTCCTGCTGCAAGTGGGGTAGCGTTCGTCTTCACATCTCAATTCGTACAGTCTCCGTTCTGCGTTCCCCGCAATCGGGTATCGTAGAGAAGACCCCAAAGCTTTCTCTTTGCTTCCCTTTTTTTTTTTTTTGCTTAGATGTTTGCCTCACTAGTTTCTACTGGCGGAGGCGCGCCATTTTCCACCATAGACCGTAGTCCATTGGGCGATATCAGGACGCATAAACCAGTGCTTGGATGAATGTGTGCGTCTGTATGTACCTATGCTAGGTTTGTGCGCCCTCAGAAGCTAGCCCAACCAAAGTGCAATGGAAGGGCTTTACCACGAGGGCGCGTGTGAAAGTTGTGAAAGGGTGTGACTGTGGGACAGAGTCAAATGAAACAGAGTGAGGTAAGAGGAGAGAGAGAAGGGGAAGAGTGGCCCCCAGGGTGAGACCTTCTTGTCTTGCTGATTGTTTTTAAAAAAATATTTTTGCTTAGATGTTTATATATATTTTCTCAGCACCGGGACTACAGGCAAGATGGCGTCGCTATTACTCCGCCATCCTGAGCGGTACTCACCGACTGAGTGTTCAGGTCCCGGTGGGAAGTCCGTGGGAAGACGAGATTTGTTTCTCCCAGACTAAATCTGTCACACCATAACCTGGTTCAAAAAATGCTTGCTGAAGTCGGATGTGTCGGACGGAAGGGTGCAAATTTCGCAGCCAAGCTGTAAACTACGACACAAAGCATGACTACATCCTGCTACTTGCAAAACCCTTTTCGGGGTTTGGTAGGGGTATTTTGAGAACGAATGAAGAAGAGTTGGAAATAATAGATTGAATAGCCACTTACACCGGCTAACATTGGCTCCAACACTAATATGTATGTGTGAACAGGCAGAAGAGATATCTGAACATGTCCTGCAAGACTGTTATATGCTTGGCCAATTGCGTATTGAGCACTTGCCCATGAAGACAAAGCTCTTTGGAAGCCCTGAAGAACTCCCCACTACAGCATGCTGAGCAGCGTATAAACTGCAGTGGCCAGTGACCCATAGCTGACTGTTAGCGTCAGGGCTAGCGAACCAAAGCTGCTAAGACCCTTCTACACCTCCACGCGGTGATCCTGGATAACAGACTGCAGCAGGGCAGACTGGCTATGGAGAAGGGATCGAAAAGGGAATGCTAACCCTGTACTAAAAAAATGCTTGCCGAAGTCGGATGTGTTGGACCAAAAGGTGCAAATATCGCAGTCAATCTGTAAACTACGACACAACGCATTCCGTTCTCTGGTCTACATTCTGCTACTTAAGCCTCCCTAATCAACTTTTACTGGGAAATCGTATGGGCGAACCAAGACGTTCCTGCAAGGTACGGTACCTGGGAACCATAAGAGAGGGAGGCAGAAAAAGAGATGGGAAGACAACATCAGAGAGCTGAAAATAAGGTTAATATCTAGAACAAATATCCTGGCACAAGACCGAGTGGAGTGGCGGGAACTGGTCCAACAATCTGCAGTATTGGTGCCTGGAGTGGCGGGAATTGGTCAAACAATCTGCAGTATTGGTGCCTGGAGTGGCGGGAATTGGTCAAACAATCTGCAGTATTGGTGCCTGGAGTGGCGGGAACTGGTTCAACAATCTGCAGTATTGGTGCTTGGAGTGGCGGGAACTGGTCCAACAATCTGCAGTATTGGTGCCTGGAGTGGCGGGAATTGGTCAAACAATCTGCAGTATTGGTGCCTGGAGTGGCGGGAACTGGTCCAACAATCTGCAGTATTGGTGCCTGGAGTGGCGGGAATTGGTCAAACAATCTGCAGTATTGGTGCCTGGAGTGGCATGAATTGGTCAAACAATCTGCAGTATTGGTGCCTGGAGTGGCGGGAACTGGTTCAACAATCTGCAGTATTGGTGCCTGGAGTGGCGGGAATTGGTCAAACAATCTGCAGTATTGGTGCCTGGAGTGGCGGGAACTGGTTCAACAATCTGCAGTATTGGTGCTTGGAGTGGCGGGAACTGGTCCAACAATCTGCAGTATTGGTGCCTGGAGGGGCGGGAACTGGTTCAACAATCTGCAGTATTGGTGCCTGGAGTGGCGGGAACTGGTCCAACAATCTGCAGTATTGGTGCCTGGAGTGGCGGGAACTGGTCCAACAATCTGCAGTATTGGTCCATGGAGTGGCGGGAACTGGTCCAACAATCTGCAGTATTGGTGCCTGGAGTGGCGGGAACTGGTTCAACAATCTGCAGTATTGGTGCCTGGAGTGGCGGGAACTGGTTCAACAATCTGCAGTATTGGTGCCTGGAGTGGCGGGAACTGGTCCAACAATCTGCAGTATTGGTGCCTGGAGTGGCGGGAACTGGTCCAACAATCTGCAGTATTGGTGCCTGGAGTGGCGGGAACTGGTCCAACAATCTGCAGTATTGGTGCCTGGAGTGGCGGGAATTGGTCCAACAATCTGCAGTATTGGTGCCTGGAGTGGCGGGAACTGGTCCAACAATCTGCAGTATTGGTGCCTGGAGTGGCGGGAACTGGTTCAACAATCTGCAGTATTGGTGCCTGGAGTGGCGGGAACTGGTCCAACAATCTGCAGTATTGGTGCCTGGAGTGGCGGGAACTGGTCCAACAATCTGCAGTATTGGTGCCTGGAGTGGCGGGAATTGGTCCAACAATCTGCAGTATTGGTGCCTGGAGTGGCGGGAACTGGTCCAACAATCTGCAGTATTGGTGCCTGGAGTGGCGGGAATTGGTCCAACAATCTGCAGTATTGGTGCCTGGAGTGGCGGGAACTGGTCCAACAATCTGCAGTATTGGTGCCTGGAGTGGCGGGAACTGGTCCAACAATCTGCAGTATTGGTGCCTGGAGTGGCGGGAACTGGTCCAACAATCTGCAGTATTGGTGCCTGGAGTGGCTGGAACTGGTCCAACAATCTGCAGTATTGGTGCCTGGAGTGGCTGGAACTGGTCCAACAATCTGCAGTATTGGTGCCTGGAGTGGCGGGAACTGGTCCAACAATCTGCAGTATTGGTGCCTGGAGTGGCGGGAACTGGTCCAACAATCTGCAGTATTGGTGCCTGGAGTGGCGGGAACTGGTCCAACAATCTGCAGTATTGGTGCCTGGAGTGGCTGGAACTGGTCCAACAATCTGCAGTATTGGTGCCTGGAGTGGCTGGAACTGGTCCAACAATCTGCAGTATTGGTGCCTGGAGTGGCGGGAACTGGTCCAACAATCTGCAGTATTGGTGCCTGGAGTGGCGGGAACTGGTCCAACAATCTGCAGTATTGGTGCCTGGAGTGGCGGGAACTGGTCCAACAATCTGCAGTATTGGTGCCTGGAGTGGCGGGAACTGGTCCAACAATCTGCAGTATTGGTGCCTGGAGTGGCGGGAACTGGTCCAACAATCTGCAGTATTGGTGCCTGGAGTGGCGGGAACTGGTTCAACAATCTGCAGTATTGGTGCCTGGAGTGGCGGGAACTGGTTCAACAATCTGCAGTATTGGTGCCTGGAGTGGCGGGAACTGGTCCAACAATCTGCAGTATTGGTGCCTGGAGGGGCGGGAACTGGTTCAACAATCTGCAGTATTGGTGCCTGGAGTGGCGGGAACTGGTCCAACAATCTGCAGTATTGGTGCCTGGAGTGGCGGGAACTGGTCCAACAATCTGCAGTATTGGTGCCTGGAGTGGCGGGAACTGGTCCAACAATCTGCAGTATTGGTGCCTGGAGTGGCGGGAACTGGTTCAACAATCTGCAGTATTGGTGCCTGGAGTGGCGGGAACTGGTTCAACAATCTGCAGTATTGGTGCCTGGAGTGGCGGGAACTGGTCCAACAATCTGCAGTATTGGTGCCTGGAGTGGCGGGAACTGGTCCAACAATCTGCAGTATTGGTGCCTGGAGGGGCGGGAACTGGTTCAACAATCTGCAGTATTGGTGCCTGGAGTGGCGGGAACTGGTCCAACAATCTGCAGTATTGGTGCCTGGAGTGGCGGGAACTGGTCCAACAATCTGCAGTATTGGTGCCTGGAGTGGCGGGAACTGGTCCAACAATCTGCAGTATTGGTGCCTGGAGTGGCGGGAACTGGTTCAACAATCTGCAGTATTGGTGCCTGGAGTGGCGGGAACTGGTCCAACAATCTGCAGTATTGGTGCCTGGAGTGGCGGGAACTGGTCCAACAATCTGCAGTATTGGTGCCTGGAGTGGCGGGAACTGGTTCAACAATCTGCAGTATTGGTGCCTGGAGTGGCGGGAACTGGTCCAACAATCTGCAGTATTGGTGCCCCAATGACCTTCCGGGTTTCGGGACTCATGATGGTGATCTGGGAAAATGTGGCTCACAGGCTTATTTGTCTATTCTGCAAGACGTTGCATTATGATTTTATTTTTGCGCCTATCGGCCCAGTGCATCAGATTTCGACATGCATTTTTGGTAAGGGTTGCGGGCGGCGTGGGCTAGTAGTTAAGTGACAAGGCTGAGAACCCGAAGAAAATGCAAGAGGAAGCAGACCCTTATATAAAATGTATGCCGAAGTCAGATTCACTGGGACGACAGGCGCAAAATAACAACCGCAGTGCAACGCACACCGCTTTGGGGAATAGAGAAATAAGGCGAACGAAAAAAAAATGTTAGGGTTTGCTTCCCCGGGATAACGGCCGGTGCTGTAATGGGGAGCGAACCCAGCGCCTTCGAGTTAGGATCCGTGTCATTTAACCACTAGCCCACGTCTTCCCCTAATCTGGAAGAGCGTGGTCACAAACGATTTTGCAATCAGTGAGGACCTTCGTGTCAGGCAGCCCAGGAGAGACACGCAATCAGAAAGTCTGGAGCAAAGGGAGTACCAGAGGCAGCTGCAGACTATGTTTGCCAGTGGTGTTATAAAACTTCCCGCGTCCCATTGGCTTGATCAGTCACGAGTGCACTCACATACTCAAGGAGGCCGTTTGGCTTGGCCCTTGGCTTGGCTAGGCTTGGCTTCGTTCGTTCTCAATCTCCCTCTACCAAACCCTGAAAAAGCTTAAGTAGCAGAATGTAGTCCAGAGAACGGAATGCCTTGTGTCGTAGTTTACAATTTGACTGCGATATTTGCACCTTTCGGTCCAACACATCCGATTCAGCAAGCATTTTTTGAGAACCGGGTTAGCATTCCCTCTTCGACCCCTTCTCCTTAGCTAGTCTGCCCTGCTGCAGCCTGTTATCCAGGATCACTGCGTGAAGGTGTAGAAGAGTCTTGGCAGCTCTGGTTCCCTGGCCCTGACGCTAGCAGTCAGCTATGGGTCGCTGACCACTGCAGCTCATCCTGGATGCAGTTTGACATGGGATAATATTGACAGTTCTCAAGGACGAATTATTTTGTTGTACTCATCCCCTCCTCTTTGTTAGCTAATGTTTTTGTTGTTTGTTGGTCACGATGAAGGCTTTTTGGAGGAGCGTGTGGCCGAATGGTTTCGAGTCCTGCCTGCCGACAAGGAGGGCAGCGGCTGGAATCCACGGTATGGCATATGTTGTTTTTCTGTTGGGGGTGAAATAAACAAACATAGTCAGCACACAACTTGGCGACAGCAGTGGCGAAGCGGTCTGTAGTCCTCAGCCTTGAAAACCCCTCGACTACCCCAGCAATGAGAAAAATGTCGTATGACAGTAGACAATAGTAGATGAAGGATTTTAGGTCGCAATGTAGTTTTTTATTGTTTCTATCTTAGCGCGTATCTGTTTTTAATACTTTATTTTAATCCACAATTCCACCGCAACCTCGCCCTATTGTTAGTGTGAATAATCGAAACTCGTACTGAATAAGCAATGAGATTTGTCGTATCTTGAATGAAACGCATTCCTATTTATTTTCTAGTCTAAGAGAGACAACCGAATTTATAACAACTAAAAAAAAAATTAATTTCAATATTCAATTCTCGACAAGATGGCTTGGATTCTCAAATACTCCTTGGGATGTGAGGACAGCCACTGTAACCCACCGCAAAAGAGAATTATCAAGAGTACCTAACTCAAGTTCGAGCAGTTTTAGCAACAAAATATCTTCCTTAAGGGAGTTTGAAATAAAGCATTGATGTACATTTTTCTTTGACGTTTCTGCCAGTCAGGTCAGGTCAGGTGAACCTGTAACCAGTGAGGTAGTTGGGGCACTCATTAAGACACGCCATCCCTCTCTGTTCACGGACGCTGCCTGTGCCTCATCTGGTTGGAGATGGGTCTATTCTGTTATATTGTCTTCCCACCTCTTTGTGGAACGACCTTTACGTCGTCTGCCTTGCACCTTCCCGTGCAAGGCTATTTGATCTCGATATGTAACCGTACCAAGCGAGTTTCCTTCTTTTTACAGTTGCCAAAAGGTCTTTAAAAGGCCCTATTACTGTTGTAATTCTTTCTCTCATTTCCTCACTTGTAACTAGGTCTTTCTTTATTCAAGGGGCTTGTCATAAGTCTTTACCCTTACCATGAACGAGCAGGAGGAGAAAGTTGAAATTTAGCACAGTGCTTATTCCTTCTCAATGTAGCCACCACGTGAATTTATACATTTGTGCCATCTCTGCGTGACCTTGAAAAGACCTTCAGAATAATTTTTGTAACTAAACCAGTTATCAGAAGCCAGTGTGACATCTTCGTCACTGTCAACATGATTTCCTTTCAGATGTTTGTTTTTAAGATTTTGGAAAATAAAAAAGTCTGATGGAACTAAATCCGGAGAATATGGTAGGAGAATTTCAATATTCAAATCGTTGGCTGTTTGCAGCACAAGTCTTGTTTTATGGGAGGGCGCGTTGTCTTGGAGCAAAGGCAGAATTTGAGTGCACGCTGTCCATCTTTTTCTGGTCACAGTCTTTCTTAGTTTGGTAAGGAGATCTACATAATATTACCCATTAACTGTGTTGTCATGAGGCAGGTAATCTTTCAATATGACACCTCTGACGTCCCAAAAAACAGTCAGCATCACTTTTCTTGCAGATTTCGGTGCTCTTGGCTTGACATGTGTTGTTGTTATTTTTTTTTTTTTTGCTTAGATCTTTGCCTCACTAGTTTCTACTGGCGGAGGCGCGCCATTTTCCACCTCAGACCGTAGTCCATTGGGCGATATCAGGACGCATAAACCAGTGCTTGGATGAATGTATGCGTCTGTATGTACCTATGCTAGGTTTGTGCTCCCTCAGAAGCTAGCCCAACCAAAGTGCAATGGATGGGCCTCACCATGAGGGCGCGTGTGAAAGTTTGGCAGGAGTGTGACTGTAGGACAGAGTCAAGTGAAACAGAGTGAGGTGAGAAGAGATAGAAGGGGAAGAGTGGCCCTCAGGGTGAGATCCCTAAAAGTATGATCTTGACATGTGTTGGTGAGCCCGGGGTTTTCCACTGCATGCTGGAAATTTGTGATTCTGGGTCAAAATGGTGAACCTAAGTCTCATCTACTGTCACCATGGCAACATGTTTTTCGACCGACACATTTTGAGCAACTAGCCACAACAATCAACCCTCGTTTGTTTATGTTCACGTGTCAGCAGACGCGGGACCCAGCGGGCACATACTTTTCTCATGTTCAGTCTGTTGTGTAAAATTCTAAAAACTGTACTTTCATTCAGTTTTGCTGACCTAGATATCTCTGCAATTGTCATTTGTCTATCCTGGTCAATGATTGTCTTCACACTTGCAGAATTTTCATCTCTGCACTCTTGGAAATCAGCAACATATGAACGGGTACACTTAAACTACCTACACTGGTTTTTTACAGAAGCATACGAAGGACAGAATTCATCAAACACTGGTTCCATCTCCCTGTGTTTTTCCCTGCAACATCAAGAAGTTTATCACAGTTCTGGCCTCTTATTTCTCCATTGTTCTGACAAACCGTTAGAATAGCAGATTCAGTCAATAAGGTGTCTTGCGACATGCACCATACCAGATAAACCCGTCGAGGAAGGAAATTCATACTTCTCAAATCCAGTACAAATTGAATTAGTTACATATGTACCAAATTTCAACTTTCTCCTCCTACTCGCTCATAGTCGGGGGAAAGACTTCTGACAAATACCTTGTACGTGCCGTTTAAATGTCTTTGGAAACATCTCATCTCAAAGACCTGTATCCTCCGCTGTTCCACGTCATTTGTAATTGTCCATGTCTCACAAGCATGGAGGAATATTGACATGATCAATGTATAAATTAATCTGATCTTTGTGCTTATGGCTAACCGATTATCTTGCCAGATTTTATTTAGCCGTGTAAGCGCGGCTATTGTCTGTTCTATCCTGGCCAACACCTCACATTTTGGTGGCGTCTTCGTGGGTGAATCCTTGTCTGGTGTTTCATGGCAGAGTTCATCTCCTCTCAAATCCGGTGTCGGCGAACATCTGCATCTGACCTAGAGGAGCCCCGTTTCCCCAGGCGAGCAATTGCCTCGTTTACCTACAGCCTCGCTGCCATAGTTCCCCAGAGTGCACCAAGGGGCTGTCAGGTTGACCTGTGTGTTCGCTTTATCGGCGGGCTAGTCACTCCACTTTTCACCCCCCCCCCCCCCAACCCACCTAGCCGACCCCGACATCGCGGTGTTGTCGAGCGCAAAAACACCACTGTACACGCTTTCTGTACCATTTTGTTTTATATAATTATGTGTCCATTGCCATCCACAACCTTCATTAGTATTTTTTTTAATGACATATACATAGTAGGATGACTTCTTAGTGTTGTTAAACTATATGGTTCCCATTGGAGCATAGAACTGCGGGAACCAAGATTAGCAACAGGGTCTGGTAAAATATAATAAACCACATAAAAGTGCGTGTCGTGGTCCCTGGACAACGTTGCAGAAGACTAGAAGAAGGTGGAGAAGGAGAAAGAGAGAGTGAGAGATAGAGAGAGAGAGTAAGTGAGAGAGAGAGTGAGAGATAGAGAGAGAGTGAGAGAGAGAGTGAGAGATAGAGAGTGAGAGATAGAGAGTGAGAGATAGAGAGTGAGAGATAGAGAGTGAGAGATAGAGAGAGAGTGAGAGAGAGAGTGAGAGAGAGAGTGAGAGATAGAGAGTGAGAGATAGAGAGTGAGAGATAGAGAGTGAGTGATAGAGAGAGAGTGAGAGATAGAGAGTGAGAGATAGAGAGAGAGTGAGAGAGAGAGTGATAGAGAGAGTGAGAGATAGAGAGTGAGAGATAGAGAGTGAGAGATAGAGAGTGAGTGATAGAGAGAGAGTGAGAGATAGAGAGTGAGAGATAGAGAGAGAGTGAGAGAGAGAGTGATAGAGAGAGAGTGAGAGATAGAGAGTGAGAGATAGAGAGTGAGAGATAGAGAGAGAGTGAGAGATAGAGAGAGAGTGAGAGATAGAGAGAGTGAGAGAGAGTGAGGCATAAAGAGAGAGAGAGTGAGAGATAGAGAGAGAGAGTAAGTGAGAAAGAGAGTGAGAGATAGAGAGAGAGTGAGAGAGTGAGAGAGAGAGAGTGAGAGATAGAGAGAGAGAGTGAGAGATAGAGAGAGAATGAAGCAAAAGTGGTATAATAATAATAAGAAGAAGAACAATAAGAATGATAATGATAGCAATAATAAGAACAATAACAACACTAATAATATGAACAATAATAATATAATAATAAGTTTTAGAAGAAAATACAAGGGAAGAAGAGAGGAAAAAGATAGTAGAAGTAATCACATTGTCTCCTTCGTTCGTTCTCCAACCCCGCCACCAAGCCCTGAACAGGGTTTTGCGAGTAGCAAGGATGGTGTTCAGAGAACGGAATGCGCTGTGTCACTAGTTTACAGCTTGACTACGATATTTCGGTTCGACACATCCAACTTCAGCAGGCATTTTTGGTTATCGGGTTAGCCTTTCCTCTTCGATCCCTTCTCCTTAGACAGTCTGCTCTTTTGCAGACTCTTATCCAGGATCACGGAGGTGTAGAAGGGTCTTGGCGGTTCTGGTTCGCTGGCCCTGACGCTAGTAATCAGCTCTTGTTTGCTGGCCCTGACGCTATCAATCAGCTCTGGTTCGCTGGCCCTGACGCTATCAATCAGCTCTGGTTCGCTGGCCCTGACGCTAGCAATCAGCTCTTGTTCGCTGGCCCTGACGCTAGCAATCAGCTCTTGTTTGCTGGCCCTGACGCTATCAATCAGCTCTGGTTCGCTGGCCCTGACGCTATCAATCAGCTCTGGTTCGCTGGCCCTGACGCTATCAATCAGCTCTGGTTCGCTGGCCCTGACGCTAGCAATCAGCTCTTGTTCGCTGGCCCTGACGCTAGCAATCAGCTCTTGTTTGCTGGCCCTGACGCTATCAATCAGCTCTGGTTCGCTGGCCCTGACGCTATCAATCAGCTCTGGTTCGCTGGCCCTGACACTATCAATCAGCTCTGGTTCGCTGGCCCTGACGCTATCAATCAGCTCTTGTTTGCTGGCCCTGACGCTAGCAATCAGCTCTTGTTTGCTGGCCCTGACGCTAGCAATCAGCTCTTGTTAGCTGGCCCTGTCGCTAGCAATCAGCTCTTGTTCGCTGGCCCTGACGCTAGCAATCAGCTCTGGTTCGCTGGCCCTGACGCTAGCAGTCAGCTCTTGTTTGCTTCTTCTTCTTCTTCTTCTTCTTCTTCTTCTTCTTCTTCTTCTTCTTCTTCTTCTTCTTCTTCTTCTTCTTCTTCTTCTTCTTCTTCTTCTTCTTCTTCTCTTCCTTCTCCATCCACCTCTTCTTCTTCTTCCTCTACTTCTTCTTCTTCTTCTTCCTCTACTTCTTCTTCTTCTTCTTCTTCTTCTTCTTCTTCTTCTTCTTCTTCTTCTTCTTCTTCTTCTTCTTCTTCTCTTCCTTCTCCATCCACCTCTTCTTCTTATTATACTTCTTTTATTTTTCTTAATCTTCACGCTCGTCCTTAAAATTGCGTTGCATCTGAGTTTGTAGCGAGGCTGCGGTATCGGTACGACACATCACATTTGCCCTGGTATGTTGTGGTACTTGTTCTGTCTTCCCACAGCGATCCCTATTTCCTTAGCATTCCCTCATCATCACCGTATCCCCATCTCTGTAAGTTCCTCTTGCATCAAGATACACCAGTTCGGAGACTAATTAGTGACTTTCATGTTGCGTAAGGCTAATGGGGTCCACCTCGATATCTTAACACAGTGGTTTCCAAATTGTGTACTGCGGCACACTGATGGGCTGTGACTGGTTACAGGGGTGTCGCGAAACATTCCAATATTTTCATCAATTACGCACTGCAACTGTTAAATAGGCTTATTTTTTTTACTTGGGGTACCGTGGGTAACTTATGATACACTAAGGGTGCCGTGAACAACTTATGATACACTAAGGGTGCCGTGGACAACTTATGATACACTAAAAGTGCCGTGGGCAACTTATGATACACTATGAGTGCCGTGGGCAACTTATGATACACTAAAAGTGCCGTGGGCAATTTATGATACACTAAAAGTGCCGTAGGCAACTTATGATACACTAAAGAGTGCCGTGGGCAACTTATGATACATTAATGGTACAATGGGCAACTTATGATACACTAAAAGTGCCGTGTGCAACTTATGATACACTAAGAGTACCGTGGGCAACTTATGATACACTAAAAGTGCCGTGGGCAACTTATGATACACTAAAAGTGCCGTAGGCAAGTTATGATACACTAAGGGTGTCGTGGACCAAAACAGTTTGGGAACCACTAGACTACCAAACTAAACGATAGTATAATTCTCCCCCTGAAACCTTAATGACTCCCTCCCGCACCTCCAACCAAGAGGGGAGAGGAATGCCCTACTGCCTAAGGACCCATGTTGTATTCCAGTGCTCTTCAACCTGACCGATATCGCCCACTAGGGGGCCAATTTAGATGTCACGTGTGCGGTGACATAATAATTCATAATATTCGGTTCTGTCCGCCTGGTTAGAGAATACTAATTAAAACTCAAACTACTGCAAATGGGTGTAACCAACAACATGTACAAGTGGATCAGTGGTTACCTAGATAACAGGACAGCAAGGGGGCAACTCCAAGGACACCTCAGCAAAAAGATGAAAATGGAACAAGGAGTTCCACAAGGTGGAATTCTCTCACCCATGCTGTTCCTCATATATATCAATGATATAATCACAGAAATCCCTAAAAGAGTACACAGTGCACTATATTCAGATGACCTGGCACTATGGACATCCGAAAAGTGTACACCTGTAGCTAGAAACCAAATGCAGGAGGCTCTAAATAAAATAGAGACATGGACAAAAAAATAGCAAATCGCTATAAACGAATCCAAAACCACGTACACAATCTTCTCTCTACCTCCCAAGCCCCAAGAAGTAATCCTGAAAGTAAATGGCCAGATTCTCCCCCTTGACACAAGTCAAACTTATTTGGGAATAACAATGGACCCAAGGTTGACATAGATAAAAAAAAAAGCCACCAACAAAGCTAAGGCCAGAATGGCGATAATGAGGAAGATATCAGGCTCAACATGGAGAGCGAACACGGCCACCCTAAAGAAACTGTATACAGGTTATGTGAGACCAGTGCTAGAATACGAGATAGCAGCATTATCTACAGCAACAAAGAATAACTTTCACAAAGTAAATACAACCCAAAACCAAGGTATACGTATCATCACTGGAGCTATGAGAACAACACCAATAAATGCAATGGAGAACATCACACGAACCAAAAGTGTGGAGACGTGCAGAGACCAAACAACACTCCAGTAGGGGAAGAAGTTTAAACGAATGCCTGATCACCCAATATATGACAGGATAAATCGCACGGGAAGATGGAGATTAAAGCGATACCGTTTATATAAAAAACAAAAGAACTTGCAAGAACAGACTAAATCATAAGCCAAGCAGTGGTTAGAGATCTAAAACAAATATCCCAAATCCCACCATGGAAAAAAGTCAAGTCCCCTGAGATGGTAGAAACCATAGAGGGAATAGGGAAAAAGGGAACTCAGACAGATTCAGAAAGGAAATTATCACAGAAGAATATCTTAGGAGAGTATACTCACCAGAAACATGGATACACGTATATGCATGGCTCATCTAACAAAGCCACATCCAATGGAGGTGGAGAGGTCTATTACAGACTAAGGAATGGAGATGAAAAAAACTCGAGTATTAACAACTGGAACATACTCCAATAACTTGCGTGCAGAAGCAGAGGCACTGAAGGCCGCAGCTGAGCTTGTAATCCAAGATAAAGATATCCACCAAGAAAACATAAACATAGTATCCCTGACTGATGCCGCGTCAGTAATAGCAGCGCTAAAACAACACAAAGATGAAGATCTCGAGCAATGTATGTTCTCCCTGACACAGCTCTCAGCAGAACACCCAAGGTTGGTCATACAGTGGATCGCATCCCACTGCAATATTGAAGGCAATAAAGCTGCAGACCAACTAGCAAAGAGTGGAGGAGCATCCCCACAAACAGACCTGAGTATCACATATAATGAGGCCAAGACCATAATGAAAGCCAACTTCAGGGTAAAATGGGATGATCAACACCCCGACTTCCGAAAAGGAGACAGCTACTTTAACTTAACTAGAAAGAAGAGCAGGTCATCATTTTCAGACTGAGAACTGGGCATAACAGACTCAAGGGCCATCTTTACAACAAAATGAGGATTGGGACAGATGACAGGTGGCCCATGTGGGGAGCATACCATGACCGTTGAACACATCATACAAAGCTGCACGCTCACGCAGGAAAAGACAACAATTCTGGCCTCGTGAGACAGATATGAGACAAAAGCTGTATGGAGATGAAACAGCCTTACAAACAACGGTGTCCTTTGTAAGAGAAACCAGAACCTTGATCTGAGGATGTAAGAGAAACCAGAACCTTGATCTGAGGATGTAAGAGAAACCAGGACCTTGATCTGCGGATGTAAGAGAAACCGGGACCTTGATCTGCGGATGTAAGAGAAACCAGAACCTTGATCGGAGGATGTAAGAGAAACCAGAACCTTGATCTGCGGATGTAAGAGAAACCGGGACCTTGATCTGGAGATGTAAGAGAAACCGGAACCTTGATCTGAGAATGAACGAAGAGGAAGAAGAAGAAGAAGAAGAAGAAGAAGAAGAAGAAGAAGAAGAAGAAGAAGAAGAAGAGGATAGTAAGTTATGCTTTGAGAAAAAAAGGGATTTAACTTCTGGAATAGAGAAAGATAGTTCTTAGATGCTACGTGGAACCAGTACTGACATATGGCAGTGAAACATAGACAATCAGCAAGCAAGGGCTTAGATCTTTTGAAGCAGCGGAGATGTGGTTTTGCAGGAGAATACTGCGGGTCCCATAGACTATAAAATGAGGATATAATAATCCCTTTAGCTGTGAGCTGGCAGCTCTGGACAGCCCAATGCCCCCCGAACAAAAGCAATTGTTGAAGGGATGTATAGAGTGTGTTGAGTATGGTGGGGTGTGGCGGTAACAGCAAATCTGGCAAAGATAGCGCCATAACTGGCTGCGAGTCTACATTTCTCTACTGTTTTGGATCATTATGGATGCCGCTAGACCACGGATTTGCCTGGAATTCACACTAGTCGACGACTTACACTTGTGTTCACGGAAACGTGGTGTTGTTTTCCGTCTGGACTTGTTATTTCGTTCTTTTTTTTGTGATTTCGTCCATCCGTTTATCCTGGTCTGGACGCCGGCTGAATGGCACTACGCTTATACCTGTGACGTATTTCACGGGTTAGTTCTGCCGGTTCACCTTCGCGAATTTGGCGTGTGGGAATTTTAGATGCTACTATGATGAGCTGAATACAGCTGGGGAGAGATGCCAGACTCACTCACACGCTGAGTGTTGTCCATACGACCTCTTGTGGTTATCGAAAAGGCACGACAAACTGCGTTAGATGCCATCCCACCTTTCTACCCTGGGGGTTACATGTTTACGGAAAGGCTTCGGTGGTAACCCTGAGACAAAATCTGCATCATATGCTATCTCCAGTCGTCTCGATGAATGTCTTGCCACTGGCAAAAGGTAGCTTAGGCTCTGTGAGTGAGGTTGACAAAAGGCGCAGTTTCTTCCTCACTTTAATCCAAATCACCGCGCAAGTCACCCATCTCAGCGGACACAGCAAGAGATACGACTGTCCCCACGGCTGAACAAAGAGAGTGGTCTTCATCACTTGTGATGGACAAACTATTAGGTGGTAACACCAAGTTCCGCATATCGGCCAGCCCTGGTCACAAAGTCAAGAGGTGCTCGACTGTCTCCTCGTGGTCATGGCAGAATCTGCAGTTCCAGACTGCAAGGAATAATAATGATCCAGTATTCGAAGACACACAAACACAACGACAACTTATTCCACGGATCAGAACAAGGCAGTAATCATGTCTCGGGCATGTTATGAGAAGAGGCGGCTTGGAGCAGGCTGTGACAACGATAAAGAGAACAGGAAAGAGAGACAGGGAAAGGCAGAGAGAGAAGATGCTGGGCAGCCTGAGGGAATGGCACTAGCGACAATCAACAACAGATGTCTGATCAGTATATTTTGCCTGACCCCGACTAACATGTCTGATCAGTATGTTTTGCCTGACCCCGACTAACATGTCTGATCAGTATGTTTTGCCTGACCCTGACTAACATGTCTGATCAGTATGTTTTACCTGATCCTGACTAACATGTCTGATCAGTATGTTTTGCCTGACCCTGACTAACATGTCTGATCAGTATGTTTTGCCTGACCCTGACTAACATGTCTGATCAGTATGTTTTGCCTGACCCTGACTAACATGTCTGATCAGTATGTTTTACCTGATCCTGACTAACATGTCTGATCAGTATGTTTTGCCTGACCCTGACTAACATGTCTGATCAGTATGTTTTGCCTGACCCTGACTAACATGTCTGATCAGTATGTTTTGCCTGACCATGACTAACATGTCTGATCAGTATGTTTTGCCTGACCCTGACTAACATGTCTGATCAGTATATTTTGCCTGACCCTGACTAACATGTCTGATCAGTATGTTTTGCCTGACCCTGACTAACATGTCTGATCAGTATGTTTTACCTGACCCTGACTAACATGTCTTATCAGTATGTTTTACTTGACCCTGACTAACATGTCTGATCAGTATGTTTTACCTGACCCTGACTAACATGTCTGATCAGCATGTTTTGCCTGACCCTGACTAAAATGTCTGATCAGTATGTTTTGCCTGACCCTGACTAACATGTCTGATCAGTATGTTTTGCCTGACCCTGACTAACATGTCTGATCAGTATGTTTTGCCTGACCCTGACTAACATGTCTGATCAGTATGTTTTGCCTGACCATGACTAACATGTCTGATCAGTATGTTTTGCCTGACCCTGACTAACATGTCTGATCAGTATGTTTTGCCTGACCCTGACTAACATGTCTGATCAGTATGTTTTGCCTGACCCTGACTAACATGTCTGATCAGTATGTTTTACCTGACCCTGACCAACATGTCTTATCAGTATGTTTTACTTGACCCTGACTAACATGTCTGATCAGCACATATTACCTGACCCTAACATGTCTGACCAGTAGGGTTGCGCATGGCCAGACGTTAGTCTTCCTGCCCAGTTTCTGACTTGGCGTGCCGTTGAAAAATTATTGTGCGTTAGGGTGTCGTGGACCGAAAAAGTTTGGAAACCACTGCCATACGAAAATCGAACCAGATATCTATCGAACCTTTAGTTGCTCATCGTAAAGTCCTAGTATCTCATTAAAGGAAAGTTACGTTAAATAGATTTAAAATGTTTTATGTAGGGAAATGTCCTTTTTTCGGGGCTTGGTAAAGGAAGTTTGAGAACGAACGAAGAAGACGAACAAGAATTGAAGTTTTAGTGGGCGGAAAGGAAAGTTTACCTCACGAAAGTTGTAAATGTTTGGGCCAAATATTTAGTTCATGTGCCATCTTTGAATGGAAGGTCGGCTGTAATGGGTCTTCAGTGTAGTCTATCTCTTGCCGTAATGCTGCAATATGACATACTTTTTCGGTCCACCTCCTGATGGTTATATTCACCCATTTATTGTTGTTGCTCAATGCACATAATGCGTAAGTTTATTCTTTTGTGCCAACTGAAAAGGACATTAAGTGGCGGGTTGTAGTAGCTTTTCTTACATCCCGAGCGTGCTGATGAAGGTGGGCCGCGGTCCTCCAGGCGGTTGTGCTATGCTTGGCTTCATCTGCGTGACGCTCACTACTACCGGGATCACATCGATCAACATCTCGTCAGCTAGGCTGCCATGACAGCATCCTATTTCTATGGAACGCTACACGGAAGAAAGATTGTGGTCTTGAGTGTATTGACCCTGACGCGACGTCCTGGTCAGTATTCTGTGTCTGACCCTGACGCGACGTCCTGGTCAATATTATGTGCCTGACCCTGACGCGACGTCCTGGTCAGAATTATGTGCCTGACTGGACTAGCGGCTCAGTTCCCCATCCACCCACGTAAAACATTGTCTGCCTCTTAAACACCTGCCTTCCACCCTACCCTCCAGTATGGTCTTCAACAAGGAGGTATGTCTTATTATGTAACCAAAATGACGTAACTGTCTAACCCTGATTTTGGTCAGTAATTCTCATTTCACCCCCAACATTTTCAATACCTCCATATTTGTTTTCTTCTCTTTCCAAGAAATGCGACCCAATCTTCTATATACCCACATCTCGAAGGGTGGAAGACCAACGTCTGGTCAGGCACAATATACTGATCAGACATGTTAGTCAGGGTCAGGCACAATATACTGATCAGACATGTTAGTCAGGGTAGGCACAATATACTGATCAGACATGTTAGTCAGGGTAGGCACAATATACTGATCAGACATGTTAGTCAGGGTCAGGCACAATATACTGATCAGACATGTTAGTCATTGTCAGGGTCAGGCAAAACATACTGATCAGACAAGTTAGTCAGGGTCAGGCACAATATACTGATCAGACATGTTAGTCATTGTCAGGGTCAGGCAAAACATACTGATCAGACATGTTAGTCAGGGTCAGGCACAATATACTGATCAGACATGTTAGTCATTGTCAGGGTCAGGCAAAACATACTGATCAGACATGTTAGTCAGGGTCAGGCACAATATACTGATCAGACATGTTAGTCAGGGTTAGGCACAATATACTGATCAGACATGTTAGTCAGGGTCAGGCACAATATACAGATCAGACATGTTAGTCAGGGTCAGGTAAAATATACTGATCAGACATGTTAGTCAGGGTCAGGCACAATATACTGATCAGACATGTTAGTCAGGGTCAGGCACAATATACTGATCAGACATGTTAGTCAGGGTCAGGTAAAATATACTGATCAGACATGTTAGTCAGGGTCAGGCACAATATACTGATCAGACATGTTAGTCAGGGTGAGGCACAATATACTGATCAGACATGTTAGTCAGGGTCAGGCACAATATACTGATCAGACATGTTAGTCAGGGTCAAGCACAATATACTGATCAGACATGTTAGTCAGGGTCAGGCACAATATACTGATCAGACATGTTAGTCAGGGTCAGGCACAATATACTGATCAGACATGTTAGTCAGGGTCAGGCACAATATACTGATCAGACATGTTAGTCAGGGTCGGGTAAAACATACTAGCCAAGACCCTCACCTTGGCTTCCTAGTAGCCCTACCTGGAAACGGGCTGTTTTCATGGAAGGATAGTTAACGAGGTGAGGGATCGACGTGATCTCCATAGTAGTGAGTGGCACGCAAATGAAGCCAAACATAGCACAACCGCCTGGAGGACCCCAGTCCACCTTCATCAGCACGCTCGGGGTGTGAGGAAAGCTACCTCAACCTGCCACTTTAAGTCATTTTCAGGGCGGACAAAAGAGTAACCTACTGTTTGTAGCCATTCACATACAGCAACTACAACCCATATTTCGAAGGCGTCAATACTCTTTTCCAACTTGTTATTCATTGTCCATGTTTCTGTGCCATAAAGTGATGACCAATAAACATAACACCTAACAATTCTAAATTTAATTAAATGTTTTTTTTTATGCGTTCGCCTTATTTCTCTATTCCCCAAGGCGGTGTGCGTTACACTGTGGTTTTTATTTTGCGCCTGTCGGCAAAGTGTATCCGACTTCAGCATGCATTTTATGTAAGGGTCTGCTTCCTTCTGCATTTTCTAAGGGTTTGCTTCCCCGGGGTAACGGCCGGTGCTGTGATGGGGATCGAGCCCAGCACCTTCTGGTTGTGAGCCGTGTCACTTAACCACTAACCCACGCTGTGCCCAATTTCAATTTATGATTTATCTGTTTGGATGTGTTTGAATATATAAAGATTGAAGATCACTTATCTGGTCGATGGTCTTCATCAGTCACAAGTCCAACTCTTTTATTTCTCTAACTTTGACAATCTGGCGAAGAGAGTAAATCTCTCTTTTACGACGAGGTGCAGAAGTGTTCTTTCCTTTATTTTATGACATGTTCATTCTATCCGATGGGCGCAGAGGTACCGATATGTCAAGAAGGATAGGTCCAGCTGTATCCGCTCTGCAGGACATCCGACGTGTGTGGAGTAACGGCAAGATCTTCCTTGGGGAAAAAAATCCGCATCTACCAGTTCTGCGTGGTCCCAGTACGGCTCCGAAACCTGGACATTGCTGAAACACGCCATGTTGGGATTGGAAACCTTCCACATGCACAACCAGCGTCGTATCCTGGACATCCAATGACATGACTACATCCACAATGTGGAGGTCTGTGCTAAAACAGGCCTCCATCCAATCTCAGAAACACTTGACCGACGCCGAGTTTCTTTGTTCGGACATGTTGTACGACTGGACCAGGAAACACTTGACCGACGCCGAGTTTCTTTGTTCGGACATGTTGTACGACTGGACCAGGAAACCCTCGTCTCACAAGATACTTCTTCTTCGTTCATCCTCAGATCAAGGTCCTGGTTTCTCTTACATCCTCAGATCAAGGTCCTGGTTTCTCTTACATCCTCAGATCAAGGTCCCGGTTTCTCTTACATCCTCAGATCAATGTCCCAGTTTCTCTTACATCCTCAGATCAAGGTCCTGGTTTCTCTTACATCCTCAGATCAAGGTCCCGGTTTCTCTTACATCCTCAGATCAAGGTCCTGGTTTCTCTTACATCCTCAGATCAAGGTCCCGGTTTCTCTTACATCCTCAGATCAATGTCCCAGTTTCTCTTACATCCTCAGATCAAGGTCCTGGTTTCTCTTACATCCTCAGATCAAGGTCCTGGTTTCTCTTACATCCTCAGATCAAGGTCCCGGTTTCTCTTACATCCTCAGATCAAGGTCCTGGTTTCTCTTACATCCTCAGATCAAGGTCCCAGTTTCTCTTACATTCTCAGATCAAGGTCCTGGTTTCTCTTATATCCTCAGATCAAGGTCCTGGTTTCTCTTACATCCTCAGATCAAGGTTCCGGTTTCTCTTACATCCTCAGATCAAGGTCCTGGTTTCTCTTACATCCTCAGATGAAGGTCCCGGTTTTTCTTACAAAGAACACCGTTGTTTGTAAGGCTGTTTCATCTCCATATAGCTTTTGTCTCCTATCTGTCTCACGAGGCCAGAATTGTTCTCTCTTTTCCTGCGTGAGCATGCAGCTTTGCAGGATGTGTTCCACGGTCATGGTATGCTCTCCACATGGACACCTGTCATCTGTCCCAATCCTCATTTTGTTGTAAAGATGACCCTTGAGTCTGCTATGCCCAGTTCTCAGTCTGAAGATGATGACTTGTTCATCTCTAGTTAAGTTATGGTAGCTGTCCTCTTTTCGGAAGTCGGGGTATTGATCAGCCCATTTTACCCTGAAATTGGCTTTAATTATGGCCTTGGCCTCATTATATGTGATACTCAGGTCTGTTTGTGGGGATGCTCCTCCACTCTTTGCTAGTTTGTCTGCAGCTTCATTGCCTTTAGTATTGCAGTGGGATGGGACCCACTGTATGACCAACCTTGGGTGTTCTGATGAGAGCTGTGTCAGGGAGAACATACATTGCTCGAGATCTTCATCTTTGTGTTGTTTTAGCGCTGCTATTACTGACGCGGCATCAGTCAGAGAAACTATGTTTTCTTGGTGGATATTTTTATCTTGGATTACAAGCTCAGCTGCGGCCTTCAGTGCCTCTGCTTCTGCACATAAATTATTGGAATATGTTCCCGTTAATACCCACAAGATACTACACAAGTCGTTCCTCGGCGCCAAAAATCTTTCTCCGACCGGCTGGAGGCGCAGAAGAGGCCTCCAGCAAGCAGCAACCTCCTCCACCCTGGACAAGGCCTGGAACATCTCCATAGCTGTGGGTCGTGGATGTGGCTGACCGACACAACGGACATCAGACTCCTAAGCGAACATTACTATATACTGCCAGCAGTCCGCACCAAAAAGAGTAGTGGTACAGTGGGTTCCATCCCACTGTAGCATCTAAGGCAACGAGGAGGCAGACACACTGGCAAAAGAAGGTGCAAGACTACCACAACCAGATTCTAGTGTGACCTACGAAGAGTCCAAAAGGTTTATTAGAGCCAGATACATGACCCAATGGGAAACAGAACATACTGGCTACACAATAAATGATGCCTATTACCAGTTGAACAGAAGAGAGCAGGTCGTGGTCTTTAGACTCCGTACAGGCCACAACAGACTGAGGTACTATCTAGTCAATAAAGTGAAGATAGGTGGCACTGACGAATGCACCTGTGGTACAGGGAAAATGACCGCTGAACATTTGCTGCAAAATTGCCCGACATACGAGTACCAGAGAAAGCACTTGTGGCCATCACCAGTGGCAACACTAGACAAGCTCTATGACAGTATTTACAGCCTCAGGATGACAGCTGCTTTCTTCGAACAAATTCAAGTTGACGTCTGACAGCGTACGAAGAAGAAGAAGAAGAAGAACATTACTATATACATTCTACAGTCTGTCCCATGTACACCTCTCATCAGTACATCGCGTCTGACAGATTGCAGTTTTACTATTCAATCCTACCTTACACACAAGTCGTTCGCCCGTTACTCTATCCAACCCCCGACAATCAGGGGGTGTTTATTCAAATTCAGTCTTTTGGTCTATTTTAAGACGGCAGTCACACACAAATAGTCTATACTTGACTGCAGCGCTAATTAAAACGCTACACACTGTGGACTGCAAATGCCTGGAACACGCACCGCTAGCCTGGTACACGAACAGGGCCTGGAGTTCGGTATTTAAACTTGTCAAGCGTCGCTCAGGCCTCGATGCCCCGAGGAACAATTAAAACCGCCAGCTCGGAATAACGTTACACAACTCAGACAGGTTTTACAGTATTCAATGCAGTGGCAGTTTCCGTAATCAAGTGTGGTGTTGACCCTTGCTGACTTCCTGTTAGGAGCCTGAGTCTGTAGCCTAGATCAGAGCCTATTCAACCGGGCGGTTATTGAAAGATAAGAGTGTCCTGGGGACATGTTCTCTGTGGGATGACAGCGTGTTTGTTTGTGGAATAACTCGCCCATTGATATTTCTTTCGTGACCGGATAAAAAGTAAGTCTTGTCTGAGTGTGTCTCTTATCGTGTCTGTCGCAGTGTGTCCTTGTCTTAGTGTGTCTGTGTCCGAATGTGTCTGTCTCAGTGTGTCTGTGTCCCAATGTCGTGTCTGTCTCAGTGATCTGATTGTCAATACTAATTTTAGTTCTTGTAATGTGCGTTGATTTCAAACTCACTCTTTCTTTTTCTTTCTATCTCATCTCATCTCATCTCATCTCATCTCATATCTATCTATCTATCTATCTATCTATCTATCTATCTATCTATCTATCTATCTATCTATCTATCTATCTATCTATCTATCTATCTATCTATCTATCTATCTATCTATCTATCTATCTATCTATCTATCTATCTATCTATCTATCTATCTATCTATCTATCTATCTATCTATCTATCTATCTATCTATCTATCTATCTATCTATCTATCTATCTATCTATCTATCTATCTATCTATCTATCTATCTATCTATCTATCTATCTATCTATCTATCTATCTATCTATCTATCTATCTATCTATCTATCTATCTATCTATCTATCTATCTATCTATCTATCTATCTATCTATCTATCTATCTATCTATCTATCTATCTATCTATCTATCTATCTATCTATCTATCTATCTATCTATCTATCTATCTATCTATCTATCTATCTATCTATCTATCTATCTATCTATCTATCTATCTATCTATCTATCTATCTATCTATCTATCTATCTATCTATCTATCTATCTATCTATCTATCTATCTATCTATCTATCTATCTATCTATCTATCTATCTATCTATCTATCTATCTATCTATCTATCTATCTATCTATCTATCTATCTATCTATCTATCTATCTATCTATCTATCTATCTATCTATCTATCTATCTATCTATCTATCTATCTATCTATCTATCTATCTATCTATCTATCTATCTATCTATCTATCTATCTATCTATCTATCTATCTATCTATCTATCTATCTATCTATCTATCTATCTATCTATCTATCTATCTATCTATCTATCTATCTATCTATCTATCTATCTATCTATCTATCTATCTATCTATCTATCTATCTAATCTATCTATCTATCTATTCTATCTATTCTATCTTATCTATCTTATCTATCTATCTATCTATTTCTCTCTCTCAATCTTAATCTATCTATCTATCTCTATTTATCTCTCACAATATCTCTCTCTCTCTTAAATCCAAATCTAATCTATCCTATAATATATACATCCTTCTCTCTCTCTCAATATCTCTCTTCTCTTATTTTTTTCATTATTATTTTTTTCCATTTCTTACCCTACCCCTCCTCCTTCTTTTCAATCCTTTACCTTTTTCCTCCTTTCTTCCTTCTTATTCCTTCTTCATTTGTTTCCTTCTGACTTTTTTTTCATGATTCATGTTTCCCTTATTCCTCTCCTCTTCCTTTTTCTTCTTCATACTTTTTTCCCTTATCTTTCCCTGTTTTCCTTCCTTTTCTGTTGTCTCTTTTAGATCACTTCTTTCTTCTTTCCTTTTTCGTTTTCCTTCTATTTCCTGTTTTTTTCCTATTTTCCTTTTTCCTTTTTTTTCACTATTGCCTTCTTCCCGTGTATTCATTCTTCGCATTTCCATCTTTTATTTCTCTTTCTTTATTTTGTGTTCTTCACTTATCTCAGCTTCCTTTTTTCCTTCACTCTTTAATTTTTTTCTATGTTTTTTTTCTCTTCTCCACCATTCTTCATTTCCTTCTTCATCATTTTCTTCTACATTTTCACTCACCCTTTTTTCTTCTTCCTTACTTCTTAAGCACAACAAAACACACATTATTTCTTTCTTTTTATACCATAAGATTTGACGGCGTGTGCTAGTGGTTAAGTGACACGGCTCACAACCAGAAGGTGCTGGGTTCGATCCCCATCACAGCACCGGCCGTTACCCTGGGGAAGCAAACCCTTAGAAAATGCAGGAGGAAGCAGACCCTTACATAAAATGCATGCAGAAGTCGGATGCACTGGGCCGACAGGCGCAAAAATAAAAACCAAAGTGCAACGCACACCGCTTTTGGGAAATAGAGAAATAAGGCAAATGTAAACCCCCCCCCCCCCCCTCCCCTCCCAAGAAAACCACAAAAAAACAAACTATATTTGGCCTTATTGAGATTGTTTTTTTTAAACGGATTTCCCACGTGAGCCATGTGTTGGACAGCCTCCTGCCATATGTGTATTTATTTTTAATCCATTTATAATCGTCATTAAATAAATGCAATGTTTCTCTGATCGTGAAGTGGGAAGATTTCCTATTGTGATTCATCAGGGCCCACCAGAATGGTTAAGGCCTGAGTCACATCACGCGACTTCATAACTCCGCCCACTGGTGCAAGGTGCCCTTTGAAAACACGGCCTTTTCCATACACAAACTTGGCTGGGGGACTAACCTTGGCCAACTTTTTTACTTTAACCATGGCTTATATAAGGAGGCTTGTCGAATAGTAGTCCTAGGATTTCCATGAGAGAAACGGGTTTTCCACTCATGAAGAGGACTTAATATGGTAACGTCTGACGAGGGATTTTCTGAATCCTTCCCGTTCCTCTCTCTTCTTACCACACTATTGTTTCATCTGACTCTGTCCTACAATCACACTATTGTTTCATCTGACTCTGTCCTACAATCACACTATTGTTTCATCTGACTCTGTCCTACAATCACACTATTGTTTCATCTGACTCTGTCCAACAATCTCACTCTGTTTCATTTAACTCTGTCCTACAGTCACACTCCTGCACAACTTTCACACGCGCCCTCATGGTGAGGCCCTTCCATTGCACTTTGGTTGGGCTGACTTCTGAGAGCGCACGAACCTAGCATAGGTACATACAGACGCACACATACATCCAAGCACTGGTTTATGCGTCCTAATATCACCCGAATGACTACAGTCTGGGGTGGAAAATGGCGCGCCTCCGCCAGTAGAAACTAGTGAGCCAAACACGTAAAATAAAAAAAATAAAAAAAGAAGGATTTTCTAATTCTTAAAGGAAAGAGGACGACTCGTTTAAGCAGAACTCGCTGACAAATTTGTAGATGAGGAAGTAGAAAGGGTTGGGGGGGGGGGGGGAGTGAGCTATCGCGATGGTTGGAGAACATTCAGTGATGTAATTACAATACAAAAACCACTCCCCCCACCCCCTGGACATAAGTCAAGTGGAAGCACTTTGTGTCTCCTATCAAAACTTGAACAGGCATTGGAGTCCGGCCAAGTGCTGCGGACCCAGTGTTGCTGAATGTTATCTGATCTCTGATCTATCTGAGTAGGCAGGGAACTGAGACACCAGTCCCGTCAGGGACAACATACTGACTAGGAAGTCGCGTTAGGCGTCAGGCACAACATACTGACTAGGAAGTCGCGTTAGGCGTCAGGCACAATATACTGACCAAGACCACGATCTCTCTTCCGTGAAGCGTTCTTGGAAACGGGTTGTTTTCAGGGCAGTCTGGCTAGCGTGATGTGGATCGATGCGATCTCCGTTGTAGTGAGCGTCACGCAGATGAAGCCAAGCATAGTACAATAATAAGGAACAGCGCGTGAGCTGCAGTGGTCAGCGACCCATAGCTGACTGCTAGCGTCAGGGCCAGAGAATCATAGCTGGATAACAGGCTGCAGCAGGGCAGACTGGCTAAGGAGAAGGGATCGAAGAGGGAATGCTAACCCGGTACTAAAAAATGCTTGCTGAAGTCGGATGTGTTGAACCGATATGTGCTCTTCCGAGATACTTGAAAAACTAGTACATACAGTCCATCATATCATATCATCACAACACCCTATAGACACGAGTGGGGAAGACTCGAAAGTCCTGCAAGACAACTTCCCTAAGAGAGACAACTCTGACCACAAACAACTGCTGCCTTGCAGATAGGCTGGGGACAGCCAAAGGCTAAGGGGGGCATCACTACAGAAACGCCTGTTGAAATCGGATGCACTGGGCCACAGGCTTAACGAAACAGTGCAACGTATATCGATGTACGAAGACGTCACCACTTAAAACAGGTTGACGTTTGATAGCGTACGAAAAAGAAGAAGAACCGATAGGTGCAAATATCGCAGTCAAGCTGTAAACGACTACACAACGCAATCTGTTCTCCTGACTATTTTACTACATAGGTCCGTGTCAGGGTTTGGTAGCGGGAGATTGAGAACGAACGAAGCCAAGCCAAACCAGGACAGGCCAAGCCAAGCCAAGCCAAGCCAGGCCAAACCAAACCAAACCAAGCCAAGCCAAGCCAAGCCAAGCCAAACCAAGCCAAACCAGGCCAGGCCAAACCAAGCCAAGCCAAGCCAAGACAAGCCAAACCAAGTCAAGCCAAACCAAGCCAAGCCAAGCCAGGCCAAGCCAAGCCAAGCCAAGCCAAGCCAAACCAAACCAAGCCAAGCCAAGCCAAACCAAACCAAACCAAGCCAGACCAAGCCAAGCACAACAATAATAACACCAGTTGTTGTTGTTGAATGTCCACAATGAGTACGTATACTCTTTTGTTTGCCCTGAACGTTAACGTGTGTGTGTTTTGTTGTGTCAACCACCAGCTCACCTCGTCTAGGCGGACGTTAAGTGACGGGTTGCACTAGCTTTCCTCACATCCCGAGCGTGCTGATGAAGGTGGACCGCGTTCCTCCAGTCAGTTGTGCTATGCTTGGCTTTATCCGCGTGTCGCTCACTACTACTGGGATTACGTCGATCCCTTACCTCGTTTCCAGAAAGGGCTACTAGGAAGCTGAGGTGAGGGTCTTGTAGAGTATGTTTTACCTGACCTTGGTGACAAAGGTGTGTTGAAGATACAGTGAAGAACTGGACAACGATGTTTAAAGAAGGACGCGAGTTAACGAAAGATCGTGTATGCCAGCTATCATATTAGGTGCCTGCGCAGAATACAGGGGGTTGGTTGACAAGACAAGATCACTAACACAGAGGTGTTGGAGAGAACAAGGACTGGCACAATCTTTTCCAAGCTTAGTCATCGAAGATTCCGATGGCTGGGACACACTCAGAGGACGGATGATGGCAGACTACCAAAAGATCTTCTCTTTGGGGAATTACAGTTGGGGAAAATGTCTCGGGGCCGGCCACTACTTCAGTACAAGGATGTATGCAAGCGGGATATGAATGACGTAGACATCGATATGGAATAATGGGAACAGGACGCCATGGATCGTGTTACATGGAGGGGCAGGATTAAGCATGGAATACAGACAAAGGAGATACTGATTGCTGATAGGCTAAAGACTCAGAGTTTGAGAAGACACGCCACACCAAGCGATGCCGCAAACGGTCCTGACTTTCCTTGCACACACTGTGGAAGACGCTTCTCTGCCTGGATTGGTCTTACGAGTCATGGACTGTAGTTACATCCCCTCTTTCAGACATAACCCTGAGGTAGTTTGTCCATCACAAGTGATGAAGACCACTCATACACCGACGGTTCTGTAACAAACACAACACAGAAAGGAGGGGCAGGGGTATTCCTGAGCCTACCAAATGGAAAAAAACAACACTATCAGTGGCAACTGGAAAATACTCAAGCAATTTCAGAGCGGAGGCAGAGGCACTGAGGGCGGCAGTGGAAGAAATGGCGACAGGTAAGAGTAATGAAAGCCACATAGACCTGCTTACAGATGCTCTGGTCGTAGTCACAGCACTTAAAAGCCAGAAAAATACTGAACTTAATGAATTAAGAGCAGTACTCTGTCAACTATGCCAGCAGTCCGCACCAAAAAGAGTAGTGGTACAGTTTGTTCCATCCCACTGTAACATCCAAGGCAACGAGGAGGCAGACAGACTGGCAAAAGAAGGTGCAAGACTACCACAAACAGATACTAGTGTGACCTACAAAGAGTCAAAAAGGCTTATTAGAGCTAGATACATGACCAAATGGGAAACAGAACATACTGGCTACACACAAAACGATGCCTATTACCAGTTGAACAGAAGAGAGCAGGTCGTGGTCTTCAGACTCCGCACAAGCCACAATAGACTGAGGTACCACCTATTCAACAAATTGAAGATAGGTGGCACTGACGAATGCACGTGTGGTACCGGGAAAATGACCGCTGAACATTTGCTGCAAAACTGCCCGACATACGAGGATCAGAGAGAGTAGATGTGGCCATCACCAGTGGCAACACTAGACAAGCTCTACGGCAGTGTCGACAGCCTCAGGATGACCGCGGCTTTTTTGGACAAAAATACAGGTTGACGCCTGACAGCCTACGAAGAATAAGAAGAAGAAGAAGGAAGAAGAAGAAGAAGAAGATGAACATCCCATCTTTCAAGGCACAAATTACTATCGCCTGACGGAAAGAGTCAATGATGATGCCACGAATTTTAGTGTAATTCGCACTAGTGGACAACTCCTACTTGTGTCCGGGATGAAGATTCTGAGCAGCGCATGAGCTGCAGTAGTCAGCGACCCATGTCTGACTGCTAGCGTCAGGGCCAGAGAACCAGAGCTGGCAAGACCCTTCTACACCTCCACGTGGTGATCCTGGATAACAGACTGCAGCAGGGCAGACTGGCTAAGGAGAAGGGATTGAAGAGGGAATGCTAACCCGGTACTAAAAAAATGCTTGATGAAGTCGGATGTGTTGGACCGAAAGGTGCAAATATCGCAGTCAAGCTGTAAACCACGACACAGCGCATTCCATTCTCTGGACTACATTCTGCTACTTAAGACCTTTCAGGGTTTGGTAGTGGGAGATTGAGAACCAACGAAGTTAAGCCAAACTACGTGTCCACGGCTAATGTATTGTGGTTTCCCTTTTGAGTTACCTAGTTCGTTCATTTTGTGCTGTTTGTTTCCTTTAATTATCCTGACAAATCATCGGGTATTTGAAATAGTATTTTGGTTACCATGTATCGTATTTCCACGGTCCACTGCGCACGGGTGAATTTCATGAGATTATCGATCTCTGTCCTGTTGACTGTCAGAGCCTGTTTTGATGTGGATGGTAAATGTACAAGTTAGGCCATCCCGTAACCGGTGAGGTCGTTGGGGCACACATGAAAACATCCTCACAAACTCACGCCACCCTTCTCTGTCAGCGGCCGCTGCCTGGTCCTCTTCTGGTCGGAGATTGGTCCATTCTTTTATGTTGTCCTCCCACCTCTTTTTGGGCCCGCCTCTTCGTCGTCTGCCTTGCACCTTTCCGTGTAGGATCGTATTTGCAAGACCATTTGATCTCGATATGTGACCGTACCAAGCGAGTTTCCTTCTTTTGACAGTTGCCAAGAGGTCTTCAAAAGGCCGCATTGCTGTTGTAATTCTATCTCGTATTTCCTCATTTGTAACTCGATCTTTGTACGTGACGTTTAAAAGTCTTTGGAAACATCTCATCTCCAAGGCCTGTATCCTTCGCTGAAGGTCAGCTGTAACTGTCCATGTTTTACAAGCATAGAGAAATATTGACAGGACCAATGTACGCATTCATCTGACTTTCGTGCATATTGCTAACCGTTTATCTTGTCAGAATTTGTTACGCCGTGCAAGCGCCGCTATTGTCTGTATACACCTCACACTTTGATCCTTCATCACTGACAATCAAACCCAGATATTTACACACATGCCAATAATTGACAAACACATCGCCCAGCTGAGATTGAGCCCTGCCTTGCTAGCAACATGCTGATCACACATTGCCATTATTTGTTTTCCGTAACCATTATAGGTCCTAGGGACATTACTCAACGCCTGAGCGTTGCATTCGGTTTGAAAAAAAACGAATGTTGTCTCGCTGTGTTGTAGTTTACCCGAGTGCTCCCCGAGCTCTTTGTGTATGACAAAGACAAGAATAGCACCACTGCCCCACAGAGAGCATGTCGTTAGAGGCGACTAACTGTATGACATGTCATAACACCGACCATGGTTATGTGGTTTGTTAAGAGCAGCAAAGATGGCGTCTAACAGGCTGCAGGTCTACTTTACTCTAGTGTTTGAGTCTGTTAAGATGGACTTTCACATCGGTTAACCACCCTCCAAGAAACTGGTTGTATACAGACTCTGCAGTCTTCTAAACCAGTATAAAGACGTTAAATTTAGTTTTACAGTGACACTGCGACTTTCGACCCGACAAATCCAATTTCAGCAGGTTTTTGGGGGCGGATACCAGGCCTACCTTTCAACTGCGACACCTGTTCTCTTAACCCTGGCTGCGCGAATACAGCCTGTTTCCAGGGCTGTCGCTTGGAAGCAGAATAGGATTTTGATAAGCTCTTGTTCGCTGACCCTAATGCAAGCAGCCAACTACTTGTTTCTGATTGCTGTCAGCGCTTTCACTGTGCTGCAGCCTTCGGGCCATATCTACCCCATTAAGAAGTCAGTTTAATATATCAAATATTATTGATTGACCTAAATTCCTCCATGTTTTGACCAGATATTTATTACGGCAGATATAAATTGAGTTTGTCTATCCACTAATGCCGTGAGCATCTTGGTGGAGCGTAAGTTGTCGTCCTTGAGCTGTGAACATTGGTCGTTGTTACCCCGAGTCGTTGAATTTATTCATTCAACCTATTCATAGACGTCTCAGTGGCTTGGCTTCGTTCGTTCTCAATCTCCCACTACCAAACCCTGAAAGGCTTAAGTAGCAGAATGTAGTCCAGAGAACGGAATGCTTTGTGTCGTAGTTTACAGTTTGACTGCGATATTTGCACCTTTCAGTCCAACATATCCGACATCAGCAAGCATTTCTTGAGTACCGGGTTAGCATTCCCTTTTCGATCCCTTCTCCTTAGCCAGTCTGCCCTGCTGCAGTCTGTTATCCAGGATCACCGAGTGGAGGTGTAGAAGGGCCTTGGCAGCTCTGGTTCGCTGGCCCTGACACTAGCAGTCAGCTATGGGTCGCTGACCACTGCAGCTCATGCGCTGCTCAGCATCTTGATCCCAGATGTCTCAGTCTTTGCAGACCATGCGCGTGGCACCCTGTGAGTAGCCTATTCAGGACGCAAGCATGGGCGCTGAATATGGAGATCCTGGGCTGCCCAAACTGCAGGATCCCCCCTTCTCCGCCTGGCCGGTGTAATCCAAAGGAATGCAAAGAAGCATGACAATTTGGCACCAGCTCAGCTGCAGGAGCTGTCGGAATGAATTTGCAATTTTGAAACCATCTGATTTAGGTGCTACCACTCCGGATTTTTCTGTTTGGGTTTATTCCCGTAGCCCTACCCTCTCCAGAGGTTTCCACAAGGCAGTGGAGTAGTAGGTTTAAAATCAGAGTTTCTCTCCTAGGCGAACTGCCTGAACAGGCTAACAAGCTTCGTCTACCCGGGTTTAGAGCCAGAGTTTACCTTCTCTTAGATTAGCTGCCAACCAAGGCTAATGAGCCTAATCTGGCCGCCCAGTTATACCGCCAGGTACTCGGTCTCGCCCCACAGCAGGCTCTGTAAGAAACAGGGGGCCCCTCATGAAGGTGCTGCTGGGGACACAATAATGTAGGAGAGACCATTGGCATGGAAACTCCTGAACGTCAAGCCGAACGATGAATCCAGCGGCGATCTCTACACCTGGAAAGGAGAGGCTATATCAAACGCTTCACTTTCCTTTAACGAGCGGGACGTCCAGCCCAGACCTCGCTACCACCCGAATGGCTACTCTTCTGTCATCTACTCATATTTGATTTAGTCTTTCTCATACCCTGTAGTTGGAACCTCTTGTGTTATAAGCGCGCAGTGGGAGTCAATTAGGACGCATTCTCATAAGATGTTCTTTGCCCGTCTTCAGACTTCGATTTAACTTAACTTAACGTTATTATACTGATTTAGAAGACCCTGCAGAGTCTGTATACAATCAGTTTATTGTACTTAGGTCGTCAGGACATCGCTCAGCTTCAGTGACTCTAACAAAGGCAGCAGTCAACTCGAGGCTCTGTGCAATTCCGTACAATTTTTTTCACGGAATGACATTGGATGTTGCCACTCCTTTCACTAACGTACGATAAGCAGGACTTCAACAGGTGTTTCCCTTTCGTGGGCGCCGGACCACAGGTAGAACGGTCCGTAGTGCCAATCTTGAATATATTATAAAGATGATATCTCAGTCCAAAAATGCTATGTGCATTCAGTGTTATTGTATAGGGTAGAGTCATGGACTCATCATCATCATGTAGCATGTCCTTTGTAGAACGTCGCTCCCATCACAGTCTGTCTGAAAGAAACTCGTTCCCTTGTAGAACGTCGCTCCCATCACAGTCTGTCTGAAAGAAACTCGTTCCCTTGCCAAAACTCTAGCCTCCGCCACAGTCGTACCCAGGCATTCCTGGATATCTTTGTGCCATCGTCTTCTTGGTCTACCCCTTCCTCTTTTGCCTGGCACCATACCTTCCATCACCGTTCTCTCAAGACCGTTGTGTCTCTTGATGTGACCAAAGTATTTGCATTTTCTAACCAAAATGGAATTGATAAACCAGTTCTCTTCTATGCTCAACTCTTGCCGAATGTCTACATTTGTCTTTTTCTCCGTCCAGGGAATTCTGAGGATCTTTCTGTAACATTTTGACTCGAAGGATTCGATTCTTTGTCTGGAAGTTTTGGTAATCGTCCATGATTCGCAGCCATTAGACACGAAAAACACAGGCTCTCAAGACATTTACTTTTACCATTTTGTTGGTGTCCTGCCATAATTTCTTCAGGCTGTTCAGTCTCTGCATTGCCATTGCTAGTCTTCTTCTGATTTCTTTGGAGCAGTCGCCATTTTTGTCAATTCTGGAGCCCAGATATTCAAAAACCTGGACCCTGACGAAGATAATGGAGAATAGTATTGAGGCCTTTGAAATGTGGGTATTCAGAAGACTTGGAAGAGTGTCTTGGAAAGAAAGGAAAGCCAATAGTGAGGTCCTGTAACAACTCCAGCGTAGAACAAACACTTCTGAAGATAATAAAAATCAGAAAAATAAAATATTTTGGTCATGTCAAGCGTCATGACAGTCTGCTTAAGGTTATTGTGGAGGGCAGAGTAGAAGGCAAGAGAGCCAAAAGGGGCGAGAGAAGTACAGATGGACAGACAGTATCAGGATGCGACACAGTTTGATCGCGTGTACCAGCCTGCGCGAGACAGACAGATGGAGATCCATTACCGTCAACCTCCTTTACGGAAACGGTGCTTGATGATGATGATAACATGTATATTGTGTCCTGTGCGCAGCCGGAAATTGAACTCCTGATCTCATCTGGAGAGTTGATGGAAGACGTCATGTTCTATGTCGCCTGAGTGGTCTCTCGTTCATTCTAACCTTACGCGGTTCTAACCTTCGTAGTTGCTTTTGTCTCATCTTAAGTTGTTGCTGTGTCGCTTTCTTGCAAATATTCCTCCCTCTTTAACAAGTCTGCTACTTTACTGCCTTGGATGTTGTAGTGAGCTTGTATTGACTAGATTGATGTTCTTTTGTAGCAATGGACCAAGCGTCCGTCTTGTTTTTCTTCTTCTTCTTCTTCGTTCGCTGTCAGACGTAAAAATTTTTTTCGAAGAAAGCAGCAGCCATCCTGAGGCTGTTGACACTGCCATAGAGCTTGTCTAGTGTTGGCACTGGTGATGGCCACATGTGATTTCTCTGATCTTCGTATGTCGGGCAATTTTGCAGCAGATGTTTAGAGGTAATTTTCCCTGTACCACAGGGGCATTCTCCAGTGCCACCTATCTTCAGTTTATTGAATAGATGCTACCTCAGTCTGTTGTAACCTGTGTGGAGTCTGAAGATCACCACCTGCTCTCTTCTGTCCCTCTGTTGTGGCCTGTGTGGAGTCTGAAGATCACCACCTGCTCTCTTCTGTACCTGTCTGTTGTGGTCTGTGTGGAGTCTGAAGACCACCACCTGCTCTCTTCTGTCCCTCTGTTATGGCCTGTACCAAGTCTGAAGATCACCACCTGCACTCTTCTGTCCCTCTGTTGTGGCCTGTACCAAGTCTGAAGATCACCACCTGCTCTCTTCTGTCCCTCTGTTGTGGCCTGTACCAAGTCTGAAGATCACCACCTGCTCTCTTCTGTCTCTCTGTTGTGACCTGTGCGGAGTCTGAAGACCGGCTGCCTTCTGTTACCAGTGTCCAACACTTTGGGGATCTTTCAAGAAAATATGTAGTCTCATCAATCGTTCGTTTCACGTTTTTATTCATACATTATCATCATGTAGCTTCAAACATCAAGCAAAATCAGATCCACGGGGCCCGGCCAAGAAACTGAAACGAATAGACCAGAGTTAGGTCTTCAAGCGGAGAACATGTCATGTCCCTCTCAACAAATGAATAGACCAAAGTTAGGTCTTCAAGCTGAGAACAGGTCATGTCCCTCTCAACAAACGAATAGACCAGAGTTAGGTCTTCAAGCTGAGAACAGGCCATGTCCCTCTCAACAAATGAATAGACCAAAGTTAGGTCTTCCAGCTGAGAACAGGTCATGTCCCTCTCAACAAACGAATAGACCAGAGTTAGGTCTTCAAGCTGAGAACAGGTCATGTCCCTCTCAACAAATGAATAGACCAGAGTTAGGTCTTCAAGCTGAGAACAGGTCATGTCCCTCTCAACAAATGAATAGACCAGAGTTAAGTGTTCAAGCTGAGAACAGGTCATGTCCCTCTCAACAAATGAATAGACCAGAGTTAGGTCTTCAAGCTGAGAACAAGTCATGTTCCTCTCAACAAATGAATAGACCAGAGGTAGGTCTTCAAGCTGAGAACAGGTCATGTCCCTCTCAACAAACGAATAGACCAGAGTTAGGTCTTCAAGCTGAGAATAGGCCATGTCCCTCTCAACAAACATCTGAATAGATTAGACACACTACGTGAACCAAACTGCAGATTCTGCCATGACCACAAGAAGTCATTCGAGCACCTCCTGACTTTTTGACCAAGGCTGGCTGATCTGCGGAACCCGCTGCTCCCACTATACACATCACTACAACAATTGAGGAGGACGTGTGCTTTTATCCTGGATACATTGGGCTGCCAAGAACTGTCAGCTCACAGCTAAATGGATCACATTATCATGTAGCATGTCCTTTATAGAACGTCGCTCCCATCACAGTCTGTCTGAAAGAAATACTTTCCGCTGGTAAAATATCAGCCCCCTCCACAGTCATACTCAGGCATTCCTGGATATCTTGGTACCATCGTTTTCTTCGCCTACCACTTCCTCATTTACCTGGTACCATACCTTCCATCACTGTTCTCTCAAGACCGTTGTGTCTCTTGATGTGACCAAAGTATTTAAATTTTCTAGCCAAAATGGAATTGATAAACCAGTTCTCCTCTATGCTCAACTCTTGCCGAATGTCTACATTTGTCTTTTTCTCCGTCCAAAGAATTCTGAGGATCTTTCTGTAACATTTTGACTCGAAGGATTCGATTCTTTGTCTAGAAGTTTTGGTAATCGTCCATGCTTCACAACCATAAGCTCTAACAGGGAAAACACAGGCTCTCAAGACTTTTACTTTTATCGTTTTGTTGGTGCCCTGCCATAATTTCTTCAGGCTGTTCAGTCTCTGCATTGCCATAGCTAGTCTTCTTCTGATTTCTTTCGAGCAGTCGCCATTTTTGTCCATTCTGGAGCCCAGATATTCAAAATGTGTGACCTGATCTATTTCCTCACCACCCACTGTAAGTGTATGCTGACATTGTGTTTTATCTGTGGTCATTATCTTTGTTTTGTTAATGTTTATAAACAGATTTTGTTCTTTATTGTATCTATGTAGGGCTGAAAGTATCTGTTCTAACCCTTCTGCACTTCTTTTGTTGTGTTATAGTTTGAATTGATTCTGTAGACCCATCATTCCAGCAAGCTGTTTGTTTCATGTCTCTGTCACGTCCTACAATTTGCGTTCCCTATTTCACAGTCAATCTATCCAGCAATGGTAGACATCAATTTTAGCCATTATATGTCATAAAGAAATCAAACTATCTATTTGCAGTTTCTCTAATCAGTGTCTCAAAAACTCTCGTCATATCGGGGCACACTTAATCCTTAATCATGCATGCTGAAGTTGGATACACTGGGCTGAAAGGCGCAAAATAAAAATCACAATGTAACGCACACCGCCTTGTGGATTAGAGAAATAAGGCAAACGCCAAAAACCAAACAAAACCTTAACCCTTTACACTCTCATATGCCCAATATATTTTGTGAGACTATCACAACTCTTAGTTTCTTCAATGTGATATTCACTTGAATAGCATTTCAATCCTTTTTTGTTAACACAAAGTATACGAATGAGGGTCGGGGGAAAAAAGGGGGGGGGGGATCTTGCTGTCATATGAGTATATATTTCCTGTTTAAAGGTTTAGTGTGTGAGTGGTTAATAGTAATGCTTGAAAATTTATGAGAAATACTGACTGCCCCATTCATCTACTTTTACTCGATGATATTATGGGTTATGTGAGGTGACTCACGGCAGAGAATATGTCTCCTGTCACAATCTCATTTGCTCGATCTGTTAAGGCGAGTTCAAATGAAACCGGACCTAACTGCACAAAGTGAACATATATATGCATGATGACGTCACTTCTGATGTAAATTGCGCAAACCAACCGTCAAGTTTGCAACATTGCATTATCCTCCGACTCATAGTTTCCTCAGCAGACCGCTGAAAACATGGTGGGTGTGATACGGAATCCGTCCATAGTTGATCAGCGAGCGGTGATTCGGTTTCTAACAGCTGAAGGATGTCGACCAGTTGACATTCATCGCAGAATGCAGACAGTGTATGGTGACAAAAGTGGGTTGAAAATTACAGTGAAGAACTGGATAAAGAAGGACGCGAGTTAACCAAAGGGCTTCCGAGACCAGGTCAGACGCATATTGTTGCGTCAGAAGATGCAATTCGGGTGGACCGTTGCCGGAGCTTACGTTCGCCACACTTTTGTCACCATACACTGCTTGAATTCTGCGATGAATATCAACTGGTCGACACCCTTCAGCTCTTAGAAACCGAATCACCCCTCGCTGATCAACTCTGGACGGATTCCGTATCACATCCGCCATGTTTTCAGCGGTCTGCTGAAGAAACTACGAATCGGAGGATAATACAATTTTGCAAACTTGACGGTTGGTATGTACAGTTTACACCAGAAGTAACGTCGTAATGCGCATCGTAGGTGTTTTCATTTTGTGCAGTTCGGTCCGGTTTCATTTGAACACGCCTCGTATTTTCAAATACAATTTTTAACGACAAATTAAACGTACCAGGCTAACATAACTATTCCAGTGCGATTTGGGTTAGAGCTGGAAAGATTACTACATAAAAAACGGGGGAAATGTGATTAAAAAAAATACCAACTGTCATAAAAGGGGTAATCATTTCAAAAGACTGGTTTCAGTAACTTAACTTAATGTTTTTATACTGATTTAGAAGACTCGTCAGAGTCTGTATACAACCAGTCACATTTGCATTACCCTGCTTTAAAAGCTATGCACATCCTATCTATTCTTAAATGCATAAACTGTCTCTGCCTCCAATACCTCCTGGTGTAATGCATTCCAAGCATTCACCATTCTTTCCTTTGAACATCTTATAAGCCTGTATTAAGTCACCTCGAATTCTTCTCTCTTCTAGACACCGTAGGCAGGTTCTTCCGTCTTTCCTCATAACTGTAATTCTGGAATCCCACTATCAATTTTGTCGCTCTGCTTTGTATCATTTCCAGCATGTTTATATCCCCTCTACGATAAGGACTCCACACCTGTACACAGTACTCCAATCTAGGTCTAACTAATGCTTTATACAGTTTGACAATCGCCTCCTTGCTCCTATGTTTAATATTTCTTTTTATCATAACTAACATTGCAGTTTCATTTTTCACTGCTACATGGACTTGCTCGTTCGTTTTTCCTGTATGCTCTATTATAACTCCTAGGTCCATTTCCTTATCTTTCTAGGAGATTCTGTAATTATGTTTCAATTTGGATCTACCCATGTGGAGGACTGTACATTTATCTGTAAACTTAATTTGCCATTTCACAGACCAGTCTCGAATTTTATCTAAATCCGGCCTCAATATGTTCATCTCTGTTATTGATGAGATACTACTACATTAGGAGCGCTGGTTGTTGTATACCGTAAATTTAAAAAAAAAAAAGATGGATATTCAGTTTGTTTCAGGGCAGGATTCTATAAAAGGATCACTCTCAACAGTGATTTATTGTGTTTTGTGCCGTTAATGTGTTTGATTTCTCTGTGTGGATGATGTATGGATTGATTATACACCTTGACACAATATCTTGATCTTGATGACCCGTTCCTCAGCGTAGCTGCAGGTCCCAACTTAGTCTCCAGCTGACCCTGTCTTGGGCCACGGAAGTCCAGTGCGTGGTAAGTTCTCCTCTAGAGGCATCTCGGATGTTGCAGTGTACAGCAAGGGAGTCTGACCAACGCATCGGAGATCATCCCCTCGGTCTCTTCTTACCTCGGGGGTACCAGACTGCTGTCGCTGTGCTCCATCGACCATCGTTTCGTCGCAACATGTGACCTGCCCATCTATGTTTTGTCTTGTCTCCATGGGTTACCGCATCCTTCACCAGGGACAATCGTCTTATGCCAGAATTGTGGAGACCTTGCGTACATTGGTTCCAGATAGTGATTCCGACCAATGGTCTCTCACAATATGAGTTATGTAATTTAGTTGGCCTAAGCATGTTACTAGGTACTAAGTAAGATGACCGCGCCTTAGTGGCTGCGCTCTCGACTCTCTCCGGTGTTTGTGTCGAGTTTTACGATGTTTAGTAGTTCTTGTTCGGATTATATTTCACAACTCCATCACCAGGTGGTATCATAGACTTTATTCTGTGGAATTAATGTGCTTTCGATCGGTTATCCTGTTTGTTATGCTGCATTTCGCTGAATTTCATGCCTGGCTCTAGCTGTTGGAAACCAGTCCATGATGGCATTCAACGTTCCGCTTAGCTGTACACCAGAATTCAGTCCAGATTATCACTACTCAAGAACCTTTCTGCTCGGACCGAAGCCGCCTTCCTCCTGTCCGCCCCTCCCTCCACCGGAGGTTATACAATGCCTCTCCCAACCTCATATTCTCAGCACTGCAAGGGTCACACTGACCAAAAGGTGGGCACAATCAAAAGCCTCGGCGGCGGGACACGAAAAAACAGAGAGTTTGACACGGACGGACACGGAAAGCCTAACACAAACATTGGTCTAACACACTCCTCGCGGCTATCATCCTAAGAACGGAGTACACGGCTCCACCTGGGAATTCCGGTCGACACACTACGCATGGACACAGCCTCAGCAGTCGGACATGGTAGTGGTCCTTCGACGCAACGGGCCTTTGACGCATACACGAAGATTGTTATTATTATTAAGCATGTGACGTTTTGTGGGTATTTTACCCCATGGATGACTACTGACCTATAACAGTATCGATACAGATGTTCCGATTACTTTGTAGTCTATGCCCATGGCCATCTGTAGTAGGTCATGCTTTGCCAGTTCCTTTTTTTGTGTGTCTATCTCTAATTCTTCTTCCTCTTTGCGTTCGGTTTCGTATGCTCGTTTTATGCCACCAGATGGGTTGCCTCCATGAAGTGACACGTCAGTCGCAGGTCCTCAATGGTTCCCCACAGTTTGTCTTGTATGTTTCTCTCATCGGGCCAGGTCTTCTCATGGGAGTCTTGGTGCAGTGGACATGTTTGCAGGATGTGTTCTGGAGTCTGGGGTCCTCTCTGACATGTGCGTTGTGCAGTCTGTGCTGCTTTCATTTGACCTGTTCTGAGGCCGAAAATTGTGGTCTACTGTTTCTTATTCAGTCTATTGATTGGGTCCTGTGGGTATTTGCTGTTTGTTCTCTCTTTCCACTGCTGTTTATATTTTTTTTAGATGTATGCCATGACTTCTATCAGTGACACTGGGTGGGTGAATTGTTATCTTTGTCGTCCCTCCCTGGCCAGTCTGTACATTTCCAGGTATGCCGCAGTGAGCTGGAATCCACTGGAGGGTGATTTTATTATATTAAAATGTAATCAATTTGAAATTCCGCTCCATAAACCATTCTGCTAAAACGTGCAAAGTGCTTTATGCAGGCCTATTAAACGTGGCTCTATCCTCCAACTGGAGAGAAAATTAGGGTACTTGCGTCTAAATTCACTCTAAACAAACAAAATATTTTTAGCAAAGGATTCGAGGTAGTACTGTCACAGAATAGTCTACATTTTAACTGTTCGGGGTGTGAAACATTCAGCAAGAAAAGACGATAATTTATACTTCTTCCTTTGCTTATTCCTGCGTCTTAGCAAATAATTTCTTAGGTAAAGGTCAGGGTTTTTCCTACACTTCTATCTTTATCTAAGTCTTTACTTATTTTTTTAAAGATTTAATTATATCGATCTGTACTTCCCTTAACTAGAAATGGAATGTCCCGTTGCAGACAACAGTTTTATAATTCGTAAGATGGGAACACACGGAAATTTGTTTGGGGTGAATACAGACACAAGAACCAAAATGAAACAAGAACTGTACCAATTTATTTGCTTCTAGTGACCCGACCCCTAATTCCGTGTACAAGCTAACGGCGGTTAAGTTAGAATGGGTTAATTAAGTGGCTATCTTCACGCAATGAAAAGGTTGAGTTTTATAATGTCATCTCAAGATTGTACCATATTATTTTGGTTATTTTCAGTGACAGAAAGAAGGCGGAACATCAAGTGTGTTGTAGTTGGAGACGGGTGAGTATGAACTTTGAACCTGTTGAAAATGAGGTTAGGAGAGCGGAGAAGGGGGTTACACTTGAGGCTACTACGGCTGGGAGACTCTGAGACAGGCTATTTGTGTTCTAATTCACCCAAAACAGTTACATGTTTTTCCATAGTGGGTATCTAAACATTCCATTTCGGGGATGACATCTCGATATATTTTTTATTTTAAATACATAAGTACAGACTTAGATAAAGATAGAAGTGTAGACATGATGGTTATATTCAGTTTTACGATGGGTTAGGTTTAGGGTTATAGTTAGGTTTAGGGTAAGGGTTAGGATTAGTATATGGTTAAGTTTAGAGTTAGGTTTAAGGTAAGGGCTATGGTAAGGTTTGGGGCTATGGCTAGGTTTAGGGCTACAGTAAGGTTTAGAGTTAGGTTTAGGGTAAGAGCCATGGTAAGGCTTGGGCTATGGCTAGGTTTAGGGCTATGGTTAGGTTTAGAGTTAGGTTTAGGGTAAGGACTATGATTAGGTTTAAAGTTAGGTTTAGGGTTATGGTTAGGTTTAGTTAGGTTTAGGGTAAGGGTTAGATTTAGGGATATGGTTAGGTTTAGAGTTAGGTTTAGGATAAATGCTATGATTAGGTTTAGGGTTGTGGTTAAGTTTAGGGCTATGTTTAGAGATAAGTTTAGGGTAAGGATTAGGGTTATGGCTAGGTTTATGGCTATCGTTAAAAAGTAAAGTAAAGTAACCCATAGCATTACTGCCGTAGGGGGTGAGGTGTTAGCGATCTCATATTTCAAAAAGCTCAGATATATGATGGCGGTAGCCATCTCCTCTTCCTCGCCGCTTTTACTTCCCGGACTGAACTGGTACCCATTTAAGGCTGGGTCGACTCGGGAACCGTTGCGGCTTAGTTTAGGTTTAGAGTTATGATAATGGTTAGATAACATAGTTGTTATTACATCGTCTGACAGCATGGATAATGCCACGCTCCTGTGGAAACTGGATGCTACTTTCTTTATCATGGACCACAGCTATCACATGAGGTGCCTGCGTAGAATCCTGGGCGTTGGGTGGCACGACAAGATCACCAACGCTGAGGTTCTGGAGAGAGCAGACACTGTCATAGTCTTTTCCATGCTTAGTCTTCAAAGGCTGCGCTGGCTGGGACACATTCGGAGGATGGAGGATGCCAGAATACCAAAATATCTTCTCTATGGGGAATTACAGTTGGGGAAAAGATCTCGGGGCCGGCCACTACTTCGGTTCAAGGATGTTTGCAAGCGGGATATGAATGATGCAGGCATCGATATGGGAACAGGACGCCATGGATCGTTTTACTGGAGGGGCTGGATTAAGATTGGAATACAGTAAAAAGGAGATACTGATTGCTGATAGGCTAAAGACTCAGAGTTTGAGAAGACACTCCCCATCATGCGATGCCGCAAACGGTACTGACTTTCCTTGCACACACTGTGGAAGATGCTTCTCTGCCCGGTCTTACGAGTCACATTCGTTACCATCATGGAATATAGTTGCATACCTTTTCAAAGCACAATTACTATCGTCTGACAAGACGGAAAAAGCTAATGATGTATCATGGACCAACATTGACAGATTTAAAACATTCATTGCTAAGATGTCTGGAATAAACGGGATCAGAAATTCTCGCTGAATGTTTGACACCCCCAACAGTTAAAAAATCGGATATCCCTTTACGTCACTACATCAAATTCAGTGCTAAAAATAAATAATTCTTATGTTTGGGGTGAATTAAGACACACGTACCCAGCCTGTTACCAGGGCCGTAGCTGGAAAGCGGAATAGTGTCTTGATCAGCTTTGGTTCGCTGACCAAGATGCAAGCAGCCAGCTGTGTGTCTCTGGCTGCTTTCAGTTCATTCACTGTACTACATCTTCGGCCCCAGGAAACTTCAAAGGCTGATTTTAGGGAACTTCTAAAACTGGGGGAGGAGCCTTTCCGTGCTGTGTTGGTGGGTGGGGTTTAACTGTTGAGATTGGATGGTATGACATTTCTGAGGTAGCCTCAACAAATATGGAGACATTGACTTGTGGAAGTTTCTTCCAAGTAGCGAAATAGTTTCGTATATGATGTGTCCTTTCAATGATTTAGCTGTAGTGATGGTAAAATTCATCGCTTCAAGTGAGAAGAGGAAAGAAGAAGAAGATAAGGTAGAGGACTCTCCATCTCATCTGTGTGCACCTTGTTATCGATGCATACGGGCCAAAAGGATAATCCCTTCCTGGTAGCCTATTGTGTTTGAACAAACGATAGAGAAACAATATACCACATTTGATACTCAGGATTAATATCCAGATGGGGGCAGCACAGTAAACAAAACTGCCAGCCAATGAACTGCCAATACATGAACTGTCAATACATGAACTGCCAATACATGAACTGTCAATCAATGAACTGCCAATACATGAACTGCCAATCAATGAACTGTCAATACATGAACTGTCAATCAATGAACTGTCAATACATGAACTGTCAATACATGAACTGTCAATACATGATCTGTCAATGCATGAACTGTCAATGCATGAACTGTCAATACATGAACTGCCAATCAATGAACTGTCAATACATGAACTGTCAATCAATGAACTGTCAATACATGAACTGTCAATCAATGAACTGCCAATCAATGAACTGTTAATACATGAACTGTCAATCAATGAACTGTCAATACATGAACTGTCAATCAATGAACTGTCAATCAATGAACTGCCAATTGATGAGCTGGAAAGGCGCCGACTTTAGGAGCTCGACTGCGTGTGTGGGTCTAAAAGGAGATACGTCTGAGAGGATGGAACAATATTGTGTTCAACCAGCAACCTACGAGAACTGTTAATATCTATGCTCTTCACTATTTGCTAAGAGAGAGAGAGAGAAAGAGAGAGAGAAAGAGAGAGAGATAATGTATTGATATAGATTGATACAGATAATGAGAGAGATTACTAGGAATTTAAGAACGAGATTGAGAGATCTTGTGAGAGGGTATACGAGATATGCGTACATGTTGAGAGAGATTGATAGATATTAAGAGCAAGATTGAGAGAAATTGAGAGCAAGATTGAGAGAAATTTACAGCAAGATTGAGAGAAATTTAGAGCAAGATTGAGAGAATTTGAGAGCAAAATTGTGAAAAATTGAGAGCAAGATTGAGAGAAATTTAGAGAAATTTACAGAAAGATTGAGAGCGAGATTGAGAGAAATTGAGAGCAAGATTGAGAGAAATTGAGAGAAAAATTCGAGAAATTGAGAGCAAGATTGAGAGAAATTGAGAGAAAAATTCGAGAAATTGAGAGCAAGATTGAGAGAAATTGAGAGAAAAATTCGAGAAATTGAGAGCAAGATTGAGAGAAATTGAGAGCAAGATTGAGAGAAAAATTGAGAGCAGGATTGATTGAAATTGAGAGCAAGATTGATTGAAATTGAGAGCAAGATTGATTGAAATTGAGAGCAAGATTGAGAGAACTGAGAGCAAAATTTAGAGAAATTGAGAGCGATATTGAGGTCGATAGAGAGATACAGAGAGAGAGAGTGGAGTATATTGATGTAGTTTCTGCATAACACAGCCACACGACAGAGAGCAATGAAGTCTGGATAACTCGTTATTCAGTGTCCAAAGAAGATGATGAAGAGGAAACACGAAAATAAAAAAAGAGCAGTTCAAGAGGAAGACCAAGTTGGTGGATTAATTTATAACTAGTTACTGTTCTTTTGTTTTCCTGAATGATGAGATATTCCTTTTTTCATTTCTGTATTACGAGAGAGTCAGAAAGCAACATTTATGATTTTACCCGCAGTACTAGCAGAACTGGGGTGGTGTTAGTAAATAAATTAATATAAAATTGAATTTCAAAGACAGAAAACCGAAATCTTCATACAAGACACAGAAATGATAGAGGTATCTTCTTCTTCTTCTTCTTCGTACGCAGTCAGACAGTAACCATTATTTTTTCGAAAAAAGCGGCGGTCATCCTGAGACTCTCGCCACTACCATAGAGCTTGTCTTGCAGTTCCACTGGTAATGGCCACATCTGCTCTCTCTGATCCTCGTATGTCGGGCAGTTCTGCAGCAGATGTTCAGTGGTCATTTTACCAGTACCGCACGGGCATTCGTCGGTACACCCTATCTTCAATTTGTTGAATAGGTGGTACCTCAGTCTGTTGTGGCCAGTGCGAAGTCTGAAGACAACGACCTGCTCTCTTCGGTTCAACTGGTAATAGGCATCGTTTTTGGATAGAGGTATCTAAAACCACAGATGTCTCTGGAGTAGAATATATACACGTAGTGAATCAAACTTTTAAAATGACAAGTTCATTTTAAACTTGTACAAAATATGGAAAATACTGTTTTGTACATTTGTAAGTAATGGTGTAATTAAATTAATTAACATTTAAACAACATATAAATAAATGGTACTTGTTCATCAGGAACTAAGGAAAATAGTATAGATTTCATATATTTAATTTTACTTCACCTGAAAGTTCATTCAAAGTTCATAATTTTCTACCCCACAATACGTCAACTTTCAGATGACGTAAAATTAAATCTATGAATTCTATTCTATTTTCCTTAGTTTCTGATGAACATAGCTACAAATTAACTAAAGAAAGGTCCAGATTAGATATTAGGAAATATTGGTGTAGTCAGAGAGTGGTGAATGCATAGCCGCAGGAAGTAGTTTAGGCAGGGTCAGTTAACGCATAAGAAAATAAATTGTATGCTGGCAGTTATTTTTAGTTTTGGTGGAGGGGAATAAACTGATTGTATAACTTAACACAGCGTCTTTATACTGGTTAAGAAGACTGTACAGAGTCTGTATGCTACCAGTTTCTTGGAGGGTGGTTTTTACCGATGTGCGAGTACATCGTAATAGACTCAAACACTAGAGCTAAGTAGACCCGCAGTCTGTTAGGCGCCATCTATAGCTGCTCTTAACAAACCACCTGAGGAAAGGTACACATAACTTTTGTAAATTTTAAATTTGAATTTTGTTCAGGGCAGTGGTCCTTAATACTACTCTTTACAAGAGATCAGAGGAATTTTTACCGGAAGATCCACTTAAAAAAAATCCTGATCTCCACTGGGATTCGAACACACGACCTCCGGCACCCGAGGCAGACACCTTACCCCGAGACCACTGAGAGTTTTCTATACCAGTATAAAGAAGTTAAGTTCGACCAAGAAACACACGAAGAAGACACTGTGAAAATAAACATTGGTCGCATGACCTCAACCAGAGAGAGACTGAAAGGGCAGCTCAAGATCGAATATGCTGGAGGAGGGTTGTCAATGGCCAATGCCCCTAAAGGAGCGAGGGACATACTGATGTGTTGGACCGAAAGGTGCAAATATCGCAGTCAAGCTGTAAACTAGCGACACGACGCATTCCATTCTCCGGACTACATTCTACTACTTGCAAAGCACTGTTCATGGCTTGGTTAGTTAGTTAGTTGGAAATCAATGAGTTGGATCTGGCTAAGACTGATGTGTCGGACCGAAAGGTGCAAATATCGCAGCCAAGCTGTAAACTATCGACAACGCATTTTGGACTACATTCTGCTACTTGCAAAGCCCTGTTCAGGGCTTGGTTAGTTAGTTAGTAGCCCATCGCAAGCGAAGATGGAGACATTATCAGACGGTTTTGTCTTGTTGATGTAACTTGCGCTGTATTTGGATTAAAGTGAGAAAGAAGCTACGCTGGTCATCAGCCTTACTCTCTGGTCCCGAGCTGCCTTGGCCCAGTGGCAAGACATAAGTCAAGACGACTGGAGGTAATTCAGAATGCAGACACTCTGGTCCCACCTCCTTTGAGACTAGGGGTCGCTTGAAACAAGTGAGGCTCGAACCCACGCCGTTTACGTTCATCGATTTGAGAGGCGAGTGCCATACCTCTCGACCACAGCGGCACCCCCCTCCACAGGTGTGTCAGGTCTTGGTAGCGGAGGAAGAATGCTGAAGAAGAAGAAAACAATGAGTTGGCGAGTCTTCTACTTTGAGGGGTTTTTGTGACAGCTGGTAAATTAATTAATTTGTTGATTTAATCTCTTCTATCCGCAGAGCAGTGGGGAAGACATGTCTGCTAACAAGTTTTGTTCATAATACGTTCCCTGAGGATTATGTTCCTACAATGTGAGTTGGTAGAGTGGATGGAGTCTATGAGTGGGTCGGTGGAGTGTTTGGAGTCGATGTGTGGGTTGGTAGAGTGTCTGGGGTTGATGTGTGAGTTGGTAGAGTGGATGGAGTCTATGAATGGGTCGGTGGAGTGTTTGGAGTCGATGTGTGGGTTGGTAGAGTGTCTGGGGTTGATGTGTGGGTTGGTAGAGTGGATGGAGTCTATGAATGGGTCGGTGGAGTGTTTGGAGTCGATGTGTGGGTTGGTAGAGTGCCTGGGGTCTATGTGTGCTGGGGTCTATGTGTGGGTTGGTAGAGGGGATGGAGTATGTGTGGGTTGGTAGAGTGCCTGGGGTCTATGTGTAGGTTGGTAGAGGGGATGGAGTATGTGTGGGTTGGTAGAGTGCCTGCGGTCTATGTGTAGGTTGGTAGAGGGACAATTTGTGCAAATCTGTGATTGAGTGAGTGAAGGTCTGTGATTGAGTGAGTGAAGGTCTGATTGAGTGAGTGAAGGTCTGTGATTGAGTGAGTGAAGGTCTGTAATTGAGTGAGCAAAGGTCTGTAATTGAGTGAGCAAATGGTCTGTGATTAAGTGAGTGAAGGTCTGTGATTGAGTGAGTGAAGGTCTGTGATTGAGTGGAAGTCTGTAGACCTTGTGTGTTTGTCTACATATGTTAGTGATTACACCTTTGTGTGGGTGGAATGTTTGAGTATTTGGTGTGAATTAATTCTTTACAGTCCGACCAAATTGATTTTATTTGTGTCTCAACCCTTTACATTCTGGTCTGATTATATTCGTGTCTTAATCTTTTACATTTCGCCATAATTGATTAAATTCTGCTTACAGATGCTCTCGCCGTAGTCACAGCGCTAAAAAGCCAGAAAAACACTGAGCTTAATGACTTAAGAGCAGCACTCTGCCAACTGTGCCAGCAGTCCGCACCAAAAAGGGTAGTGGTACAGTGGGTCCCATCACACTGCAACATCCAAGGCAACGAGGAGGCAGACAGACTGGCAAAAGAAGGTGCAAGACTACCACAAACAGATACTAGTATGACGTACGAAGAGTCAAAACGGCTTATCAAAGCCAGATACATGACCAAATGGGAAACCGAACATACTGGTTACACCAAAAACGATGCCTATTACCAGTTGAACCGAAGAGAGCAGGTCGTTGTCTTCAGACTTCGCACTGGCCACAATAGACTGAGGTACCACCTATTCAACAAATTGAAGATAGGTGGTACCGACGAATGCCCGTCCGGTACCGGTAAAATGACCGCTGAAAATCTGCTGCAGAACTGCCCGACATACGAGGATCAGAGAGAGCAGATGTGGCCATCACCAGTGGCAACACAAGACAAGCTCTATGGCAGTGTCGACAGCCTCAGGATGACCGCCGCTTTTTTCGAAAAAATAAAGGTTGACGTCTGACTGCGTACGAAGAAGAAGAAGAAGAAGATTAAATTCGTGTCTCAAGACATGAATCTAAGAAATTAGGTCGGACTGTAAAGGGTTATAGGTTGGTGCTAGATAAGAGTTGTATTAGTATTTGAGAAGAAAAACATCTTAGGATTTGTTGTTGTTTCGAATGCCCCTAATGAGTAGGTTACTCTTATGTACGCCCTGAAAAGGGAGTTAAGTGGCGGGTTGCAGTAGCTTTCCTTACATCTCGAGCGTGCTGATGAAGGTGGACCGGAGTCCTCCAGGCGGTTGTGCTCTGCTTGGCTTCATCTGCATGTCGCTCACTACTACAGAGATCATATAGAACCTTACCTTGTTAGCCAGAATATTGTCCTCGACAACAGCCCGTTTCCAGGACGACCAACAAGGAGGTCAGGCGAGGGTCTTAGCCAGTGTATTTCTCCTGACCCTGGCTAACATTCTGTGATCAGTGTGTTTTGCCTGACCAGACGTTAGCCTCATCGTCCCATCTGAGGATTTACATATTATCATCATCAATCAATCAATCAATCAATAGGGGACGGCGTGGGCTAGTAGTTAAGTGACACGGCTCACAATCAGAAGGTGCTGGGTTCGATCCCCATCACAGCACCGGCCGTTACCCCGGGGAAGCAAACCCTTAGGAAATGCAGGAGGAAGCAGACCCTTACATAAAATGCATGCTGAAGTCGAATGCACTGGGCCGACAGGCGCAAAATGAAAACCACAGTGCAACGCACAGCGCCTTGGAAATTAGAGAAATAAGGCGAACGAAAAAAAAAAATCAATGAATCAAAGCCCTTTGCTCCTCTCAGTGCATTGACCATTAACATCCTGCCAGGAAGCACGGTCCTGGACTACTCTGTTTGTCTCTCTCCAGGTGTAATCATTTAATCTCAGTTCCTTCTGTCTCTCTCCAGGTGTAATCATTTAATCTTAGTTCCTTCTGTCTCTCTCCAGGTGTAATCATTTAATCTTAGTTCCTTCTGTCTCTCTCCAGGTGTAATCATTTAATCTTAGTTCCTTCTGTCTCTCTCCAGGTGTAATCATTTAATCTTAGTTCCTTCTGTCTCTCTCCAGGTGTAATCATTTAATCTCAGTTCCTTCTGTCTCTCTCCAGGTGTAATCATTTAATCTTAGTTCCTTCTGTCTCTCTCCAGGTGTAATCATTTAATCTCAGTTCCTTCTGTCTCTCTCCAGGTGTAATCATTTAATCTTAGTTCCTTCTGTCTCTCTCCAGGTGTAATCATTTAATCTCAGTTCCTTCTGTCTCTCTCCAGGTGTAATCATTTAATCTCAGTTCCTTCTGTCTTTCTCCAGGTGTAATCATTTAATCTCAGTTCCTTCTGTCTCTCTCCAGGTGTAATCATTTAATCTCAGTTCCTTCTGTCTCTCTCCAGGTGTAATCATTTAATCTCAGTTCCTTCTGTCTCTCTCCAGGTGTAATCATTTAATCTTAGTTCCTTCTGTCTCTCTCCAGGTGTAATCATTTAATCTCAGTTCCTTCTGTCTCTCTCCAGGTGTAATCATTTAATCTTAGTTCCTTCTGTCTCTCTCCAGGTGTAATCATTTAATCTTAGTTCCTTCTGTCTCTCTCCAGGTGTAATCATTTAATCTCAGTTCCTTCTGTCTCTCTCCAGGTGTAATAATTTAATCTCAGTTCCTTCTGTCTCTCTCCAGGTGTAATCATTTAATCTCAGTTCCTGCTGTCTATCTCCAGGTGTAATCATTTAATCCTGGTTCCTTCTGTCTCTCTCAATGTGTAATCATTTAATCTTAGTTCCTTCTGTCTCTCTCCAGGTGTAATCATTTAATCTCAGTTCCTTCTGTCTCTCTCCAGGTGTAATAATTTAATCTTAGTTCCTTCTGTCTCTCTCCAGGTGTAATCATTTAATCTTAGTTCCTTCTGTCTCTCTCCAGGTGTAATCATTTAATCTCAGTTCCTTCTGTCTCTCTCCAGGTGTAATCATTTAATCTTAGTTCCTTCTGTCTCTCTCCAGGTGTAATCATTTAATCTTAGTTCCTTCTGTCTCTCTCCAGGTGTAATCATTTAATCTCAGTTCCTTCTGTCTCTCTCCAGGTGTAATCATTTAATCTCAGTTCCTTCTGTCTCTCTCCAGATACTGCCATCATCATTATCACCACAACAACAATAAGTAGATAACACCACTGTTATCAACAACACAGTGGTTTGGGGGGGGGGGGGGGGAAGGGGTAGCTGTGGTTTAGAGGTAAGGCACTCAGCTCTCAAAGAGATGAATGGAAATGGCGTGGGTTCAAGTCCCACAAGTTTCAAGTGACCTCTGGTCTCAAAAGAGGTGGGACCAGTGTCTGCAGCCGGAATTACCTCCAGTCGTCTTGACTTCAGCCTGAATTACCTCCAGTCATCTTGACTTCAGCCTGAATTACCTCCAGTCGTCTTGACTTCAGCCGGAATTACCTCGTCATCTTGACTTCAGCCCGAATTACCTCCAGTCATCTTGACTTCAGCCTGAATTACCTCCAGTCATCTTGACTTCAGCCTGAATTACCTCCAGTCGTCTTGACTTCAGCCGGAATTACCTCCAGTCATCTTGACTTCAGCCTTGTCACTGGGCCAAGCTAGTTTGGGACCAGAGAGTTAGGCTGATGACCAACGCTTCTTCTTCCTCACTATAATCCAAATACAGCGCAAGTTACATCATCAAGACAAACCCGTCTGACGAGGTCGCCATCATGACTTGCTATGGGAAACTAACTTTTTTTTTTATCAACAACACAACAACAACATAAATGTTTAGATACTACAAACAAACACTGTCACAACATGAATGTACACATACCAGCACCATCACTATCAGAACACAACTACAACCTAAATGTTCATGTCTGTGGATCCGAACGAACCATCCCCACAATCGACCGTCTCATCATTAACACATACCATTATCTCCTCCACCAGATTTGATAATACATCGATAGATGTAACAGTTGAGAATACTGACGTGACCCTGGCTCTATGGGACACAGCGGGCCAAGAGGACTATGATAGACTGCGTCCGTTGTCCTATCCTGGAGCGGTAAGATGTCCTACTCTAAGATCAGAACCTACATCGTGTGTGCTCGAACTTTTGGCGTAGTGCCAGTTAAATTATGCCACATTTTACAAATAAAGCAAAACCTTTACCACCCCCTGTGGAGCATATGTCTTCAACACATTCCTGTCAAGTCTTCATGTCCCAGCTCAACCTACATCTCGCTTGTCTCGTAGGTATTTACCTCAAACTCTCTCCGCAATAATGTGTATCTGGGGGGGGGGGGGGGGGGCAGTAGTGTGTAAGGGATAGTACCTCATGGCAAGAGGCAGTCCCTTCCTAGCAGCATGGGATGGCCTGGGCTCTATTTTGGTTCCTCTACTCCTACCTAACTTGCGTATGGCTCTAAGCGCCACACCCCGGGAAACAGCTTTGACTGGCTGGCTAAAATATGTGAGCAAATGCGGTGGATTAACCAGAGAGCAAATCCTAGAAGGAGGAGCTTGACAGTACAGGTGGATAGCACACCTAAAGGATGGGACGCCTAACAGGAAGATCATGACAGTACTGGTTGATAGCACATCTAAAGGATGGGACACCTAACAGAAAGATCATGACAGTACTGGTTGATAGCACATCTAAAGGATGGGACACCTGACAGGAAGATCATGACAGTACTGGTTGATAGCACACCTAAAGGATGGGACGCCTAACAGGAAGATCATGACAGTACTGGTTGATAGAACATCTAAAGGATGGGACACCTGAAAGAACCCCGGGTGGCGAAGACTCGATAATCCTGCAAGACAACTTCCCTAAGAGAGACAACTCTAACCTCAAATAACTGCTGCCTTGCAGATGGGCTGGGGACAGCCTAGGGCTAAGGAGGGCAACCCTACAGAAATGCTTGTTGAAATCGGATGCACTGGGCCACAGGCCTAACGAAACAGTGCAACGTAAATCGTTGTATAATGACGTCACAATTTAATTCAAGTTGACGTCTGACAGCATACGAAGAAGAAGATAATGTGTCTCTACCTCTCTTGCCTCTTGGGTTCCAGAACAGAGCCTGCCTTGTAATGCTGGCTACTGGTGTCCGTAATGTATGTTTATCATCCGAGGCTTCGATATCTGTGCTTTTCGGTCCGGCACATCCGGGTTTCAGCTGACTTTTTTGAGAACCGGATTTGTCTTCTCACTATGGTCCCTATTCTCTAAGCCTGTGTACACTAGTGCAGCCTATTTCCAGGGCTGCCACTTAGAAGCGGAATAGAGTCTTTATCAGCTGAACGCTGACCCTGATGCGAGCAGCCAGCTATGAGTTGCTGGCCATTGTCAGCTCATTCTCGGTGATGAATCTTTGGCCTCGTTCGTAAACCATTACAGTCCAGCACAATTGATTATATTTGTTTCTTAAGACATGGATCCTATGAATTAGGCCAGACTGTAAAGGGTTAAGACAAAAATCTAACCAATTAGGTCAGACTGTAAAGGGTTAAGACACAAATCTAACCAATTAGGTCAGACTGTAAAGGGTTAAGACACAAATCTAACTAATTAGGTCAGACTGTAAAGGGTTAAGACACAAATCTAACCAATTAGGCCAGACTGTAAAGGGTTAAGACACAAATCTAACCAATTAGGTCAGACTGTAAAGGGTTAAGACATGAATCTAACTAATTAGATCGGACTGTCTGCACAGTGTCTAGAAAAGAGAAGAATTTGAGGTGACTTAATACAGGTTTATAAGATAATCAAAGGAACAGATAAATTAGACTATAACAAGTTTTTCAAGGTACATCCACCTATAAGAACAAGAGGGCATAGCTACAAATTAACTTAAGAAAGGTCCAGATTAGATATTAGGAAATATTTTTTATAGTTAGAGAGTAGTGAATATTTGGAATTTATTGCCACATGAAATAGTGGAGGCAGGGTCAATTAATGTATTCAAGAATAGATTGTATGTGCATATTTATTTTTAGATCAAGAAAATGTAAAAGAGATTGGTTGTATACAGACTTTGCAGAGCCTTCTAAACCAGTATAAAGAAGTTAAGTTATTCAAAAACATTTAGTTAATCTGACCTAAATAATTCAGCCATTATTCACCTCTGTCTATCTCTCCCACCATGCAATGGTGCACAGGATGTGTTTCTTCTATGCTTTGCTTTAAACCACAAAACCAGCGCAGACAACGTGAAAGCCAAAGTGAGTTCTCCAACTTTTTACTAATTTTGTAGTATGTGTGAAATCTTTTTTTAAAATATTGCAATTTTGTTTGATTAAAAATGATATTTGATTAACAAATTTTTAATAATAAATTAAATTAATTTTAGGGATCAAGACGCTCAGCAGCGCACGAGCTGACTGCTAGCGTCAGGGCCAGCGAACCAGAGCTGCCAAGACCCTTCTACACCTCCACGTGGTGATCCTGGGTAACAGGCTGCAGCAGGGCAGACTGGCTAAGGAGAAGGGATCGAAGAGGGAATGCTAACCCGGTACTAAAAAAATGCTTGCTGAAGTCAGATGTGTTGGACCGAAAGGTGCAAATATCGCAGTCAAGCTGTAAACTACGACACAACACATTCCGTTCTCTGGACTACATTCTGCTACTTAAGCCCTTTCAGGGTTTGGTAGTGGGAGATTGAGAACGAACGCAGAAGAAGAAATTAATTTTATAAATTTTTTAATCTAAGACAGCGTTTCTCAAACGTTTTATTTTCACGACACATATTCAAGTTATTATAAACTTTGATGTATACTAATCAGATACCATGTCTGGTATATTGTATGGCTCTGGGGCCGAACATACGGCACAGTCAATGAGCTGACAGCAACAGACGAGTGGCTGGCTGTTTGCATCAGTCACCATACCAATTCTGGCCAAGATCCTGTTCCCCCTCCAAGAGGCGGCCCTAGAAACGGGCTGCACTAGTATAGTCTGAATAAGAGAATAGAGATCAAGTGGTAAGGCAAATCTTGTATCCAAAAAAGCCAGCTGAAATTCGATATGTCGGGCCAAAAGGCGCAGATGTCGCAGTCTCGCTGTAAACTATGACAACATCCTTTTCAGGATGAACTCAGAAAAAGATAAGAGGAACGGCTGAACTAATGAACGAAAAGATGTTCTGGTCGTACCATGTATAAAGAAATCACACGTCCAAATATAAATTACATCAACATACTCTGAGGGACGTTCAAATCAAACTGGGACTTTTTGTTCTAGTCTTAGCTGAATGGGTTATAGCGTGCTGGAACTACTATCATTAGTTAGGGGCACTTGTATCCTATTACTGCTAGATGGTCCACTTGTATCCTATTACTGCTAGGTGGCCCACTTGTGTCCTATTACTGCTAGGTGAGCCACTTGTGTCCTATTACTGCTAGGTGGCCCACTTGTGTCCTATTACTGCTAGGTGGCCCACTTGTGTCCTATTACTGCTAGGTGGCCCACTTGTGTCCTATTACTGCTAGGTGGGCCACTTGTGTCCTATTACTGCTAGGTGGCCCACTTGTGTCCTATTACTGCTAGGTGGGCCACTTGTGTCCTATTACTGCTAGGTGGCCCAATTGTGTCCTATTACTGCTAGGTGGCCCACTTGCCATGGGCCAGTCACGGGACAGACAAATAAAAATGGCGTTGTTAATGCTTGCATGAAACAGTGTATTGTGATGAAGTTTCTTGTGAAAGACAATACGGTGATGAGACACTCAGCCGCAGTAACACATTTGAATGGTGTAAATGTTTTAGAGAAGGCCGTACATCCGTGAGTGACGATCCAGGCCGTGGTGGCTATAAACCCACCAGCCATTTCTGTGAATATCCAGATTGCGGAACGCCGTATCCTGAAAAATCGACGCATAACCTGTCGCGAAATTGCACAAGAGGCAAGTCTTTCTCTGGGTACGGTGAACACTATTATTCACAAGAGGCAAGTCCTTCTCTGGGTACGGTGAACACTATTATTCACGAACATTTGCGTTTTCTGCAGGTTAGTGCACTTTGGGTGCCAAGACAGCTTTCCGTTTTTGACCAGAAGAGAAGTGTTCAAGCCTGCACTGAATTGAAGGAACAGATCAGCGCATGAGCTGCAGTGGTCAGCGACCCATAGCTGACTTCTAGCCTCAGGGCCAGCGAACCACAGTTGCCAAGACCCTTCTACACCTCCACGCGGTGATCCTGGATAACAGGCTGCAGCAGGGCAGACTGGCTAAGGAGAAGGGATCGAAGAGGGAATGCTAACCCGGTACTCAAAAAATCCTTGCTGAAGTCGGATGTGTTGACACAACGCATTATGTTCTCTGGACTACATTCTGCTACTTAGGCCCTTTCAGGGTTTAGCAGTGGGAGATTGAGAACGAACGAAGCCAAGCCAATTGAAGAAACATTCCGACATGGAAGAGTGTGACTGTTTGGATCACTCCACCTCACAGCCCAGACCTCACCCCAAGCGATTTCCACCTTTTGGACCCCTAAAAGAATTCCTGGGAGGTCAGATCTCAGCACTGATGACGAAGTGAAACAGGCTGTCCTGGATTGGTTCAGACATACCGACAAATCTTTCTACGCTGAAGTTCTTCAAGCGTTACTTTTAAATGCTGGGATAAGTGCATTAACGTTGCAGGAGAATATATGGCTTGGCTTGGATTGGCTTGGCTTCGTTCGTTCTCAATCTCCCACTACCAAACCCTGAAAGGGCTTAAGTAGCAGAATGTAGTCCAGAGAACGGAATGCGTTGTGTCGTAGTTTACAGCTTGACTGTTATATTTGCAGCTTTTGGTCGAACACATCCGACTTCAGCAAGCATTTTTTGAGTACTGGGTTAGCATTCCCTCTTCGATCCCTTCTCCTTAGCCAGTCTGCCCTGATGCAGCCTGTTTCGCCGGCCCTGACGCTAGCAGTCAGCTATGGGTCGCTGACCGCTGCAGCTCATGCGCTGCTCACTGGAGAATATATAACAAGATAAATGGCATTTTGACTACTTGAAAAATAATTTTTTTTCCTTACTAAATAAAAGTCCCAGTCCTTGTATGTGCACGAAACCGAGCACAATTATAGAAACTTAAGACAGACCATGTCAGACTTACCTAGTTACCGCAAACCAACCAATCCATGTTTATTGTTTGTCCATCGTAATCGACGAGGACCACGGACCACTTAGTCAGCATTCACTTTTGTATGAATTCGAAGATGGCTAAATAAGCCAATCGGAGCCCAGAATTGTCTGTCATATCTAGTTCAAGGAAATAGGACACCCTTACCAGCGGAGTTGAAGAAGGGTTGCTTTGAACAGACTTGCGGAGTGATCATCTCTGGATAGCTTCATTTATTCTTGATTCCTCATGTCTCTGAACACCCTCCGCAATAGTGCTGCACCAGTCTGTGCGATTGGATGTGATTCTTTCCCAGGCTGTCTATCTATCTTCAGTCCACTTATGTCGTTAGACATCGTGAGGAGGTGTGACCTTCTTTAATTTTTTTTTTTGGTAGGTGAAAATCAGCTGGTGACGTACCAAGTCAATCCCAGTATCTGTTACCATCCGTTAGGAATATACGATCATCTGTTTTTAGGACTGGTGGAGGTGGAAGCGTAAATTAGAGCAAGATAGACCCACAGTCTGTTAGGTGCCAACTATGCTACACAACCAAGACCTGATATTATAGCGACACAGTGCCCTTTTTACAACATATTCTCTGTGAAGGGAAAATCCCTTGAATAATTTGAGTAGATTTTTAACTTGAATTTGACTCGAGCAGCGACTGTTAAATTAAGATGGCCGCTCCTTAACGGCTGCGCTCTTGACTCGCTCAGGTGTTTGTGTCGTTTTCCTATATTTGGTGGTTTCTGTTCGGATTATATTTCATAACTCCATCACCAGGGGGTATCAAGGACTTTATTCTGTGGAATTGATGTGTTTTCGATCGGTTATCCTGTTTGTTATGCTGCATTTCATGCCTGGCTCAAGCTGCGGAAGACCAGTCCATGACGGAGATCAACATTCCGCTTAACTGCACACCAGAATTCAGTCCAGGTTATCACTACTCAAGGACATTTCTGCTCGAACTGAAACCGACTTCCTCCTGCCTGCCACTCCCTCCACCACGATACCTCTCCCAACCTCGTATTTTCAGCATAACAAGGGTCACGCTGACCAAAAGGTGGACACAATCAGAAGCCTCGGCGCAGGACACGAAAAAACAGTTTGACACAAACAGACACGGAAAGCCTAGCAGAAACATTGGTCTAACACACTCCTCGCGGCCCTCATCCCAAGGCAGCGGAGTACTCTGCTTCACCTGGGTAGTCTGTAGGGCTTTCGGTCGACACACTGCGCATGAACACAGCCTCAGCAGTTGGATATGGTAGTGGTCGATAAACGCAACGGGCCTTTGATGCCTACGCGAACATTAGTATTATTAGCGTCTGTTAAGACTACTCTTTTCGATTTCCAACTGCCAAGGGATTTTTAACGTGCGCGCCACTGTACACGGGTGTTTGATCTCACTATTCAGAGACCAGGGGACATTTTTACTGGATGATCCACATGAAAAAATCCTGGTCTCCACCGTGATTTGAACTCGTGCCCTCCAGCACCCAATGTGAACACCCTACCTCAAGACCACTGGGTTCCCAGTCATCATGGTTAATACCGCACTGGATCAGTGATTTCTTAAATGTGTTCTTGTACTGTTTCCACTGCCCACCGCTTGCTCTCTTGCCATTGTGCAGTTCACCATAGAGCAGCTCTTTTGGTAGACGTTGATCCGACACGCGTACCACATGACCAGCCCATCTCACGTTGATCCGATATGTGTACCACATGGCCAGCCCATTGCAGCTGTGTTTCACCTAATCATGGTGTGTATACTGGACATGCCCGATCGCGCAAACACATCTGTTTTTGGCACCATGTCCTGCCATCTTGGCTTGGCTTCGTTCGTTCTCAATCTCCTGCTACCAAACCCTAAAAGGGCTTAAGTAGCAGAATGTAGTCCAGAAAACGTAATGTGTTGTGTCGTAGTTTACAGCTTGACTGCGATATTTGCACCTTTCGGTCCAACGCATCTGACTTCAGCAAGCATCTTTTGATTACTGGGTTAGCATTCCCTCTTCGATCCCTTCTCCTTAGCCAGTCTGCCCTGCTGCAGCCTGTTATCCAGGATCCCCGCGTGGAGGTGAAGAAGGGTCTTGGCAGCTCTGGTTCACTGGCCCTGACGCTAGCAGTCAGCTATGGGTCACTGACCACTGCAGCTCATGCGCTGCTCAGCATCTTGATCCCATCCTGCCATCTAATCCTGAATAGTTTTCATAGGCAGTGCCCTGGGAAGTGGCTAATGTGATGGTTCACCTCATCCACCCCCATCCATACGAGACAGCCCATATATGCGACACGATTGCCCAGGATTCGCCATAAACAGAGACAAATTATTATCTGGCATCACAACAATCACTAACACTGTATATTGTTTCTAAGAATCGATGTCACTGCACTCCAGGCATACCCATAGGTGCTCAGTCTCTCTCATCAAATGGCGTAAGGTATGGATGCTGATGGTCCCTGTAGTTCGCTGGCTGAACACTCTCCTGCTCCGTCCTCTCATGCGTCTCACTCTGCTCGAACCTCGTTTAATGTCGAAACTTTGCAGTCTGTGGATTGCTGCTTCATCCACTGCGGTGTCCTCATCCAGTAGGCGGTCATTGATTGATTTCAAAATATCACTTCTGTCCATCACTAATGTGCCCATGATGGGACCCCGTGAAGCCAAGATGTCAGCCCTTTCATTGACCTGAACCCCAGCATGAGCAGGACAGTAGATCAATGTCAACCCCTGGAGGTTTGAGGCCTCAACAGCAGCTATCCACTCGTACCTAAGCCATCCCTTCTGTACTTTCTGAAGTACGGCTTGTGCGTCTGTCAAGATGACTGCTCTTGTTATAGAAGTCTCCGATATCCATTTCAGGGCTGAGGTCACGGCTTCCGTCTCCATTCTCATACTGGAGGTTGTTGACATGTAAGCCCTACTGTGCTCAGCAATGACCTCTCCTCTCACTCTAGCCGAGAAACCCCAGCCTGATGTCAGACTGTGCACGACTGATCCGTTGGTGTATATGACAGCGTCACTCTCCTGGGTGTTTTCAGTCATCAGCTGATTCACCTCGCGCTCTGCCCTCTCGCTGCTCCGCTCTCAAACACTGTATACAGGTCCACTCTATCAATCAATCAATCAAAGTCACTCCTCCTCTCGGTACATCCCACCATCATACACAGCCTCTCTCCAGGTGTAATCATTTTATCTTATTTCCTTTTCACATTCTCTTCTCCGCAAATTTTTGGGTCTGCCTCCCTTTCTCTTCACTTGAGGATTCCATGTAAGAGCCTGTCTGGCTATATTGTGCCTTCCGCAGCGTATGTCCTATCCAACTCCATTTTCCTCGCTTAATTTTTTGTCCCAGTGGCTGTTGTTGCCTCCTTACCCACAAGTCTTCATCCCTCACCATGTCCTGCCACTTTATGCCCATTATCCTTCGTAGGCATTTGTTAACGAAGGACTGGAGTCTTTGTTGTATGACCTTGGTCGTTCTCCATGTCTCCGCTCCATACAGCAACACCGACTTGACACTTGTCTCCGCTCCATACAGCCACACCGACTTGACACTTGTCTCCGCTCCATACAGCAACACCGACTTGACACTTGTCTCCATACAGCAACACCGACTTGACACTTGTCTCCGCTCCATACAGCAACACCGACTTGACACTTGTCTCCATACAGCCACACCGACTTGACACTTGTCTCCATACAGCCACACCGACTTGACACTTGTCTCCATACAGCAACACCGACTTGACACTTGTCTCCCCTCCATACAGCAACACCGACTTGACACTTGTCTCCCCTCCATACAGCAACACCGACTTGACACTTGTCTCCATACAGCAACACCGACTTGACACTTGTCTCCATACAGCAACACCGACTTGACACTTGTCTCCATACAGCAACACCGACTTGACACTTGTCTCCGCTCCATACAGCCACACCGACTTGACACTTGTCTCCGCTCCATACAGCAACACCGACTTGACACTTGTCTCCATACAGCAACACCGACTTGACACTTGTCTCCATACAGCAACACCGACTTGACACTTGTCTCCATACAGCCACACCGACTTGACACTTGTCTCCATACAGCAACACCGACTTGACACTTGTCTCCCCTCCATACAGCAACACCGACTTGACACTTGTCTCCCCTCCATACAGCAACACCGACTTGACACTTGTCTCCATACAGCAACACCGACTTGACACTTGTCTCCCCTCCATACAGCAACACCGACTTGACACTTGTCTCCATACAGCAACACCGACTTGACACTTGTCTCCATACAGCAACACCGACTTGACACTTGTCTCCATACAGCAACACCGACTTGACACTTGTCTCCATACAGCAACACCGACTTGACACTTGTCTCCATACAGCAACACCAACTTGACACTTTTCTCCATACAGCAGCACCGACTTGACACTTGTCTCCATACAGCAACACCAACTTGACACTTGTCTCCATACAGCAACACCAACTTGACACTTTTCTCCATACAGCAGCACCGACTTGACACTTGTCTCCATACAGCAACACCGACTTGACACTTGTCTCCATACAGCAACACCGACTTGACACTTGTCTCCCCTCCATACAGCAACACCGACTTGACACTTGTCTCCATACAGCAACACCGACTTGACACTTGTCTCCATACAGCAACACCGACTTGACACTTGTCTCCATACAGCAACACCGACTTGACACTTGTCTCCATACAGCAACACCGACTTGACACTTGTCTCCATACAGCAACACCGACTTGACACTTGTCTCCATACAGCCACACCGACTTGACACTTGTCTCCATACAGCAACACCGACTTGACACTTGTCTCCATACAGCAACACCGACTTGACACTTGTCTCCATACAGCAACACCGACTTGACACTTGTCTCCATACAGCAACACCGACTTGACACTTGTCTCCATACAGCAACACCGACTTGACACTTGTCTCCATACAGCCACACCGACTTGACACTTGTCTCCATACAGCAACACCGACTTGACACTTGTCTCCATACAGCAACACCGACTTGACACTTGTCTCCATACAGCAACACCGACTTGACACTTGTCTCCCCTCCATACAGCAACACCGACTTGACACTTGTCTCCGCTCCATACAGCAACACCGACTTGACACTTGTCTCCATACAGCAACACCGACTTGACACTTGTCTCCCCTCCATACAGCAACACCGACTTGACACTTGTCTCCGCTCCATACAGCAACACCGACTTGACACTTGTCTCCATACAGCAACACCGACTTGACACTTGTCTCCGCTCCATACAGCAACACCGACTTGACACTTGTCTCCATACAGCAACACCGACTTGACACTTGTCTCCGCTCCATACAGCAACACCGACTTGACACTTGTCTCCATACAGCAACACCGACTTGACACTTGTCTCCGCTCCATACAGCAACACCGACTTGACACTTGTCTCCATACAGCAACACCGACTTGACACTTGTCTCCATACAGCAACACCGACTTGACACTTGTCTCCGCTCCATACAGAAACACCGACTTGACACTTGTCTCCATACAGCAAAACCGACTTGACACTTGTCTCCATACAGCAAAACCGACTTGACACTTGTCTCCATACAGCCACACCGACTTGACACTGGTGTTGAAAATTCTAATTTTGATGTGCACTCACTAGCTACAAAACACCTGCAAATTCTTCAACTTTACCTCGACTGGGATTGAGCAAACAGCTTGGTTGACCTAGTTAATCAAAGACATCAACAATCACTTCACCTCATATGTAGATCAGCCACATGTTATTTGAAAAACTTTTATCGAAGACACACTCCAATTTTATTTGTGTTACATGATCCAATGATTTATACATTTTAAATTATATTTATGATTTCACAGTGGGAGCCAGAACTTCATTATCATTGCCCACGTACACCCATTGTACTAGTTGGAACCAAGCTGGATATTAGACAAAATAAGGACAAGAACCCTGACTCTAAACAGGTAAATACTGGATATTAACTCTTAGTGTTATCATCATCATGTAGCATGTCCTTTGCAGAAACTATCTTTCGCCAATCTTCCGGCATGCTCCAAGGTCAAATCCAAAGTCTCCTTGATGTCCTGGGTCCCATCGTCTTCGCGGTCGGCCCCTGCCTTACTTTCCAGTGACCATGCCTTCCATAACCACTCTCTTCAGTCCGTTGTGTTGTTTGATGTGTCCACAAAACTTCAGTTTTCGGGTCATTACATCATTTATGAGCCAATTCTCCTCTACATTCAGGTCTTGTCGGATGGATTTGTTTGTTTCTTTCTTTGTCCACGGGATTTTCAGGACCCTTCTGTAGCACTGTGTCTCAAAAGCACCGATCTTCGCTCTTATTGCTTTCGTAATCGTCCATGTTTCACATCCATAGGTTGCCACAGGAAAAATGCATGTTCTTAGGATCATTAGTTTTAGTTCTTTGTTTGTTTTATGCCATAGGTTCTGCATCATCCTTATCTTCTGCATTCCCACATTCAGTCGTCGTCTTACTGCCTTCGTACAGTCTCTCCTTATGTGAAATATTTTCAATCTCTTCGCCAGCTATCCCGATTTTTGGTTGGAGTTTTGTCTTATCAGTTGTCATTATCTTTGTTTTCTTTGTATTCAGATAGAGATTCTGGGTCTCACTGTGTTTCTGGACTGATGTAATTATTTGTTCCAGGCCCTTGGCGCTGTTCAAGAGCTCTTAGTATACGTGCTCAAAAACCCCATTTTTGCGAGCTCATTTTAAGAAGTTTCTCTTTATACTTGGCTGCTGTTACTGATTTTAGATTAGCAAATTTATTTATACGAATAAACTCAAGTGTTGTATGTCAAAATATGTAGAAATGAAAGACCTATTATATGAACATAGTTAAACATATAAACTGTTACAAATATTTATGAAAGATATTTAAAAATTGGAATAGAACAAATGTAAATTTACAGAACAGAATAAAAAATATTGTACGTACAATAACATTTAAATCTTTTAGCAACACAAAAACTTTTAATTCAGGATCATTGTAGATTATATCCAGTTTCACAGAAGTTAGGAAAGTGTTATGTGTGTCTTGTTATAAATAAACATTCTGTACGCATTTGGAAATTGGTTGTCGCAATTGGCTTGGCTTCGTTCGTTCTCAATCTCCCGCTACCGAACCCTGACACAGGCCTAAGTAGCGGAATGTAGTCCAGAGAACGGTATGCGCTGTGTCGTAGTTTACAGCTTGACTGCGATATTTGCACCATTCAGTCCAACACATCCGACATCAGCAAGTATTTTTTGAGTACCGGGTTAGCATTCCCTCTTCGATCCCTTCTCCTTAGACAGTCTGCCCTGCTGCAGCCTGTTATCCAGGATCACCGCATGGAGGTGTAGAAGGGTCTTGGCAGCTGTTTCGCTGGCCCTGACGCTAGCAGTCAGCTATGGGTTGCTGACCACTGCAGCTCATGCGCTGCTCAGCATCTTGATCCTGGTTGTCACAATAAGAAACGAATCATAATTTACAAATATTCTACACTTTCTGTTTTAGTATTTACATTTCATATTTTAAAAATAAAACTATAAATATTGCTCGATGGAATTATCAGGTGTCATTGATCTTACATAAGTTCTGATCTATCTCGATCTTCTACTTGTTATTGGAACATTATTTGTTGCTCTAGTAGCTTCTCAACTATGCCTAGAATTAGGCCCAGCCAGGGAAGACGCCCACGTGTCTTCACAATCTGACAAACTACTATAATTTTTATAATACGAACCATCAAACTATCCCTGCTCCCTAAATCATAATTTTCTGATACAATCTATGAATGAATAAGTGCCAATGCTTGCTTGGCTCACAATCTTTGTTAGCAATCATTTGTTTAAGAAATCTAATGTTTACCAAAAACAACTGACAATTATTTCTACTGGTTTCACATGGGGAGAGCTGGATAACGGAGACCACGGATATGGTTTGCAGGAGGAGTGACGGATACTAAGAATTAAAAGTAGATCAAACGTACACCCTAAACAGAGCAAAAGTAGATAAAACATACACCCTAAACAGAGCAAAAGTTGATCAAACATACACTCTAAACAGATAAATACTGGACATTAAATCTTTCACTCCGCAGCAGTACAAAATTTAAGCAGTAAATGAGACTTCCCTCATTTGGCAAACATTTTAGTACGAGATTCAGTTTTTAATAATTTTCATTTTTGTGTGCTTGCATACATTCTGTGGGGTAATTATGAGTGTTCCGACGTCCCAAATATTTTAAATGCTGCTATAATGGTATGGCTAGTCATTCATGTTCATATTTTAAGTCTGTAGAGCGTATCAAGTCAGGTCAGGTCAGGTCATCCCATAACCGGTGAGGTCGTTGGGGCACACATGAAGACAACATCACAATGCCACGCCACCCTTCTCTGTCAGATGCCGCTACCTGTGACTCGTCTGGCTGAAGATTGGTCCATTCTTTTATGTTGTCCTCCCATCTCTTTTTTGGGACGGCCTCTTCATCGTCTGCCATGCACCTCTCCGTGGAGGATTGTATTTGCAAGACATTTGATCTCGATATGTGACCGTATCAAGCCAGTTTCCTTCTTTTGACAGTTGCCGAGGTCCTCAAAAGGCCCTATTGCTGTTGTAATTCTATCTCGTATTTCCTCATTTGTAACTCGATCTTTGTATGTGATGTTTAAAAGTCTTCTGAAACTGAAACATCTCATCTCCAAGGCCTGTATCTTTCGTTGAAGGTCAGCTGTAACTGTCCATGTCTCACAAACATAGAGGAATATTGACAGGACCAGTGTACGCATTGATCTGATTTTCGTGCATAGTGCTAACTGTTTATCTTGCCAGATTTTGTTAAGCCGTGCAAGCGCCGCTATTGTCTGTGCTATTCTGGCCAACACCTCACATTTTGATCCTTCATCACTGACAATCGACCGTAGATATTTAAAACGGTCAACCACTTCGAGTTCCTGACCATTAGCTTTTATCCTGCTGTTGAAGCCCTCGGCGTTGTTGGTAATTAATTTGGTTTTTTCCAGCGTTTGTCTCCATACCATAGTCAAGAGCTGTTTCATCGAGCCTTCTTACCCATTCCTGGAGTTCTGCTTCTGAACCCGCCAACCCGTCGATAGAGCGTATAGTTTACTAAAAAAAATATCATGGAACGTGAAAAGTTGCTGTTTGAGATGGATAGTTTTTTATCAAATTATGAAACCGATGCAGAAATGTTCGATAAATCAAACACTATTGATGAAGGGGGCATTGCCCCCCGTCCGTCAAGCTTTTTTCAAGATATGTAGAAAATGCAAGCAAAATGATAAAGAAAACATGTAAATGAATTGTCAATAAGTGGCGAATGCACAAAAAAAAAAATTGTAAATAAGCTATGGAAAGTGGAGTTATTATTTTCATTTATGAGGGATCAAGATTTCGAGCAGCGCATGAGCTGCAGTGGTCAGCGACACATAACTGACTGCTTGCGTCAGGGCCAGCGAACCAGAGCTGCCAAGACCCTTTCTACACCTGCATGCGGTGATCCTGGATAACAGGCTGCAGCAGGGCAGACTGGCTAAGGAGAAGGGATCGAAGAGGGAATGCTAACCCAGTACTAAAAACATACTTGCTGAAGTCGGATGTGTTGGACCGAAAGGTGCAAATATCGCAGTCAAGCTGTAAACTAGACGCAACGCATTATGTTCTCTGGATTACATTCTGCTACTTAGGCCCTTTCAGGGTTTGGTATCGGGAAATTGAGAACGAACGAAGCCAAGCCAAGCCAAGCCAATTTTCATTTATAACATGCAACCTGGCATGAGAAATAATTTTACAATGAATTTTCAAAATTGTGATATTTTCTGTTATTGTGAATATCTTGGTGGCCGCAGTTTAAAATTGTCTAAATTGTATTTCTTACGCTTAAATTAGAAAAATGTGAAATTGTGTGATTTCTAAAATGGATTACCTTCATTATCCGAGACCAAGATACCAATTGTACAATATACAACTGGACCTCGATAAGTTCATATTTTGATTTTACTGTTTTGTTGTGTTTTAAATTAACATTATTGATTTTTAATCTATACTAATTGCATGTATTTTATTATTAATACACAAATTGTCAGTTATATTTCCCTATCCTCTACACGTCATTTTGATATATGAGACGTGTTCAAATGAAACAGGACCAAACTGCAACAAGTGAACATATGTACGATGCGCATGATAACGCACTTCTGGTGTAACAGCACAAACCAACCGTCAAGTTTACAAAATTTAATTATCCTTCGACTCATATTTTCCTCAGCAGACAGTTGAAAACATAGTGGACGTGATACGGAATCCGCCAAGAGTTGATCAGCGAGCGGTGATTCGGTTATTAACAGCTGAAGGATGTCGACCAGCTGACATTCATCGCAGAATGTAGGCAGTTTATGGTGAAACAAATTTGGCAAACGTTAGCTCCAGCGATGGTCCACTCGAATTGCTGCATCAATTTTGGCGATGGCATGTTCTGACGCAACAAAATGTGCATGACCTGGTCTCGGAAAATCATTCGTTAAGTCATGTCTTCTTTAAACATCGTTGTCCAGTTCTTCACTGTTGTCTTCGACACACTTTTGTCCCCATACACTGCCTGCATTCTGCGATGAATGTCAACTGGTCGACATCCTTCAGATGTTAGAAACCGAATCACTGCTCGCTGATCATCACAGGACGGATTCCGTATCACACCCTCCATGTTTTCAACGGTCTGCTAAAAAAACTATGAGTTGGAGGATAATGAAATTTTGCAAACTTGACGGTTGGTTTGCGCTGTTTACACCAGAAGTGATATCATCATGTGCATCGTTCATATTTTCGCTTATTGTAGTTTGATCCGGTTTCATTTTAAGGTGAAAATTGCATAAATAAGGCTGGACTGTAAAGGGTTAAGAAAATGAAAGTCTAACATACAGACTCTAAACAGGTAAATACTAGACATTAAGGAAAACTAGATCAAACATACAGACTCTAAACAGATAAATACTGGACATTAAGGAAAACTAGATCAAACATACAGACTCTAAACAGGTAAATACTAGACATTAAGGAAAACTAGATCAAACATACAGACTCTAAACAGGTAGATACTGGACATTAAGGAAAACTAGATCAAACATTAAGGAAAACTAGATCAAACATACAGACTCTTAACAGGTAGGTACTGGACATTAAGGAAAACTAGATCAAACATACAGACTCTAAACAGATAAATACTGGACATTAAGGAAAACTAGATCAAACATACAAACTATAAACAGATAAATACTGGACATTAAGGAAAACTAGATCAAACATAAAGACTCTAAACAGGTAGATAATGGACATTAAGGAAAACTAGATCAAACATACAGACTCTAAACAGGTAAATACTGGACATTAAGGAAAACTAGATCAAACATACAGACTCTAAACAGGTAAATACTGGACATTAAGGAAAACTAGATCAAACATACAGACTCTAAACAGGTAAATACTGGACATTAAGGAAAACTAGATCAAACATACAGACTCTAAACAGGTAAATACTGGACATTAAGGAAAACTAGATCAAACATACAGACTCTAAACAGGTAAATACTAGACATTAAGGAAAACTAGATCAAACATACAGACTCTAAACAGGTAAATACTGGACATTAAGGAAAACTAGATCAAACATACAGACTCTAAACAGGTAAATACTGGACATTAAGGAAAACTAGATCAAACATACAGACTCTAAACAGGTAAATACTGGACATTAAGGAAAACTAGATCAAACATACAGACTCTAAACAGGTAAATACTGGACATTAAGGAAAACTAGATCAAACATACAGACTCTAAACAGGTAAATACTGGACATTAAGGAAAACTAGATCAAACATACAGACTCTAAACAGGTAAATACTGGACATTAAGGAAAACTAGATCAAACATACAGACTCTAAACAGGTAAATACTGGACATTAAGGAAAACTAGATCAAACATACAGACTCTAAACAGGTAAATACTGGACATTAAGGAAAACTAGATCAAACATACAGACTCTTAACAGGTAAATACTGGACATTAAGGAAAACTAGATCAAACATACAGACTCTAAACAGGTAAATACTGGACATTAAGGAAAACTAGATCAAACATACAGACTCTAAACAGGTAAATACTAGACATTAAGGAAAACTAGATCAAACATACAGACTCTAAACAGGTAAATACTGGACATTAAGGAAAACTAGATCAAACATACAGACTCTAAACAGGTAAATACTGGACATTAAGGAAAACTAGATCAAACATACAGACTCTAAACAGGTAAATACTGGACATTAAGGAAAACTAGATCAAACATACAGACTCTAAACAGGTAAATACTGGACATTAAGGAAAACTAGATCAAACATACAGACTCTAAACAGGTAAACACTGGACATTAAGGAAAACTAGATCAAACATACAGACTCTAAACAGGTAGATACTGGACATTAAGGAAAACTAGATCAAACATACAGACTCTAAACAGGTAGATACTGGACATTAAAGTGAACTAGATCAAACATACAGACTCTAAACAGGTAGATACTTAGATACTGGACATACAACAGTCAGATTGCAAACACCCAACCTTGACCTCAAACACCCAACCTTGACCTCAAATGCCCAACTTTGACCTCAAACACCCAACTTTGACCTCAGACACCCAACCTTGACCTCAAACATTCGCGAACATGTTACATCTACGTACCAAACTCTCCAGTGTTTTCCCAGATAATTTCCAGATCAGAAGGAACCAGAATGGCCAAGTCAATCAAAGCCTACAAATACCTCGAGTGCTCATCCCTGACCCAAGAAGGACTGAAGGACGTGTTCGAAGAAGTCGGGAAGGCAGCGCTTGGACGAAAAGCTCCGACCAAAGTTAAAAAACATGGCTGCTTATTAATATAATTGTGCATGATGCTATTTTTAGACCCGGTCACTGTTTACAATAACCTACCTGTGTGGAATATGAGAAAAGGAATATTTCAGAAGTGTTAGTGCAAATACAGATAAGAAAAGGTTCTTCGTCATCCTTATCACCTTGAGGTACATAGGCCATCAGTCAATCCTCGTTAAGCAGTTCTGTACACTACAACGTTCTTGTCTCTTCTTCATTTTCTTCTACTTCGTTACCACTTATCATATGTTGACTAAAATATATCTAAAGAAAGCTATTGGTATCTACATAGAGCTTGTACAAAAATGGTATCGAAGATATAAACATGCTGGAAAGGATACAAAGAAGAGCGACAAAGATGATAGTGGGATTCCAGTTATGAGGAAAGACTCAGAAAAAAACAGTGTCTAGAAGAGAGAAGAATTCGTGGTGACTTAATACAGGTTTATAAGATGATCAGAGGAATGGATAAATTAGACTATAACAAGTTTTTCAAAATACAACCACCTACAAGAGGGCGCGTGGAGCCGCGTAGCGTGCTGGCTTTGCATCTGAGTGGTCCTGGGTTCATTCTCCAGTTGAGGCGGTAATGTTTTTTCAGACCGCAATGGCCCCCGGTCGACCCAGCCTTAAATGGGTACCGGTTCAGTCCGGAAAGTAAAAGCGGTGAGGGAGAGGAGATGCTACCGCCCTCATATAGCTGAGCCTTTGAAATGTGAGATCGCTAACACCTCACACCCCTACGGCAGTAATGCTATGGGTTAATTTTATTTTACAAGAGGGCATAGCTACAAATTAACTAAAGAAAGGTTCAGATTAGATATTAGAAATACTTTTTTAGTGACAGAGTGGTGAATGCTTGGAATGCATTGCCACAAGAAGTAGTGAAGGAAAGGACAATTAATGCATCTAAGAATAAATTGGATGTGCATAGCTTTTAGAACAAGGAAATATAAATGCAACTGGTTGTATACAGACTCTGCAGAGTATTCTAAACCAGTATAAAGAAGTTAAGATGGTCACTTGTGATTTCTCTGTCCCTCGTATGTTGAACACATTTGTAGTAGAAGCTGAGCAGCCATTTTGCCAGTGCCACAGACACATTCATCTGTATGTCCTATCTTTAGTTTGTTGAACAGATGGTATCTCAGTCCGTTGTGGCCTGTACAGAGTCTAAAGATTGCTACCTGCTCACCTGTGTTGAGTTGGTAATATGCACCATTTGGTTGATGACCTGTGTGCGCTATTTAGGGATTCCGTGGCGAAGTGGTTAAGCCGTCGGCCCCGTGATCAGGTGGTGTGGGTTCAACTCCGGACTCCGCCGTCTTTTTCACAGGTGCTTGATGCGGAGTCCCCTGCATCTCGTAGTCGCCCCCTAGTCGTCTCGCCCTTGACTTGCCACTGGGGACGGGAGGCACGAGACGAGAGAGTGAGGATAAAAAGTAGCGCAGTTAATCCAAACTAAAAATAGCACTAGCAAAATAAATTATGCAATCATCGTCTACGATAGACGGCGGCCTTTGCCTTGTGTGCACTACTTCCCTCTTCTTCCTGTATCTACACATGATCAACTATTGGTCTCTTTATAAGTTACACCTTCATCAGGTTGAGGTATCTTTCTACTTTCCCTGATAGTACTGGGGAAGACAATTTCTTTCTTCTTCTTCGTTTGATCTCACACTTCCGCTATCAACCCCTGAAAATTATTTTGCAAGTAGCAGGATGTCCAGAGAACGGAATGCGTTGTTTTGTAGTTTACAGCTTGACTGCGATATTTGCACCTTTTGGTCGGACTCATCCGACTTCAGCAGGTATTTTTGGGTACTGGGTAAGCCTTCCCTCTTCGATCCCTTCTCCTTAGTCAGTCTGCCCTGCTGCAGCCTGTTATCCAGGATCACCACGTGGAGGTGTAGAAGGATCTTGGCAGCTCTGGGTTGCAGGCCATGACGCTAGCAGTCAGCTATGGGTCGCTGCTGCAGCTCATGCGCTGCTCAACGACTTGATCCCCGGGGAAGACAATGAGATATTCATTTGTTGTTCGTCTTCATTCATTCTCAATCTCCCACTACCATGACCTGACAGGGCTTTGCAGGTAACAGGATGTTGTCCGGAGAACGGAATGCGGTGTGTCGCTAGTTTACAGCTTGACTGCGACATTTACACCTTTTGGTCGACACATCCGTCATTGACAGATTCATTTGTTCATTTCTGGACAGCATAAAACAACCTTAATATTGCAATCAAAATTTTGAACACCGTGCCATTGTCATTCAATTGACATGAACTTCATGATTGCCCAGAAGGTGTTATCACATTGCAGACGGGCCACATGGCATTATAGTAGCGGCTTCAAGATGACCGCACCATTAGTGTCATACACGAAAGAGTAAACAGTGTTCTGTTTTCCGTTATTTGAGTAGCAAAGGGGTACAAATTATTGAAATCCATCAATGTAAGGTTTAGTACAGTGATGCATGCCTGTCATATTAACAAGTGTATGAGAGAAGTAGGAAGTTTTGAAACTGCGATGTTCTGTGATATATTGTTCTCAACCTCGTCAGGCATACAGAATAGAAACGCCAAAGTTGATCGTATCATGGTTAAAAATCAGTGACTGAAATGAAATAAGTTAGTCGTCCATCACAAGCGATGATTGGCTACATCATCTGATGGTTTTGTCTTGATGGTGTAACTTGCGCTGTTTTTGGATTATAGTTCGGAAGAAACTGGGCTGGTCATCAACCTCACACTCTGGTCCTGAGCTAACTTGGATCAGTGGCAAGATTTAAGTCAAGACGACTGGTGGAGATAACTCAGGACGCAGACACTCTGGTCCCGAGCTAACTTGGATCAGTGGCAAGATTTAAGTCAAGACGACTGGTGGAGATAACTCAGGATGCAGACACTGGTCCCGAGCTAACTTGGATCAGTGGCAAGATTTAAGTCAAGACGACTGGTGGAGGAGATAACTCAGGATGCAGACACTGGTCCCGAGCTAACTTGGATCAGTGGCAAGATTTAAGTCAAGACGACTGGTGGAGATAACTCAGGACGCAGACACTCTGGTCCCGAGCTAACTTGGATCAGTGGCAAGATTTAAGTCAAGACGACTGGTGGAGATAACTCAGGATGCAGACACTCTGGTCCTGAACTACCTTGGACCAGTGGTAAGATTTAAGTCAAGACGACTGGTGGAGATAACTCAGGATGCAGACACTCTGGTCCCGAGCTAACTTGGATCAGTGGCAAGATTCAAGTCAAGACGACTGGTGGAGATAACTCAGGATGCAGACACTCTGGTCCCGAGCTACCTTGGATCAGTGGCAAGATTTAAGTCAAGACGACTGGTGGAGATAACTCAGGATGCAGACACTCTGGTCCCGAGCTAACTTGGATCAGTGGCAAGATTTAAGTCAAGACGACTGGTGGAGATAACTCAGGATGCAGACACTCTGGTCCCGAGCTAACTTGGACCCATGGCAAGACGACTGGTGGAGATAACTCGGGATGCAGACTCTCTGGTGGTCCCACCTCCCTTGAGACCAGGGATTTGATCCCCCACCGTTTCCGTTCTTTGCTTTGACGAGTGCCTTACCTATCGACCACAACCACCATAGGATATCGGTCAAGATGAACATCCATGGTGTGTTCCACAAAATATTAGCACGGCAGGGGCTGTGGCAGCAAACTCGAAGTGAAAACCTTTATTTCTGAAGGCACTCATGCACTTTGTAGGCGGTGGGGTAACTTTTGTTGAAAGATGATACTTGTGTGCTGGTTTTTGTTAAAAACTGAACTTTTTTTTTAGAAAGTTCTTAAAAATGTGAAACCCTTTTGTACTTTAGGGGTGTTTTTTAGAGTTTTCTGTCTTCTCCACAACTAGTACAGTGTGCAAATCTTTAGAGTTGGAGATCCTTCTACCGTAAAAGTTTTATTGATTATATTATGTGAACAGTGGTACCGTAGTCAAGTACACATAAAATAATAAACTTCTATGGTACAAGACGGCTTTTTTTTCATGGCAGCATGTCACTGATACCTCGCTTTATACTGGGTAGGCTAAATTATAGGAGCACAGAGTGTAGCCATTCTATGATGAAGCACCCGTCATGTTACAGAAATACCACCGAGGCTTTCAGAAGCAGGAAATGTTACAGAAATGTCACCACAGCTATCAGAAGCAGGAAATACCACCTAGTCAATCAGATGCAGGAAATGTTACAGAAATGTCACCTAGTCAATCAGAAGCAGGAAATGTTACAGAAATACCACCTAGTCAATCAGATGCAGAAAATGTTACAGAAATGCCACCTAGTCAATCAGAAGCAGGAAATGTTACAGAAATGCCACCTAGTCTATCATGAACAGGAATGTACCACAATAAAAAAAAAATTACCAAGCCAGTATCCGTTGACTCCTATCCATCCATGCCATGTTACTAAACTGTTCAACATTCACTCCGGTGTTCGTCCAAAAAAGAATGTTTGATGTTGCATTGTACTTTACATTGAGGCAGCCATACCTGTGCCTTTTGGGCCAGACACATCCGATTTCAGCCCAGCATTTTAAAGGACCAGGTTTGCCTTCCCTCTTCGATCCCTAATCTCTTAGTCAGGCTGCATGGTTGCAGTCTGTTTCCAGGGCCGCCACATGGATGCAGAATAGCATCTTAATCAGGTATAGGTCACTGACCCTTCTTCCTCAAACTTCTGCTACCGAGCCCTGAAAAGGGCTTTGCAAGTAGCAGGATATATTCCAGAGAACGGAATGCGTCGTGTCGTAGTTAACAGGATTGGCTGGGATATTTGCACCTTTCGGTCCAATACATCCGACTTCAGCAGGCATTTTTGGGTACCGGGTTAGTCTTCCCTCTTCAACCTCTTCTCCTTAGTCAGCCTGCTCTGTTGTCCAGGATCACGGTGTGCGGATGTAGAAGGGATTGGTAGCTCTAGTTCGCTGACCTTGACGCTAGCAACCCAGCCTTGGGTCACTGACCGCTGCAGCTCATGCACTGCTCAGCTCTGGTTCGCTGACCCCGACAGCCAACCTTGGGTCGCTGCAGCCCAGCTCTGGTTTGCTGACCCCGACAGCCAGCCTTGGGTCGCTGCAGCTCATGCACTGCCCAGCTCTGGTTTGCTGACCCCGACAGTCAGCCTTGGGTCACTGCAGCTCATGCACTGTCCAGCTCTGGTTCTCTTACCCCGACAGTCAGCCATGGGTCACTGCAGCCCAGCTCTCTTACCCCGACAGCTAGCCTTGGGTCACTGCAGCTCATGCACTGTCCAGCTCTGGTTCTCTTACCCTGACAGTCAGCCTTGGGTCGCTGCAGCTCATGCACTGCCCAGCTCTGGTTCTTTTACCCTGACAGCCAGCCTTGGGTCGCTGCAGCTCATGCACTGCCCAGCTCTGGTTCTCTTACCCTGACAGCCAGCCTTGGGTCACTGCAGCTCATGCACTGCCCAGCTCTGGTTCGCTGACCCCGACAGCCAGTCTTGGGTCGCTGCAGCTCATGCACTGCCCAGCTCTGGTTTGCTGACCCCGACAGTCAGCCTTGGGTCGCTGCAGCCTAGCTCTGGTTCTCTGACCCTGACAGCCAGCCTTGGGTCGCTGTGGCTCATTCACTGCCCAGCTCTGGTTCTCTGACCCTGACAGCCAGCCTTGGGTCGCTGCGGCTCATTCACTGTGCTGCATCTTAGGCTCTGGTCAGCATCCAATATTTTTGTCTCCCTCATCCCCATTGAGTGGTGTAATTTAGTCCGATCAATAACCCGCATTAAGTCGAGGACTGTTTAGTAGAGAATTCTAACATGAAAATGGAAGTTACAGAAAATAAATCCAATCCAATAAATTTGTTATTCATATATTTTCTTACTACATATCTTCTCACGTTCATTCATAACTATCCCAATTTTTTACAAATAAAAATGGTGTATTTAAATAACTTGCTTCTAGCGATTCTGTCTGATTTTGTTGTCTTGTTTGGTTATGGTTAATGTCACCATCAGCAGCATCATTTATACCATTATTATATCTTAAGTCGTATTTTATATACGGGGTGTGTTCAAATGAAACCGGAACAAACTGCAACAAGTGAACTCGTCTGGTGTAAACAGCACATTTGTCAAGTTTGCAAAATTTCATTATTCTCCGACTCAGTTTCTTCTGCAGACCGTTGAAAACATGGCAGGTGTGATATGGAATCCACCCAGAGTTGATCAGCGATTCGGTTTCTGATGTCGACCAGTTGACATTCATCGCAGAATGCAGGCAGTGTATAGTAACAAAAGTGTGTTGAAGACAACAGTGAAGAACTGGACAACAATGTTTAAAGAAGGGTGTGAGTTAACGAAAGATCTTCCGAGACCAGGTCAGTCGCATATTGTTGCGTCAGAAGATGCCATCACCAAAATTGATGCAGCAATTCGAGTGGACCATCACCGGAGCTTACGTTCGCCACTCCTTTGTCATCATCATCATTTATACCATTATAATATTTTAGATGTGTACAGGTGTGGAGTACTTATCGTAGAGGGGATATAGACATGCTGGAAAGGATACAAAGAAGAGTGACAAAACTGAGAATGGGATTCCAGAATTACAGTTATGAGGAAAGACTCAGAAAAACCGGCCTGCAGTGTCTAGAAGAGAGAAGAATACGAGGTGACTTAATACAGGTTTATAAGATGATCAGGAAAAGATAAATTAGACTATAACTATTTTTTTTCAAAATGCAACCACCTACAAGAACAAGAAGGCATAGCTATAAATTAACTAAAAAGATGTTAGGAAATTTTTTTTTTTTAGTCAGTGAATGGTGAATGTTTTGAATGCATTACCACAGGAGATAGTGGAGGCAGGGACAATTAATGGACTTAGGAATAAATTGGATGTGCATAGATTTTAGAGGAAGGTAATGTAAATTAAATTGGATGTATGCAGAGACTTAGTAACCAGTACAAAGACGTAAAGATTTTTATTTGACGGTCTACTGATATTTGTTTTTTTGAGTAGAGAAATAAATGAATAAAGAATTTGTTGGTTTTATTGATTTTGTTGTATTTGTTTTAGTCTCTAAGACCCAAACAAAAAAATTTAGGTGATAGTGTTGAAAAAACGTTACACAGACTCTCCCAGTTCCACTGAAGAAAAATTGTCGACAACGGATTACTGATGTTTGCAGTAATATCTATCACTTCGACTATAAACGTAATTATTGTATCTAAATAAAAAATCTAAATAGATCTAGCTCAGAATAATTCGATACAGGAACTTGACTCCCCCATTCTAAAAAATCGGTTCATCTTCAAAACCAAGAAATCATTTTCAAATGCATGAAACTAATGTGTCTCGAAGAGAGAAGAATTCGTGGTGACTTAATACAGGTTTATAAGATGATCAGAGGAATCGATAAATTAAGACTATAACAAGTTTTTTAAAATACAGCCACCCACAATAACACGAGGGCATAGCTACAAGCTGACTAAAGAGAGGTCCAGGTTAGATATTAGGAAATATTTTTTTAGTCGGAGAGTGGTGTCTGCTTGGAATGCATTGCCAGGGGAGGCAGTGGAGGCAGGGACAGTTAATGCATTTAAGAATAAACTGGATGCGCATAGATTTTAGAGCAAGGTGATGTAAATGTAACTGGTTGTATACAGACTCTGCAGGGTCTTCTAAACCAGTATAAAGACGTTAAGTTAAGTCCCTGATCGCCATTGCTGGTAACTAACCATACATTATGGAAGAAGGAACTCTCTACAATTAAAGAACAGTATTGTTCAGACTACTACTACGTAGGATTTCTTTTTAAGTTTGATTAGAACGGCCGATCGCTATGGAACGGCAATGTCAGTTGACCAGACTTGTCATGCGGGGCTCGATTTACATGGCGTCAGTCTGCTAGACTCGATTAAGTTGTATGTGCTGAGTGCGAAGCAGAGGAAATTGTGCTTTGATGCCCTTTTTTCAGATTTTGAAGTCACCTATAAAATAATAAATGATCCTTAACTTAACTTAACGTCTTTATACTGGTTTAGAAGACCCTGCAGAGTCTGTATACAACCAGTTACATTTACATCACCTTGCTCTAAAATCTATGCGCATCCATTTTATTCTTAAACGCATTAACTGTCCCTGCCTCCACCACCTCCCCTGGCAATGCATTCCAAGCAGACACCACTCTCTGACTAAAAAAATATTTCCTAATATCTAACCTGGATCCGCGCTGGCATAAGCTTTCATGGTTATATCTGTTAGGCAGACATTAAAGAATGTGGTGAAGTTTGTAGTTGTTATGGATCCAACAGCATCCGGGCTCTTGCTCTACAGCCCAGTGCCATGTAATGGTATCTGCACGAGTTTATCAGCTGTTGACAAAGTGTTCCATGTATCTGGCCACAGAGGAAGAAGCATTTTTCTAAATTCATTGAGTGCTGAGCACTCAAAAAGATGATCAATGGTTTCATATGGGTGTGTACACAGCTGGCACTCAGGAGTGTGTTGTGGTTTGATTCTGTTCAGGTGTTTTTTGTTCTTTTTTTTGCGTTCACCTTATTTCTCTATTCCCCAAGGCGGGTGTGCGGTTGCACTGTGGCCTTTATTTTGCGCCTGTCGGCCAAGTGCATCCGACTTCAGCATGCATTTTATGTAAGGGTCTGCTTCCTCCTGCATTTTCCAAGGGTTTGCTTCCCCAGGGTAACGGCCGGTACTGTGATGGGGATCGAACCCAGCACCTTCAGATTGTGAGCCGTGCCCTGTTCAGGTGTTCGTTTAGTGGAATGTGTTGGGTTCTCAGTCTGAAAATGGTACTCTGATCCTTCCTTGTGAGTTGATTTACACTGTCATTTGGACTTGGGCTTGCCATATGTCTGTAGACCTTCCTCAGCTAGAAATGGTACTCTGATACTTCCTTGTGAGTTGATTTACACTGTCATTTGGACTGGGGATAGCCGTATGTCTGTAGACCTCCCTTCCCGTGTTTCCCATGGTCCATCTGTTCAGCTAAGTTTCGTTGTTTGCTGATCTTATGAGCAGTTTGTAAAGTTGTTTCTGTTCTTGTCTTGATACCTACTTTGCTAGTCTGTCTGCCTTGTCTGGTGTATTTGATCATCCAGGGATCCACTGCAGAACTTTTTTGACTGCACCGGAAGTATTTTTTTGTTGTTTGTTTGCGTTCGCCTTATTTTTCTATTCCCCAAGGCGGTGTGCGTTGCGCTAAGGTTTTTATTTTGCGCCTGTCAGCTCAGTACATCCGACTTCCTCATGCATTTTATGTAAGGGTTTGCTTCCTCGGGGTAACGGCCGGTGCTGTGATAGGGATCGAACCCAGCACCTTCAGATTGTGAGCTGTGTCACTTAACCACTAGCCCTCTCCGTCCCCACAACACTGAAAGTGATAATGTGGTCAATGTCTAGAGATGAGGTGTCATGTTGATTTATTTAGTGCGAGGAAAGTTGGACTTCAAGAAATGATTTATTATTTGATCAGACTGACGATCACGTTTGTGGATAGCACACTTATATTTAACACACGTTCGATTCAGACTTTGACTCAACACACGTTCGATTCGGACTTTTGACTCAACACATGTTCGATTCGGACTTTGACTGGAACACAACAGACAGACTCTAGTAAGGCTATCAAGAAATGTTAAGCATAAATATTCATGACATAGCAAGTTTAATCTTTTTTTTATTGAGGCCATATTTTCTCTAGCAAGGTCATGGATTAATCCTCGACCGAATGAAACCCCAAGCAGAGAACATCATTCCTGTGGAGCAAGCAGGGTTCAGACGGGGAAGAAGCACTACATTACAGATATTTAATTGAAGACTTAATTCAACTAATGAATTTTATTTTGAAAATAACTATTTGACATATGCATTATCCACCTTGGACTGTAAGATGAGCATCTAGAAAATTAGGCTAGACTGCAAAGAGTTAATGTCTATGTTTGTTTTCCAACTATATTTAGACCAATTTAAAAACAAATGTGCAGATGTCTTATATTCTTATCCAAGTTTTATTCTCCTTTATCAGAAATTAAAATGGGCAATCATGTAGCAGCCGCAGAAAATGGCTTCAAGAATTGGCCCGCGAGTTTGGGGACTCCCACTGCAAATTATCTTTGACTCGTATCACTGCGCCAGCGGTGAACCTGAGCTGACTATCAACTTGTATCACAGGCTCAGCGGCCATCATCGGCAGACGCTCAACTTGCGACCAATCACTAGTAGTTCTCTGTTTTCATATCGTTTAGTCCGAGGTCCTCGTTTTGGTCCCAGGAACGTAGGTAGTAGGTGACGGTCAGCTGTGGGTCAGGGTCAGGTGCATGCAGACTCTGTGGTAAGACAAACAGAGAAACCAGGTTAAATATGCTGTCAATCAAGCCAGTTCTTCTTCTTTTACGATTACCCTCAAAAGGACACTGCGGTGTAGTTTACAGCGAAGCTGCGATATCTGCACCTTTTGGCTCGACGCTAATGATTTCAGCAAGGTATTTTTGGGACTCCAGGAGCGTACTCCAAGCTATCTCAAGCCCCAAACAAGATAGACTCCAGGAGTGTACTCCAAGCCATCTCAAGCCCCAAACAAGATAGACTCCAGGAGTGTACTCCAAGCCATCTCGTCCCAAACAAGATAGACTCCAGGAGCATACTCCAAGCCATCTCAAGCCCCAAACAAGATAGACTCCAGGAGCATACTCCAAGCCCCAAACAAGATAGACTCCTGGAGCATACTCCAAGCCATCTCAAGCCCCAAACAAGATAGACTCCAGGAGCATACTCCAAGCCATCTCAAGCCCCAAACAAGATAGACTCCAGGAGCATACTCCAAGCCATCTCAAGCCCCAAACAAGATAGACTCCAGGAGCGTACTCCAAGCCATCTCAAGCCCCAAACAAGATAGACTCCAGAAGTGTACTCCAAACCATCTCAAGTCCCAAACAAGATAGACTCCAGGAGTGTACTCTAAGCCCCAAACAAAATAGACTCCAAGAGTGTACTCCAAGCCATCTCAAGCCCCAAATAAGATAGACTCCAGGAGTGTACTCCAAGCCATCTCAAGCCCCAAACAAGATAGACTCCAGGAGTGTACTCCAAGCCATCTTAAGTCCCAAACAAGATAGACTCTCCCACGAAATAAAATATAGCACCGGGTTGCTGTCCAAAAAACAGATTTAGTCCTACAATTGATCCCGGCCCATTGTGGGATCTTTAGAAATGAGAGGGCAGATAAGCCCACAAAAGCTGGAAGTGGTGGCACTCAGAATCGCATCCACAGAGCTATAAAGAAGCAAAGATACTCATCAAACGATCCACAAGGACGGAATGGAGAGATCAACACAAAGAACACAAGCCAGAAAACTACAGCATAGACAAACTTGCCAGAGATCGGCAGACACAGAACGGGACACTGCAGACTCAAAACCCACCTCTACAGAATGAGCCTTAGACACACTGCCACATGCGATTCCAGAGCACCAAAGCAAACACCAGAACATATTCTGCAGGACTGCCCCACTTATGCAGACCAAAGAGAGGCAGTCTGGCCCAGGTAAGTGACCATCCTCGAAAAGCTGTGGGGGACCGGCAAAAGTATTTCATAATTGTTCAAAATGTTTTGCCCGGACATCGGCTAACAGCTGGCACGTTTCTATTTTCATCTGTCAAAGGACTTCAGAGTTTATTGTTTGTCTCCGCCAGACTAGGTGCCAACCTCACCTCCCTAGAGACAAAGGAATGCTTGAAACTTGCAGGATTCAAACCAATTCCCATTTTGCACTTAAATCGTTTGTGTTTTGTTTTTACAGGCCATACTTGCCAGTTATAGCAACACCCCCCCCCCCCCCCCCCCAAATGAACGTAATTTAAAACAAAATCATTCATAACAAATGCAGCAGACCCCTCAACAAATTCTACGGACCCCAAATGGGGGTGTGTACCACTGACCTGAATAAAACTATTTCCTGCAGGGTCGTCCAGTATAAAGTGGCAACCTTTCATCCTGCCCTCTAAAATCTGAGGAGAAAACGACAAAAAAAAACATTAAAAATTACAAATTTATAACAACGATCCTAAAATAAATACCAATTTTTAACAATGATCCTAAATTAAATGAAACAAAACTGACAGCTTGAACATATTAACCTTTACTACTCTAGATCAGTGGGCCACATCCCAGACAGGCTGAGTATATTTCAAAAACCAAGCAAAACCAGACTCCCAGGACTCAGCCAAGAAACTGAAACGAAGAGACCCGAGTTTGATCCTCAAGCTGAGAACAGGCCATGCCCCTCTCAACAAACATCTGAATAGATTAGACCCACTACGTGAACCAAACTGCAGATTCTGCCACGGCCACGAGGAGTCAGTCAAGCACCTCCTGACTTTGTGCCCAAGGCTGGCTGATCTGTGGAACCAGCTGCTCCCACCACACGTCACCATACACTCTACACATCACTACAACAATTGAGGAGGACGTCTGCTTTTGTTCGGGAGGCATTGGGCCGTCAAGAGCTGCCAGCTCACAGCTAAAGGGATTATATCCTCATCATCACTCTGAATAAAAAAAGTACGGAACCCCCCCCCCCCCCCCCCCTCCCCCGAACACTGAATAATTTTTCAGCACATCACGGGTGGTCTCGATGTAAGGTGTCCGCCTCGAGTGCCATGTCCGCCTCGAGTGCCAGAGGTCGAATCTCAGAGGAGACCGTGATTTTTTCATGCAGATCTTCTGATAAAAATTCCCCTGATCTCTGGTTAGTGAGATCGGACCCCTGATCTCTGGGTAGTGAGATAGGACCCCTCATCTGGGTTGTGAGACCGGACTCCTGAGTAGTGAGATCGGACTCCCGTGTTGTGTCGAGCAAGTTCAAAATACCATAGCAGTTGGGGTCTAATGTCTCGCAGCGCAAGCACTAAAGGTTAAATCAACTGACAGTTTGGACATGTTATCATTTAACTCTGTACAGCCCAGCCAAATTTATTACATTTAGTCTTAGTAAACAAATCAAATAGGTTGGACTACAAATGGTTAAAACAAATCAAATCAATTAAGCTGGACTGAACTGTAAAGGGTTAATAATAATGAAACTCATAGATGAACAGTTTTACCACGCCGCAGTCAAAACCATTTTGAGACACTCGACCTTCATTTTTTTAAATCCACGAAAAACCAAACATGAAGACAGTACAAATAGCCATTTTTTACTTGGAACTGCGCGGCCTCGTGGTTAAATGACACGGCTCACAATCCAAAGGTGCTGGGTTCGATCCCCATCACAGCACAGGCCGTTACCCTGGGGAAGCAAACCTTTAGAAAAATGCAGGAGGAAACAGACACTAACCTAAAATGCGTGCTGAAGTCGAATGCACTGGGCCGATAGGTGCAAAATAGAAACATAGTGCAACGCAAACAGCCTTCAGGAAAAGAGAAATGCGGCAAACGCACAAAAAAATTTTTAAAAAAAAAACTGCTGGTAAAAATGTTATACGTTAGACTACAAATGAATTTTTTGAGAAAAGTGAAGTAGGTAATTGTAAAAGATCTTGGTCAGGTAGATTTTGTTTATTTCGTTTGTTTCGATGTAATAAATACGTTTGAATTGGAAACTAACAGTTGAGCTGATACAGAAAGGTTACAAGGCTTTCAAAGTAACTTACCATTGTCAAATATGAGGTTTGGAAAAAATATGAACAATTTTTGCAGAGGGCTAAAGATTTTAACCTATTTGGACAATTTTAACCTTTAGCACTCAGAGTACCATCTGACACAGCCAAACTTGGCTCTAATTTTTTGTTTTTGGTGTGTTTTTGAGTAAGCACGGAGAAACTGCCAATAACCATTTTTTACTGCTGAATGCGTCATGTCCACCTAAATAGGCTTTTTGCCAGTAAAAGTATTGCTTGTTAGATTACAAATGGATTTTGAACGATTTATCTTTTTATAACGCTGATTGGAGCCGGCCGATTGTTGGGGAAAGGGGAAGTAGATTGTTGGGAAAGATCTTTATCGCATAGATCTATTTATTTTGTTTGTTTAGATGTAATAACTACGTTTGAATTGGAAACTAACAGTTGTGCCGATATTATAAACACAGTATCGATACATTGTTGTGGTTTCCATGGATTTCTATCGGAGCGACTAGGCCTAACGGGAATGTCCAAACATTTTTTTTCAAATAAATTTTCACATTAATCTTCTTGTATCTCAGAAACTAACGAACACACAACAAAAACAATAACACCAACAACTTCTTTATTCATGTATGTCTCTACACACGAGAAAATCATATTTATTGACCAACAAAAAGAAAAGTGGAAACCTTTGAAAGTCAACTACCATAGCCAAATATCAAGTTGCGAACATTTTTCAAAAACTTAGTGCAGTGTGCTAAAGGTTTAATTCTTCTTCTTCTTCTTCGTACGCAGTCAGACAGTAACCATTATTTTTTCAAAAAAAGCGGTGGTCATCCTGAGGCTGTCGCCACTGCCATAGAGCTTGTCTTGCAGTTCCACTGGTGATGGCCACATCTGCTCTCTCTGATCCTCGTATGTCGGGCAGTTCTGCAGCAGATGTTCAGCGGTCATTTTACCGGTACCGCACGGGCATTCGTCGGTACCACCTATCTTTAATTTGTTGAATAGGTGGTACCTCAGTCTATTGTGGCCAGTGCGAAGTCTGAAGACCACGACCTGCTCTCTTCTGTTCAACTGGTAATAGGCATCGTTTTTGGTGTAACCAGTATGTTCGGTTTCCCATTTGGTCATGTACCTGGCTTTGATAAGCCGTTTTGACTCTTCGTACGTCATACTGGTATCTGTTTGTGGTAGTCTTGCACCTTCTTTTGCCAGTCTGTCTGCCTCCTCGTTGCCTTGGATGTTGCAGTGTGATGGGACCCACTGTACCACTACCCTTTTTGGTGCGGACTGCTGGCACAGTTGGCAGAGTGCTGCTCTTAAGTCATTAAGCTCAGTGTTTTTCTGGCTTTTTAGCGATGTGACTACGGCCAGAGCATCTGTAAGCAGGACTATATGGCTCTCATTTTTAAAGGTTTAACTCAACGAATGAATTTTATTTTGAAAATAAAAACTGTTTGACATACGGAATTACAGCATCTGCCTTGGACTGTAAGACGAGCATCTAGCAAATTAGGCTAGACCGCAAAGAGTTAATGCCTAAGTTTAATTCATTAAAATAAAATGAAACTCGCAAAAGAAGTTTATAATTAAATCGAATGAAACATCAACGACTTACATCATCAATTCTGCCGCAGAAATCGTCCAGCTTGACATGCATGCCAGGTTGGGACGAGTCTCCACGGAAGAAAGGGTTGCATTCCTTCAGCTGTTCGAGGTAATACAGAACAGGAAGTCAAACAGATCAGCAAGGCTGCTTAAGAGTATTTATTGGATTGTTTATTGGATTTGATATCTCTGTCATTCGCTCTGATATCTGTCACACACTTCTATCTCTCATCACCCACTCTTCCATCTCTCATCACCCACTCTTCTATCTCATCACCCACTCTTCCATCTCTCATCACCCACTCTTCCATCTCATCACCCACTCTTCCATCTCATCACCCACTCTTCTATCTCTCATCACCCACTCTTCCATCTCATCCCCCACTCTTCCATCTCTCATCACCCACTCTTCCATCTCATCATCCACTCTTCCATCTCTCATCCCCCACTCTTCCACCTCATCACCCACTCTTCCATCTCATCACCCACTCTTCCTTCTCATCATCCACTCTTCCATCTCTCATCACCCACTCTTCTATCTCATCACCCACTCTTCCATCTCATCACCAACTCTTCCATCTCATCACCCACTCTTCCATCTCTCATCACCCACTCTTCCATCTCTCATCACCCACTCTTCCATCTCTCATCCCCCACTCTTCCATCTCATCGCCCACTCTTCCATCTCATCACCCACTCTTCCATCTCTCATCACCAACTCTTCCATCTCATCACCCACTCTTCCATCTCATCACCCACTCTTCCATCTCATCACCCACTCGTCCATCTCATCACCCACTCTTCCATCTCATCCCCCACTCTTCCATCTCATCACCCACTCTTCCATCTCATCATCCACTCTTCCATCTCATCACCCACTCTTCCATCTCATCATCCACCTCTCATCACCCACTCTTCTATCTCATCACCCACTCTTCCATCTCTCATCACCCACTCTTCCATCTCATCACCCACTCTTCCATCTCTCATCACCCACTCTTCCATCTCTCATCACCCACTCTTCCATCTCTCATCCCCCACTCTTCCATCTCATCACCCACTCTTCCATCTCTCATCATCCACTCTTCCATCTCATCACCAACTCTTCCATCTCATCACCCACTCTTCCATCTCATCACCAACTCTTCCATCTCATCACCCACTCTTCCATCTCATCACCCACTCTTCCATCTCATCATGCACTCTTCCATCTCTCATCACCCACTCTTCCATCTCATCACCCACTCTTCCATCTCATCATGCACTCTTCCATCTCTCATCACCAACTCTTCCATCTCATCACCCACTCTTCCATCTCATCACCAACTCTTCCATCTCATCACCCACTCTTCCATCTCTCATCACCCACTCTTCCATCTCATCACCCACTCTTCCATCTCTCATCACCCACTCTTCCATCTCCTCACCAACTCTTCCATCTCATCACCCACTCTTCCATCTCATCACCAACTCTTCCATCTCATCACCCACTCTTCCATCTCTCATCACCCACTCTTCCATCTCTCATCACCCACTCTTCCATCTCTCATCCCCCACTCTTCCACCTCATCACCCACTCTTCCATCTCATCACCCACTCTTCCTTCTCATCATCCACTCTTCCATCTCTCATCACCCACTCTTCTATCTCATCACCCACTCTTCCATCTCATCACCAACTCTTCCATCTCATCACCCACTCTTCCATCTCTCATCACCCACTCTTCCATCTCTCATCACCCACTCTTCCATCTCTCATCCCCCACTCTTCCATCTCATCGCCCACTCTTCCATCTCATCACCCACTCTTCCATCTCTCATCACCAACTCTTCCATCTCATCACCCACTCTTCCATCTCATCACCCACTCGTCCATCTCATCACCCACTCGTCCATCTCATCACCCACTCTTCCATCTCATCCCCCACTCTTCCACCTCATCACCCACTCTTCCATCTCATCATCCACTCTTCCATCTCATCATCCACCTCTCATCACCCACTCTTCTATCTCATCACCCACTCTTCCATCTCTCATCACCCACTCTTCCATCTCATCACCCACTCTTCCATCTCTCATCACCCACTCTTCCATCTCTCATCACCCACTCTTCCATCTCTCATCCCCCACTCTTCCATCTCATCACCCACTCTTCCATCTCTCATCATCCACTCTTCCATCTCATCACCAACTCTTCCATCTCATCACCCACTCTTCCATCTCATCACCAACTCTTCCATCTCATCACCCACTCTTCCATCTCATCACCCACTCTTCCATCTCATCATGCACTCTTCCATCTCTCATCACCCACTCTTCCATCTCATCACCCACTCTTCCATCTCATCATGCACTCTTCCATCTCTCATCACCAACTCTTCCATCTCATCACCCACTCTTCCATCTCATCACCAACTCTTCCATCTCATCACCCACTCTTCCATCTCTCATCACCCACTCTTCCATCTCATCACCCACTCTTCCATCTCATCATGCACTCTTCCATCTCTCATCACCCACTCTTCCATCTCATCACCAACTCTTCCATCTCATCACCCACTCTTCCATCTCATCACCAACTCTTCCATCTCATCACCCACTCTTCCATCTCTCATCCCCCACTCTTCCATCTCATCACCCACTCTTCCATCTCTCATCACCCACTCTTCCATCTCAACACCCACTCTTCCATCTCTCATCCCCCACTCTTCCATCTCATCACCCACTCTTCCATCTCTCATCACCCACTCTTCCATCTCTCACCCCCCACTCTTCCATCTCATCATCCACTCTTCCATCTCTCATCACCCACTCTTCCATCTCTCATCACCCACTCGTCTATCTCTCATCCCCCCCTCTTCCATCTCTCATCCCCCACTCTTCCATCTCTCATCACCCACTCTTCCATCTCTCATCCCCCACTCTTCCATCTCTCATCACCCACTCTTCCATCTCATCACCCACTCTTCTATCTCTCATCACCCACTCTTCCATCTCATCACCCACTCTTCCATCTCTCATCACCCACTCTTCCATCTCTCATCACCCACTCTTCCATCTCTCATCCCCCACTCTTCTATCTCTGTCACATGGCCAGTTACACTCGTTCTATGGTCAGACAGTCAGACTTAACATTTCCTTTGATATTACAGTACGATGGTAACCGCTGTATCATTGCTCGCTTGAAGCCGTGAGCCATTTTCACCCAGGCTGGCCTAAATTCACTCAGTCTTCTTGTGGATGTGGGCGCCTTTACGGCCAGAGTGCATCAATATCTGACAGTGCATCAGTTAGTATCACGATTTGAGTGTTGTTTTATGCCTGACTGCATTTTCTTCTGCATCGATCAACTGACGCGATGTTTCTAGTCCGGTGAGGTTCACAAAGGAGACTGAACATTCCAGGTCTTCAACTCCACGATGGCACGTGGCAGTGTGTCTGAGACCTATTCTGTGGAGGTGGGCCTTGAGTCTACAATGTCCCGTTCTGAGTGTGATGATCTTTGTCTGCCCATCTCTGCCAAGTTTGTCTATGCTGTCATTTTCTGGCTTGTATTCCTTGTGCTGGTCTCTCCATTCTGTCCTCATGGAACGTTTGATGAGTGTCTTTGCTTGACTGCGTCAGTCAATATCAGGATTTTCCCAAGCATATAGTACTTGGAACACACACTAAAACCCAGGGAAGCAATCTCGCAGAAACAGATAACTAACATTAAACAAATTTGTAAAAAACAGTAAAACAGTTGTATGGTAGAATATACCTGAGACTTGATGTCCAGCAGAAGACCCTCCACAGTTGTGAACTTCCCTCCCAGTGTTCCCATCTCCATCTCAAAGTCCAGCTCGGGGATTCTAACACTAGCAGTTTCGCTCTGTGAGCAAATGGTATTGGGTCATTAAGGTTAAGTGATCAATGAAATTATTACGGTTAAGTGATCAATGAAATGATTAAGGTTAAGTGATCAATGAAATCATTAAGGTTAAGTGATCAATGAAATCATTTCGGTTAAGTGATCAATGAAATCATTACGGTTAAGTGATCAATGAAATGATTACGGTTAAGTGATCAATGAAATGATTAAGGTTAAGTGATCAATGAAATCATTAAGGTTAAATGATCAATGAAATCATTAAGGTTAAGTGATCAATGAAATCATTAAGGTTAAGTGATCAATGAAGTCATTACGGTTATCTTATCAATGAAATCATTAAAATTATATAATAAACAAAATCATCAAGGTTACATGATCAATAGCATATTTAAGTAACATAATTATGTCATCAATATTTTATGATCAATTACATCATCAAAGTTACATGATGAATATAGGCTGTAGCAAGTTGTCGGCAGACAGGTGACCAGGTAAGACAGACACGTGGCAACAGATTGAAGACAGCCAGGTGACTCAGTTAACACTTTCCGGTTCAGCGAGCAATTTTAAACTGATGAAATAGGTTAAACTGATGGGTGGTCTGGGAAGGGTTAAACTGATGGGTGGTCTGGGAAGGGTTAAAGTGCTGACTGGACTGGGAAGGGTTAAACTGCTGACTGGACTGGGAAGGGTTAAACTGATGGATGGACTGAGAAGGGTTAAACTGATGGCTAGACTGGGAAGGGTTAAAGTGCTGACTGGACTGGGAAGGGTTAAACTGCTGACTGGACTGGGAAGGGTTAAAGTGTAGTCAGATAGACAATGTCCCTAGGACAAGACTAACCTCCAGGACATCTCTAGCCATGTCCTCAGACGTGTCCACCTCCAGACAGACAATGTCCCCAGGACAAGACTAACCTTCAAGACATCTCTAGCCATGTCCACCTCCAGACAGACAATGTCCCCAGGACAAGACTAACCTTCAAGACATCTCTAGCCATGTCCACCTCCAGACAGACAATGTCCCCAGGACAAGACTAATCTTCAGGACATCTCTAGCCGTGTCCACCTCCAGACAATGTCCCCAGGACAAAACTAACCTTCAGGACATCTCTAGCCATGTCCACCTCCAGACAAACAATGTCCCCAGGACAAGACTAACCTTCAGGACATCTCTAGCCATGTCCTCAGACGTGTTCACCTCCAGCTCCATCTGATGACCTTTCTCTTCGATGCCACCTGAACTCTTAACCTCGTTGTCACGGTGACCACACTTGTCACAGGTCGTCGCCATGATGACCACTTCTTTAAAGTGAGGAATATCTTGGCTAATATCAGGCAACATAACTCTTTCACATCATATATTCTTATGTGGTGAATAATTCAACTGTAACCAACCCGCATACAAATGGACACAACTTCATCTGCGATTGCATTAATTTTAGCATTTTTAACCTGTAGTACTCCACAACATTTTAAACGAAATTTGCGCAAATTTATTATTTTTCATATCTTGCTATGGAAGTCTACTTTCAAAATTTGTAATTTTTCTGTTTGTTTGTTAATAAATATGATTTTCTTGTGTGTAGACACAATTGAATAAAGAACTTGTGGGTGTTATTGTTTTTGTTGTGTGTTTGTTAGTTTCTGAGATACATAAAGATGAAGTTGAAAATTTATCGAAATCTCTGAAAAAATTTGGGCTCCACGCTAGGTCTAGTCGCTCCGATAGAAATCCATGGAAACCACTAACAACGTATCGATGCTGTATTTACACTATCGACACAACTGTTAGTTTCCAATTTAAACGTAGTTCTTTCATCTAAACAAACAAAATAAACAGATCTACTCGATAAAGATCTTTCCGAACAACCTACTTCCCCTTTCGCAAAAAGTCAGCTTGCCCCAATCGGTGTTCTTAGAGGTGTTAGAAGAAAAATCGCTCAAAAACCATTTGTAATCTAACATATGATACTTTAACTGGCAAAATATTGTGTGTAGATGGTGACGTATTCAGCATAAAAAAAACTGGCTATGGGTAGGGTATCCGTGCCCAAAAAAATATCTGATTTCCTGGTCGAATGGTACTTGACCGTAGCGTGCTGAAGGTTAATACGGTTGAACCTTTAGCACGCCAGATTCTTTTTGAAAAAAATTTGACCTAATTAATTTTCTTAATTAGTCACTATGATAGTCGTTTTTCAAAATTTTTAATTTTTATGTTTGTTTGTCAATAAATATGATTTTCTGGCGTGTAGACACACAATAGGATAACAAACTTGTGGGTGTTATTGTTTTTGTTGTGTGTTTGTTAGTTTCTGAGATACATAAAGATGAAGTTGAAAATTTATCGAAATCTCTGAAAATATTTGGGCTCGACCACTAGGCCTAGTCGCTCCGATAGAAAACCATGGAAACCATAACAACGTATCGATACTGTGTTTACAATATCGACACAACTGTTAGTTTCCAATTCAAACGTAGTTCTTTCATTTAAACTAACAAAATAAAAAAATCTACTCGATAAAGATCTTTCCCAACAACCTACTTCCCCTTTCGCAAAAAGTCGGCTTGCTCCAAACGGCGTATACAAAATTAAAACTGTTCAAAAGCCATTTGTAATCGAACATACGATACTTTAACCGGCAAAATATCGTGTATATATGGAGCATGTATTCAGCAGTAAAAAATGGCTGTTGGGAGTGACTCCGTATAAAAAATTTTTTTTTTTTCCGTACACCGTTTTGTAGGCCTAGTGTGTCGGCTAGCACTCGACCATGGCGTGCTAAAGGTTAACTTTGAGAGCCTGTAACCTTTTTGTTTGTTTGTCTATAGATATGATTGTGCTGTGTGTAGAAACATAAATGAATAAAAAAACATATTGTTTTAGTTGTGTGTGTATTTTCTGAGGTACAAGAAGATGCTGATGCAACGGATTGTTCTGAGGGAGGTGTGATTAGTTTGTTTATGTAGATGTTATAAATACGTTTGTAGTGTAAACTAGCAGATATGCCGATCTAGTTAGGAACACTACCAGTGCTTTGTGGCAGTTTCATGGATTGACACGTCATATGGTGCACCAAATTACGTTGGGAAGACAACATACGACAGTCCCTAAGTGATAGAGGGCTGGATTGGAAAGAGGCCAGGAAAAAGACGACGGATACAGCAGTGTGGCGTTCTCTTTGGCAAACCTCTACACCTCACGGTAGAAGAGGAGCGACTAAGTAAGTAAGTATGGTGCACCAAAAAATGGATTTCTAAACGTTTGTGACGTAATAAAAATAATATGGAAACAAAGAAGGTCAATGGTTTTTTTTATGTGCACCTCGTATGCTGTGGACCTCCGAGTTTATTGTCTAAGTCTGATAGGACTAGACACAAATCTCCTTAAGACCAGGGGACACTAGCAGGATGTGAACCCTTACCATTTCTCACTCTCATTCGTTTCTTCAAAAGGTGAGCACCTTACCTCTCACCTGTACAGACTCTCTACAAATGTTGGCATGTACAAATGTTATCTATCCATGATTATCTAACATCCTCCAGCTTCAAGGATACTGACAAGCTTCATGTTTGTGTCACACGAGGAACTACAGCGAGGGCAGTTGGTAGGAAATGACAGCACCTGAATAACGAGAATAATAATAACGAGAATAATACAGAATGATAATAACGAGAATAATACAGAATGATAATAACGAGAATAATACAGAATGATAATAAAGAGAATAATACAGAATGATAATAAAGAGAATAATACAGAATGATAATAACGAGAATAATACAAAAAACAAGTGATGTCAATGAAGAACGTTTTAAATATGACTTTGTTTATGTTTTTTTAGTTTCTAATAACTGACAAACATGGAAATCACAAGGAAATTAAGTCCAACACAAAAGAAATGCTTTTACATATAGTGTATAGATAGTTCTATTGTATGGAAAATTTTGATAACATAAAAAAATAAAAAACACAAGATTTGGTGACATAAAAAACATCAAAATGCACTCAAAGGTGAAAGATTTGAATGACATAAAAACAAACAAAGATGGAAGATTTGAACGACATAAAAAATAAATAAATTTGGATAAACATAAAAACACACAAAGATGGAACATTTGGACGACATTAAAAACACACACAAAGACAGATCTGAATGACATAAAAACCCAAACACTCAACAATGGAAGATCTAAATGACATAAAAAACACACAAAGACTGAAGATTTCAATGACATAAAAACGTAAGAAACACAAGATTTGGTGACATAAAAAAAATCAAAAACACAAGAATTGGTGGCATAAAAACATCAAAAATACACAAAGAAGAAAGATTTGAATGACACAAAAACATCAAAATGCTCAACGATGGAAGATTTGGATGACATGCAATGACACAGCACAAGAAATAACTCTGCCTGTGAAGCGTGAAGCTCACCTCGTTTTGCGTGTTGAAACCTTCTCCATCATCCTGACCGGTGACGCCACTGGAAACTGCATCTGCACTCTCCCCCTCACTCTCCTGATCAGGCACGAGTCCCAGGGCCTCATCCTGCTGCTTTGTCCGAGCATAATGAGCAACACTCATTGAGACATCTCTGCTTGGTGCCTGCGTGACTACGTTAAGGAAACAACCTTTCTTATTTGAATAAAACAACGTTATCACTACACTTTGTACGAGGTGAGTTCTTCTTCTTCTTCGTACGCAGTCAGACATCAACCTTTATTTTTTCGAAAAAAGCAGCGGTCATCCTGAGGCTGTCGACACTGCCATAGAGCTTGTCTAGTGTTGCCACTGGTGATGGCCACATCTGCTCTCTTTGATCCTCGTATGTCGGGCAGTTTTGCAGCAAATGCTCATTGGTCATTTTGCCGGTACCACACAGGCATTCGTCGGTGCCACCTATCTTCAATTTGTTGAATAGGTGGTACCTCAGTCTATTGTGGCCTGTGCGAAGTCTGAAGACCACGACCTGCTCTCTTCTGTTCAACTGGTAATAGGCATCGTTTTTTGCGAGGTGAGTTAAAAAATTATCTGACCTTTGGGCCAGAAAATTGCAATCACTCGATCGGAGGTTTCAAACCCTAATCCCCTTATACCACACACACTTCTCCCGCCATTGCTGGAAACATTTCAGGAAGGCCTCTTTAGGAATGAAGTACTTGAATCGTCGCAACCTGCATATTGTCTTCTCGTGACTCAAAACGGGTCCCTTTCGGCGGAATTTTCAGCTTGGGGAGCAGCAGAAAATTGCAAGGAGCCATGTCGGGAGCCTGGCAAACCTGAGGAGGGTTGTGCTTGGCCAAGGAAGTATGAATCAGATGCGAAGAATGGTCGGGTGCGTTGTCACGTACGAGCTGCCAAGTTTCTGTTGTCCGCAGGTGCAGTCATTTACGTCGGACAGCACCACGAAGGCGAGAGATGACCCCCACGTGGTACTCTTTGATATTATTTCGACCTCGTGGTGCATACTCGTGACGTACAACCCCACAGTACACAAAAAATGATGCCTATTACCAGTTGAACAGAAGAGAGCAGGTCGTGGTCTTCAGACTCCGCACAGGCCACAACAGACTGAGGTACCATCTATTCAATAAACTTAATATAGTAGGCACTGACAAATGCACTTGTGGTACAGGAAAAATGATCGCTGAACATCTGCTGCAAAACTGCCTGACATACGAGGACCAGAGAAAGCACATGTGGCCATCACCAGTGGCAACACTAGACAAGCTGTATGGCAGTGTCGACAGCTGCTTTCTTCGAACGAATACAGGTTGACGTCTGACAGCGAACGAAGAAGAAGACAACCCCACAGAGCTAAAGAAAACGGTCAACGTGACTTGACTTTTGCGCGTGTGTGTGCGTTAGCCTTATTTCTCTATTCCCCAAGGTTTTTATTTTGCGCCTGTCTGCCCAGTGCATCTGACTTTGGCATGCATTTTATGTAAGGGTATACTTCCTCCTGCATTTTCTAAGGGTTTGCTTCGCTAGGGTAACGGCCGGTGCTGTGATGGGGATCAAACCCAGCACCTTCGGATTGTGAGCTGTGTCACTTGACCACTAGCCCACGCCGTTACCACTGCCCCGATCTACATTCAGATACTGGACGCTGTTGTCAAGTACACCGCTCCTCTCTGCAAAGTTCCTGCCTCTCCCTCTAACAGAGAAATCCCAAACATCTGTCTTACTACGTAGCACAGATCTATAGATATAAATGACAGCATAAAAATAATGAACATTTTTCTTTATTAGTTGTTTAGCATCGGGACTAGGCACCCAAGCATTAGTTTAGCAACAAAGCAACAGCTAATAAACAGTATATTTATGCAGACTCTGTGCTACCAGTGCCAAAAATGACCTCTGTCCAGTGCGCGCGAGAACAGAATTTCGACGTGTGAAATTAAGTGTTTGAGGAAGATTATCGGTGTTACCAGGAGAGACACAATGTGAAACGATGTGACATTCGAAATATGGTCGGCACTACGTCTTGTGCCGAATACATTTCCAGGCATAAAATACGATGGCTCGGTCATCTCACGAGAATGTACCCTCATCAACTTCCACTAATGGCGTACAGCGCAGGTAGATCTTTCTACAGGGAAAGGGGGCAATCGGATAGATAACAGAGTGATTGTGCAACGACATTGACTGCCGCAACGCAACTGCCGCAGGATAGAAGACTTGAGCTCCCCACGCTGAGTGAGGACTGAGTGGTCTCAAGGTAAGATGTCGGCCTCAGGTGCTGGAGATTATGGGTTCAAATAACGTGGATACTCTGGTATTTCCCCGGATATCTGGGTAGTAGAGCTCGGACGCCGGTGTACAGTGTCACACGCGTTAAAAATCTCTCGGCAGTTGGAAATCAAAATAAATAGGCTTAACGGGGGACGGCGTGGCACGGCTCACAACCAGAAAGTGCTGGGTTCGATCCCCATCACAGCACCGGCCGTTACCCCGGGGAAGCAAAGCCTTAGAAAATGCAGGAGGAAGCAGACCCTTACATAAAATGCTTGCTGAAGTCGGATGCACTGGGCCGACAGGCGCAAAATAAAAACTACAGTGTAACGCACACCCGCCTTGGGGAATAGAGAAATAAGGCGAACCCAAAAGCAAAAAAATTTAAAAAAAGGCTGCTGTCCGGCAAAATTGTGTAAAAAATCTACCCAATCTCTTATAGAATATTTTCCGGTGCTACGGTGTTCGTGCATTGTGCTGAGATTCTAAAAAAATATGAAGAACAGAGTAAATGTAAAGGCCGCCGTCCACCGTAGACGGTGATGGCATCATTAATTTTGCTAGCGCAATTTTTAGTAAGTATTAACTGCACTACCTTTTATCCTCTCTCTCGTCTCGTGCCGACCGACCCCAGTGGCAAGTCAAGGACAAGACGACTAGGGGGCGACTTCGAGATGCAGGGGACTCCGTATCAAGCACCCGTGAAAAAGACGGCGGAGTCCTGAGTCGAACCCACACCACCTGATCACGAGGCCGATGGCTTAACCACGGAATCCCCACCTTATGGAGAAGAGCCGAGCAATTATGGGTTAAACCATGTGCAATGACGTTGATTCTTCGACTAAACTAAACAAAAGTCTGCAGAAAGGATATGGATTCTCCACAAAGCTGTTTCCGGATGGGTCATCTATGATCTGGGAAAGAGAAAAATTGTGAGCATGACATCAGGTCTAATAAAAATGAGATCACGAGTTCTGGAAAACATCAAAACTGTTTTCTTGATACTAGAAACCAGCATCATCAGACAGGGAACATTCCCATAAGTGCTCTGTTCTCCGTCCAAGCGTATTTATACTCAAGAGTCCCAGTCAGGTGTTGATTTCGTGTTCTTCGGATCATTCCAGACAGAACACACTTTCTCCCCCAGTCACTCCCAAATCTATCATCCTCTGCTCATATATATTTCCCCGACCCTCTGTCTCTTCATCATTCCGTAGACTGTCCATGACTGCCCTTATCAACTCCACCCTGTCTCTTCATCATTCTGTAGACTGTCCATGACTGCCCTTATCAACTCAACCCTGTCTCTTCATCATTCTGTAGACTGTCCATGACTTCCCTTATCAACTCAACCGTGTCTCTTCATCATTCTGTAGACTGTCCATGACTTCCCTTATCAACTCAACCGTGTCTCTTCATCATTCTATAAACTGTCCATGACTTCCCTTATCAACTCAACCCTGTCTCTCATCACTGTGTCGTTCACCACAGCTCGTCCCACCACTGCATCCTCTCTTTCGATGCCCCGGACGCCTGCATGTCATATGACACCTCGGAAACCAGAGTTTCTCAAAACTATTGTCTTCAAGCCATGCATGCATCGAGGGCATCATCACTGATCTAATGGCACGTTAAGTTAAACTGATACCACAGCATTCTCGATGCTTGGTTGGAATCACTCTCCGGAACCAACGTATGCATAATCTCAACCAATTCTGACATACTACGATTATCCTTGGTGAATGATGGGGTAATCAATCAGGCAAGGCAAGACATAGATGGGCAGGTCACATGTTGCGACGAAACAATGGAGCACAGCGACAGCAATCTGATACCCCGAGGTAAAAAGAGGCCGAGACGCCTCTGGAGGAGTGCTTACCACCCACCAGACTTCTGTGGCCCAAGAAAGGGTCTGCTGAAGACAAAAGTTGGGACTTGCAGCTACGCTGAGGAACAGGTCATCAAGATCAAAGGCATGCAATTGTGTGGGTGGACGGATGAGATGATGCTGACTGACAACGACTTACAAACATGAACGGCTCATCAACGGACTTGAGATTCTGCAGCTGCTCGATAAACTTGTCGATCTGGACGGCCAACTCCGGATGTTGTATCTGTTTTGAGATGAGCAGAGATGAAACAAATAAAAAACTGGCTTATATTTAATTTCAAACAATGCAGTGAGTGTGATGTCAATGGCATACCCCACGTTAAGGTGTGGTAGCTTTCAGGCTCTCCGGATAAAGAATAAATTGCAGTAAAGTCACGCCTTCCTGTGTTTTTGTTGCTGATGTTTACACTGTCCGACGGAAAGAACAATTAATGTCTGGTCAGTCAAAATATAGTGGTCAAACCCTCATCTTGGCTTCCTAGTAGACCCTTCCTGGAAACGGGTTGTTCTCATGGCAGCCTGGCTAATAAGGTGAGGGATTGAATTGATCTCCGTAGTAAATAGCGACACGCAGATGAAGCCAAGCATAACACAACAGCCTGGAGGACCCAGGTCCACCTTCATCCGCACGCTCAGAATGTGAGGAAAGCTACTGCAACTCACCACTTAATGTCCTCTTCAGGGCGCACAATAGAGTAAACCTATTCATTATGAGCATTTGAAACAACAACATTGTTAAACGGGGAACTGAGACATTAGTCGGGTCGAGCACAACAAACTGACCAGGACGTCAGGGTCAGGCCCAATATACTGACCAGGATCTCAGGGTCAAGCAAAAAAAACTGACCAGGACCTCAGGGTCAGGCACAACATACTGACCAGGACCTCAGGGTCAGGCACAACAAACTGACCAGGACCTCAGGGTCAGGCACAACAAACTGACCAGGACCTCAGGGTCAGGCACAACAAACTGACCAGGACCTCAGGGTCAGGCACAACAAACTGACCAGGATCTCAGGGTCAGGCACAACAAACTGACCAGGACCTCAGGGTCAGGCACAACAAACTGACCAGGACCTCAGGGTCAGGCACAACAAACTGACCAGGACCTCGGGGTCAGGCACAACAAACTGACCAGGACGTCAGGGTCAGACACAATATACTGACCAGGATCTCGGGGTCAGGCACAACAAACTGACCAGGACCTCAGGGTCAGGCACAACAAACTGACCAGGACCTCAGGGTCAGGCCCAACAAACTGACCAGGACCTCAGGGTCAGGCACAACAAACTGACCAGGACCTCAGGGTCAGGCACAACAAACTGACCAGGACCCCAGGGTCAGGTACAACCAACTGACCAGGACCTCAGGGTCAGGCACAACAAACTGACCAGGACGTCAGGCACAACAAACTGACCAGGACCTCAGGGTCAGGCGCAACAAACTGACCAGGACCCCAGGGTCAGGCACAACAAACTGACCAGGACCTCAGGGTCAGGCACAATATACTGACCAAGACCATTATATCTCTTCCATTTAGTGTTCCCTGGAAACAGACTATTTTCAAGGCAGTCTGGCTGACGAGATGTGGATCGATGTAATCCCTGTAGTAGTGAGCGTTACACAGATGAAGACAAGTATAGCACAACCGTCAGGAGGACCATGGCCCACCTTCATCAGCATGCTCGGGATGTGAGGAAAGCTATTACAACCCGCCACTTAGCAACATTATTCAGGGCGCAGAAAAGAATCAACTTAATCATTGTGGGCATTAGACAACAACAACAACACTGTCTGACGACTTCCTGTGATGAACTTGACCGCTGTCCAGAGGTATTCTTTAGCTGCGTACAACTTTGAATGATGCCAAGATGGCTATATGCATTGGGAGTTTTGTTTGTATGCTGTCCGGACAAAAAAAATCCACATTGGAGTTGATATCGACAATAATTCCTGTCAATGCGAGGCTGCAGCCAAGATTTTTTGGGTTGTAGCTTATGAAATGTGGAGACCTAATCTAGGTGAAAGGCCATTAACCCTTTCCAGTCTGTGCTAATTTTGACAATTTGCGACTAACAGTCCGGCCGAAAATGTTGGAATTCTGCGCAATAAAGTTTTATTCAAATTTTTTTTGCTATTATTGAAGAAATTGAGCTTCTTCTTCTTCTGCGTTCATTCTCAATCTACCGCTACCATGTCCTGAACAGGGTTTTGCAAGCAGCAGGATGTAGTCCGGAGAACGGATTTGCGTTGTGTCGCTAGTTTACAGTTTAACTGCGATATTTACACCCTTCGGTCCGACACATCCGACTTCGGTAGCAAATTGAGCTAAAATTACAATCTAACCACCGTAATGCACATAATTAAGGTATATTAGAAGTTAATGACATTAATGTTAATGCAGAAATTAGAGAGAATTAATTTTTTTCCCTACTTGCCAATTCTTATCCCCGTCGTGTGTTTCTTCAATCTTGATGACCCACCCCTCAGCATAGCTGCGGGACTCAACTTTGTCTCCTTCGGATCCTGTCTTGAGCCACGAAAATCCAGTGCGTGGTAAGTGCTCCTCTAAAGGGATCTTGGATGTTGCAGCGTACAGCAAGGGAGTCTGACCAACACGTCAGGGGTTTTCCTCGCGTTCTCTTCTTACCTCGTGGTTGTGCCAGACAGCTGTCGCTGTGCTCCATCGACCATCGTTTCGTCGCAACATGTGACCTGCCCATCTATGTTTCGCTTTGTCTGAATGGATTACCGCATCCTTCACTAGGGACAACCGTCTTATGTCAGAATTGTGGAGACCTTGCATACGTTGGTTCCGGAGAGTGATTCCAACCTAGCGGCTCTCAAGGGAGGCCTGGGTAACTCTCAATCTGCCCTCTAGTGATAGTGTCCACATCTCGGCACCGTAGCACATCACAGGGAGTACAGTGGAATTGAAAAGGAAGGCTTGTAGGTCTTGGTCATGGCAATCGTCCAGGACCGTGTTAATAGACGAAAAGGCTGCCCAATCCGCGCGGCCACGTCTTGTCAGTTCCTTATTTTCCATATTGAGAAGACGTCCAAGATAAATGTGTTCGCTGACATCCTCTAATCGTACCTCGCCAAAGAAGACTGGATCACAAGTGGCGAAGCGATTGCGCAACATGTTGGTCTTCGAGGCATTCATCTCCAGACCTGCTTTCTTGTCCTCTCCATTGAGTTGCTGCATCATTTGGTTGGCTTCTGCTGCGGACTCTGTTATCGGCAAATCGAAGGTGATTTAGATGTCTGCCGTCAATAATGATGCCAAATGTGTCACAGTTGCATCGGTTAATGACTGATTCCAAACATGCAGAGAAGAGGTTCAGTGAGACAGGATCGTACTGGCGGACCTCCTTTTGAATTAATACCACAACTGGACGTTGGAAGCGACGAAATGTGGTAGTGGAGTTCGTTTAACTGTTGGTGAGAGCTCGGATACAACCAGGACGGACACTTTGTTCCAACAGTGAACGTCAGACAAAATGTGGTTCTACCAAATCAAAAGCCTTTTTGGGATCAATATGTTGAGCAGCGCATGAGCTGCAGTGGTCAGCAAACCAGAGCCGAGCAGCGCATGAGCTGCAGTGGCGACCCATAGCTGACTGCTAGGGTCAGGGCCAGCGAACCATAGCTGCCAAGACCCTTCTACACCTCCACGCGGTGATCCTGGATAACAGGCTGCAGCAGGGCAGACTGGCTAAGGAGAAGGGATCGAAGAGGGAATGCTAACCCGGTACTCAAAAAATGCTTGCTGAAGTCGGAGTGTTGGACCAAAAGGTGCAAATATAGCAGCCAAGCTGTAAACTACGACACAACGCATCCCGTTCTCTGGACTACATTCTGCTACTTACCCTTTCAGGGTTTGGTAGTGGGAGATTGAGAACGAAAGAAGAAAAAAAAGCCTTTTTTATATCCGATGAAGGTGTTTCTCCGATATTTCTGTAAATTCCTCTTGCATTATGTGCACCAGTCAAAGTCTGAATAGGACATGTGAAACGGGACCTTGATCTAAGGATGAATGAAGAAGAGGTTCATCAATGGAGATAATGTATAGCCAAGGGAGGTGACTATGTTGAAAAATAGTTTTTTGTAGAGATTACTCTATCAAACGGTGTACCCGACGGTTCTGTAACAAACACAACACAGAATGGAGGGGCAGGGGTATTCCTGAGCCTACCAAATGGTAGAAAAATAACACTCTCAGTGGCAACTGGAAAATTCTCAAGCAATTTCAGAGCGGAGGCAGAGGCACTGAGGGCTGCAGTAGAAGCAATGCTGACAGGCGAAAGCAATGAAAGCCAGATAGGCCTGTTTACAGATGCCCTGGCCGTAGTTACAGCACTAAAAAGCCAGAAAAATACTGAACTTAATGATTTAGGAGCAGTACTCTGTCAACTATGCCAGCAGTCCGCACCAAAAAGAGTAGTGATACAGTAGGTTCCATCCCACTGTAACATCCAAGGCAACGAGGTGGCAGACAGACTGGCAAAAGAAGGTGCAAGACTACCACAACCAGATTCTAGTGTGACCTACGAAGAGTCCAAAAGGCTTATTAGAGCTAGATACATGACCAAATAGGAAACAGAACATACTGGCTACACAAAAAATGATGCCTATTACCAGTTGAACAGAAGAGAGCAGGTCATAGTCTTCAGACTCCGCACAGGCCCCAACAGACTGAGGTACCACCTATTTAATCAACTGAAGATAGGTGGCACTGACGAATGCACTTGTGGTACAGGGAAAACGACCGCTGAACATCTGCTGCAAAACTGCCCGATATACGAGTACCAGAGAAAGCACATGTGGCCATCACCAGTGGCAACACTAGACAATCTATATGGCAGTGTCGACAGCCTCAGGATGACCGCTGCTTTTTTCGAACAAATACAGGTTGACGTCTGACAGCGTACGAAGAAGAGGAAGAAACGGTGTATTAATGTTCCCATAGAATAAATTACTTTCGGACTGTGATGGAGTGACATTCTGCAAAGAACATGACGTTGAGTACAGAAGAGAAAGTCAATAGTATCATCGTAAAGTGCTAATGACAGTGTTTGCTACTCACCCGACGAAGGACCTGATCTTGATCCAGCCCCTCGACTGCCCGATCTATCACTCCTTCAATCGTGGTCAGGCCTGAAACATACAAGTGCTTGTTGGAAGTGCCAGAATAAAGCATTAACATACCAGACCATGTCTTTATTTATTTAAAAAAAACTCACAAACGATTATCGCAGAATTTATTTCCAGCTTAAGAGGATTTATAGGGCCAAAGAATAAAGGCTGCATTCTCCAGCAGTCATCAAACAATCAATGTTCTTTATGTGTTGTACACGGCCCATAAGGCATAAACGATGGGTGAGTTAGCTCCGTTCATAGCGATAAATTCGCTATTTTCTGTTGTAACAGCGTGCCTCAATTCAAACCGCGTCCGGAGACTAAAAAAAAAAATCAGTGTCGCGATTTTAATCGGGGACCGCTTCTCTAGTCAACCCAGCTGTAAATGGGTACCTGATGCATGAGTTAGGGAGAGTAAAAACAGCAAGAGAGGGCACTAGCCACACCACCTCTTACAGGCTGCAGCTTAGTACAACGGAGTCTTCAACAACTGCATTCCCTACCAGCGGTTAATTCTGCTGAATTTCCAATTGAATTTTAATTACACGGCACATAAGACAGAAACCAGTGCTCTCCAGTTTGATCTGTGTGGCGCCACCTGTATCAGTTCATGAATGTTGCTCAAGCCCACAATGAAGCCCTCTCTGACAATTCTTCTGCGGAACAGTTTTTCCTGTCTTCCTCTTTTCCTGCTGTCAGGTGGTGACCACATAAACACTTGCAAGGTAGATTGTTACTGTCCATTCTAAGACCATGTCCGATGGATGTATGACCCCATTTTTTTTTCTTATTTTCTTATTGTTGGTTGGTGACTTCTCTAATTGTTTTGTTGGTTATAAATTCCTCCCAGCCAATCTTCAACAGTTTTCTAAGACACTTATTCTTGAATGGATTTAGCCTCTTTTCCAATGCTTTTGTGATTTTCCACCATTCACATCCATAGGTGAGTATTGGTAATCAAAGCAAAGACCGCCGTCCATCGTATACGACGATGGGATAATTAATTTTGCTAGCGCAATTTTTTAGTAAGGATTAACTGCGCTACGTTTTTATCCTCACTCTCTTGTCTCGAGCTGCCCGACCCTTGTGGCAAGTCAAGGACAAGACGACTAGGGGGCGACTACAAGATGCAGGGGACTCCGCATCAAGCACCCGTAAAAAAGACGGCGGAGCCTGGAGTTGAACCCACACCACCTAATCATGAGGCCGACAGCTTAACCACTTCGCCACGGAATCCCAGTATTGGTAATACGCTGGAGTTAAACAACCTGAGCTTGGTGTGCTTGCTCAATAATTTTGATTTCCAGATGTTCGTTAGTTGGGTAAAGGCACCCGCGGCTAGAGCAATGGGAGTGAAAATTTACTGAGATGTATCCCCATCTTGAGTCATGAACAAGACTGACAAGACTATGGCTCATTTTCGTGCCAGGTCACGCGAGTGTAAAGGGAAATGAACGAGCTGACATGCCTGCAGGTAGTGCTACTGTGGGAAAGGGGATGAGCAATGGACCGGGCTGATATTCTGGATGCCCTTAGGGAGGCGGGACGGTTAAATGATTCGAGCAATGACGTTGAGTTCGGAACTTTGACCAGGCTGCAAGAAAGTCAGATCACAAGAGGGAGAGCCAGACAAGAACGCTAACGCTGGAAGCCAACGGAGACTAGTGAAATAATACAGAACTGGTGCCGTGAGTCGACATACGCTGGAGGATATACTGAAGAAGATAGCTGAGCACCTATTGGCATGTTCGATGTGCAGTGAGGCTGATCTGTCAACTAACTAGCTAACTAAGACCCCCACCTAACACCTGTGTTCGGAGATGGCGTGGCCTAGTGGCACGGCTCACAACCTAAGGGTGCTGGGTTCGATCCTAATCACAGCACCGGCCGTTACCCTGGGGAAGCAAACCCTTAGAAAATGCAGGAGGAAGCAGACCCTTACATAAAATGCACGCTGAAGTCGGATGCACTGGGCCGACAGGCGCAAAAGAAAAACCACAGTGCAGCGCACACCCGCCTTGGGGAATAGAGAAATAAGGCGAATGCAAAAAAAAACTTGTGACAGGCTCTCTTTTCGGCAGTGGTGCTATTCTTGTCCTTGTCATACACAATGCCCGTGGTGGACCACTCGGGACATACTTGCAAATGTAATGTGTAAACAAAGACAACTTACATGATTTGCCAGGAGGGATTTCAAACTCTAGTTTAGGAATGCGAATAGTTGCGTATCCAGTCTGCACTATTTGTCTGTTCAGATCCTGTGGATAAAAATAGAATTAATCAACCTTTGGCATGAGTCATTCATAATTATGATTATATTTTAGTATGAATCGAAAAATGTCATTAATTTCAGGAGAAGAATGTTGGGATTCACGACACCTGTAGTATTTCGGTGTTAAAATCCCTCAAAATCATTACCAAAGTTCCTTTCTTCTGCGTCTCAGTCAGTCTAAGTCGAAGGTGTGTTGAAGATCCACATGTAATCCATGATATGCGATCATTAGTCTGATCAAATAATAAAATCATTTGTCGGGTCTTGATGTTCAAATTTCACGGAATGGAAACATAGACTTTGACACATTTAAAATAAGATATACCAGAGAAATGTTGAAAATTATACAGTAACCCTTTTCAGTCTGGGCCCTGTCGAAGACGGATGTGTCGGACTGAAAGGTGCAAATATTGCAGTCAAACAGTAAATTAGTGACACAACACATTCTGTTCTCTGGACTACATCTTACTACTTGCAACGCCCTATTCAGGGCTTGGTAGTAGGAGATTGAGAATGAACGCAGAAGAAGAAGTCCGAGCAAAATTTGCCAATTTATGTCTTTCCGACCAAGTTAAAATGAGATTCATGCTCCAAAAGGTTTATTCAAAATAAAATAAATTAATATTGAACAAATTGAGTAGGTTCAAGATGTTCAGCAGCGCATGGCCTGTAGCGGTCAGCGACCCCGATTGCAGAGGGAAGGCAAACCCAGCCAAAATTGGATGTGCCGGGTTGAAAATCACAGATATCGCAGCCTTGCTGTAAACTATGACACAACATCCTTATCAGGACGAACGCTGAAGAAGAATCACAGCGTTCTGCTAACATATTAGAGTGTTGTTAGCCTGGCAACACTTACAGCCGCGGTAGCAACATTGAGTTTGTAGGACACCCCTCGGTCCTGGATCTTCCCAGTCGGCTGGAGCTCTGCATTTTTGGTGTTGCAGTGATTGCAGAAAAACGATGACACGACGACCTCGCGGAAGAATGGGATTCTGGTTAAAAACAGCCGTGTTGTTCCCTGCAGAAACAGAAGGAAATGTTAGTCCCCTATAACAAATGAAAACACTAATCTGGTCCAGAAGGTAAAAGTACTTTACTCACTCCTCACAATCACAGTACTAACTCACTCCTCACAATCACAGTACTAACTCACTCCTCACAATAACAGTACTAGCTCACTCCTCACAATAACGGTACTAGCTCACTCTTCACAATAACGGTACTAACTCACTCCTCACAATAACAGTACTAACTCACTCCTCACAATAACAGTACTAGCTCACTCTTCACAATAACGGTACTAACTCACTCCTCACAATAACAGTACTAACTGACTCCTCACAATAACGGTACTAACTGACTCCTCACAATAACAGTACTAACTCACTCTTCACAATAGAAGTACTTTACTCCCTCCTCACAATAGAAGTACTTTACTCCCTCCTCACAATAGAAGTACTTTACTCCCTCCTCACAATAGAAGTACTTTACTCCCTCCTCACAATAGAAGTACTTTACTCCCTCCTCACAATAGAAGTACTTTACTCCCTCCTCACAATAGAAGTACTTTACTCCCTCCTCACAATAGAAGTACTTTACTCCCTCCTCACAATAGAAGTACTTTACTCCCTCCTCACAATAGAAGTACTTTACTCCCTCCTCACAATAGAAGTACTTTACTCCCTCCTCACAATAGAAGTACTTTACTCCCTTCTCACAATAGAAGTACTTTACTCCCTCCTCACAATAGAAGTACTTTACTCCCTCCTCACAATAGAAGTACTTTACTCCCTCCTCACATTCAAATACTTTACTTACTCCTCACAATAGTAGTACTAGAGTACCAACTCACTCCTCACAGAACAAGTACGAACCTGCTCCTCACAGTTAACACACAGACTCTCCATCTCTGTTATTTCGGGGTCATAATCTTCCGCTGTGATGTCACGGAATAAAGGTTTAGTTAAAGTGTCACTAGACGCTATCCTTTCTTCGTCACAACTCATGATTACAGGTGGGCCTGAAAATGTTTACATAAGGTAAAGTGTCATAGAGGAGTACCAGTATATTATTAATTAGGTAATAATAATTTCACTCCAGCGAGCACATACATTGGCTGTACGATTTTTTAAGAAAACCCAGATGCAGATATATTGGCTTTTGCGACTGTGTTCACTAAATCACATATTTTCCCATTCTTAGTTCTCCTAAATGTTTTAGTTTGGTTATTGGCGGAAGTCTAGATTTTTTACTTTTCATTTCCGGAAGAGTTAACGTGTTTAGTTGAAAAGTGTTAATTGTTGTACTTGAAAACCAATTTTATTTTTTCGGAAGGCAGCCTTGAATCTAGTCCACGCCCCTTCAGTCAGACCAATTACAGTTTTCACAGTACAAGCTCAGTAATTGTCAGATTATATTTTTGCTAACGGTGGTCATGATGAAGGTATCGATCGTTCTGAAAGCGATATTTCAATTTATTTATCTAGTCTCAGTTCTAAGTCGAGACATGAAAGCGAAACTAATCTACTGACGAGGGGACGGAGCCCTCTTTTGTCTCAAACAATGGTAGCAATAGTTCACAAATTCAGTAAAGGTTCAAGATCTTCCACAGCCATACTAGTGTGTATAATATAAATGTGTGTGTGTGTGTATACATATATATTGAATACAGCAGGAACATTCTTTCTGGGTGTGCGTAAATTGTAAAACTCAAGCTGATGTTGATTGGTGCTTTTATTTTTTTTAGGATGCTTTCAGCTTCACACGCCTTCAGTAAAATATGACTACTCTGAAAACAACTGCACCAAATTATGTGTAACGTTCAGAACATCTTCCCTTGTGGATTACCTACCATCAATAGAAAGTCATTACGTTATTCGTGTATTCGTTAGAGCTGAATAATGTGTTGATGAGGAAAGCAATTTTTTTCATATTAAAAAAAATAAATAAAAACGATTATGTAACTATAACCCTCATACAAAATTATACACTTCTGTTTGTAAAATATATGTATTTGTATATGTCATTGAATTATCATAATTATGGTCTCAATTGTGAACAGTTTCGTATATACAATATGTGTTATTTCAAGGAACTTTTATTGAAGATAAAACACATAAACGCACTAACAACACCAAAACCCATCACTACTGTACGAAAACCTACCTGGAGGCAGGATATATTTCCAGAGGTGGTAGAAAATATACCAGGTATTGCAAACAACAACTGCCAGACTGAAAAAGAAAGGAGAGACACTACCCTAAGCTTCATAACGAAAAGCTACCCAAGCATGGACTGGACCCATGCATACACCGACGGTTCTGTAACAAACACTACACAGAACGGAGGGGCAGGAGCATTCCTGAACCTACCAAATGGCAGAAAAATAACACTGTCATTCGCTACTGGTAAGTACACAAGCAATTTCAGAGCGGAGGCAGAGGCACTGAGGGCGGCAGTGGAAGAAATGGTTACACACAGTGAAAATGAGAGCCATATAGTCCTGCTGACAGATGCTCTCGCCGTAGTCACAGCGCTAAAAAGCCAGAAAAACACTGAGCTTAATGACTTAAGAGCAGCACTCTGCAAACTGTGCCAGCAGTCCGCACCAAAAAGGGTAGTGGTATAGTGGGTCCCGTCACACTGCAACATCCAAGGCAACGAGGAGGCAGACAGACTGGCAAAAGAAGGTGCAAGACTACCACAAACAGATACCAGTATGACGTACGAAGAGTCAAAACGGCTTATCAAAGCCAGATACATGACCAAATGGGAAACCGAACATACTGGTTACACCAAAAATGATGCCTATTACCAGTTGAACCGAAGAGAGCAGGTAGTTGTCTTCAGACTTCGCACTGGCCACAACAGACTGAGGTACCACCTATTCAACAAATTGAAGATAGGGTGTACCGACGAATGCCCGTGCGGTACTGGTAAAATGACCACTGAACATCTGCTACAGAACTGCCCGACATACGAGGATCAGAGAGAGCAGATGTGGCCATTATCAGTGGAACTGCAAGACAAGCTCTATAGCAGTGGCGAGAGCCTCAGGATGACCGCCGCTTTTCTCGAAAAAATAATGGTTACTGTCTGACTGTGTACGCAGAAGAAGATAAAACAGATCACAACTAATACTAATAATAAGTAATAGTATGGATGGGCTAATAATAATTATAATACTAATAATAATAAATAATTACTAATAGTAACTAATAATAATATTTTATAGTGATAAAGTGATGCCCTGAAGCATGTTTTACTGTTTGAGTTTTACATAAGCAAATTGTGAAAAATATTTGGGAGTGAATGAGTTAAAACTAGGTAAAGGAAACTAATTTTTATATATCACCAATTTCAAGTAATTATCTAAATCTTCGAAATAATCTACCAAATTAAACACAACCGCAAGTCGACTAGTCCAGCAAGTCCGAGTTCAGTCTTTTCCTGTTTTTTTAAACTGTTTTTTGTGTATTTGAATTGGAATTTAATAATAATTGAAGTTTATTTATAGACCTATCATCAGTATCAATCATATTCATAGTATCATATACTAGACAATACTATCATATTATAAATTAGAGAAGCAAAACATAATTACATATCTTACTGTGGAATACCTCTACACCTCACGGTAGAAGAGAAGCGACTAAGTAAGTAACTGTGGAATACTAGCTGATTTCAGAATGATAAAGTTCGAAAGCTCTTACAAATAAAATGAAAATGAAGAAATGATGGAATCTTTAGAAGTTGGCAGACATCGTTGATTCCAACAAATAATGGCTAACCTGTCCAGAACCGGATGTGATCGTGGGATGAACAAAAACATACCATAGGCACTCTGTAAACAAAACAAACTTTAGACACTGGTCGTAAATAAATACTCCCACTTTATTTAAAATTATAGTGTAATAAATAAATAGATAATTTGAAACGTATAATTTATTTGTGCATGAATAGCACGAATTGACTTTGCATCATTGTCCAAAACTTGTTAATATATTCTTCATATTACAGAATTGGGGAAAGCTTAAAAATATGAAAGAACCATTCTTAACTTAACGTCTTTATACTGGTTTAGAAGACTCTGCAGAGTCTGTATACAACCAGTTCCAATTACATCATCTTACTCTAGAAGCTGTACGCATATAATCTGTTCTTAAATGCATTGACCGTCCCAGCCTCCACCACCTCACTTGGCAATGCATTCCAAGCATTCACAACTCTCTGGCTAAAGAAATACTTCCTAATATCTAATCTGGACCTCTCCTTAGTCAACTTGTAGCTGTGCCCTCTTGTCCTTGTTGGTGGTTGTACTTTAAAAAACTTGTTATAGTCTACTTTATCTATTCCTCTGATCATCATATACACCTGTATTAAGTCACCACGAATTCTTCTCTCTTCTAGACACTGTGTTAGTGTATACAGACGTAATTATACTATACCTATATGTATACTATACACAAAGCCGGTACTGGAAAAAATCCACGACCAGAGCCTGCCCACCTCTCTATACAACTCCGCAGTACTACCGGCAATATGCTATGCGACGGAAACATGGTCACTCACGAAAGAGATAGTTCAAACTCAGAGGGACCCAGGCCTCCCTCGAGAGGCGCATTGTCGGCATCACACTTCATAGCCAACGCGCAGATAGTCTTCACAACTCGGACATACGTCAGTTGTCCCTAGTGAAAGATGCAGTTATTTATGCAGACAAGATGAAACATCGCTGGGGAGGCCACTTACTGCGAAGAACGAACGATCGTTGGAGCCCAACAACAGCAATATGGTACCCCCAAGAGACAAGAAACAACCATGGGAACGACCATCAACACGTTGGTCCGACTCCCTTACATCACGCAACAACATTCACGATGCCACAGATGGACGACTCATTCTCCACTGGCCCACCGTAGCCGAAGACAGAGACCGTTGGAAGAGAAGTTTGGACCCGCTGTAACCACCGCTGAAGAACGGGTCATCCAGTAATCCAAAAAGCAGTAATTCTGTATACAAAACAAACTTCGGACACTGAATTCATTTAAAATGTTAGCCATAGAGTATCGTTTTTCAAGATCTACTTTGATAATTAGCGGTTCTAAATCCAGTTGATTTATAACAAAATATCGTATTTAGGAGAACAGTATAGTTGGCGCATAACAGGCCGCGGATCTAACTTTGTTTTCATGTTTTAGTCCATAATGGTTGTTGGCAGGCCAAGGATTTGACCGGAACTCACACAATTTGACGACTTACACTTCTAACCACGGAAACATTTTGCGGTTTTCCATTTGGGTTAATCAGCTCGTTCATTTTGTGGTGTTTCTCCCTCCGATTATCTTGACAATGTCATTGGCTATTTTAAATAGTATTTCGGCTACCATGTGTCGAATTTCAACGGTCCAGTGTACACGGCTGAACATCACGAGATTGTCGTCCTTCGTTCTGTTTGCTGACAAGACATGGACCAATGGTGGACGAACACATAGTCCAGAAGAGATTAGACCCTGCCCGATTAGCAACATGTCCAAAACACATCCACCACACTCTGAGTAATAGCTTTAATTCTCGCAGACCCCTTCCTAAGGCAGAAGTGTACTCGCCTCCCCTCAAGGACCCCACAGGGTCGACACACTTACCACGTCGAGAATGGTCTGTAAGCTGGCAAATGGAGTTTAATGTAGATAAATGTACAGTCATGCACATGGGTAGATCCAATATGAAACATAATTACAGAATTGGCGAGAACAATATTAGAAAGATAGATAAGGAAAGGGACCTAGGGGTTATAATAGATCATACAGGTAAGGTGAGTGAGCAAGTTAAGGTAGCAGTGAAAAGGGCAAAATAGGTATGATAAAAAAAATATCAAACATAGGAGCACGGACGTGATAGTCAAACTATATAAAGCATTAGTTAGACCTAGATTGGAGTACTGTGTACAGGTGTGGAGTTCTTATCATAGAGGGGATATAAACGTGCTGGAAAGAATACAAAAAAACTGCGACAAAGATGATAGTGGGATTCCAGAATTAGAGTTATGAGGAAAGACTCAGAAAAACCGGCCTACAGTGTCTCGAAGAGAGAAGAATTCGAGGTGACTTAATACAGGTTTATAAGATGATCAGAGGAATGGATAAATTAGACTATAACAAGTTTTTAAAAAAATACAGCCACCCACAAAAACAAGAGGGCATAGCTGCAAGTTGACTAAAGAAAGTTCCAGATTAGATATTAGGAAATATGTTTTTAGTCGGAGAGTGGTGACTGCTTGGAATTCATTGCCAGGGGAGGTAGTGGAGGCAGGAACAGTTAATGCATTTAAGAGCACCTTTTAGAGCAAGGTGATGTAAATGAAACTGGTTGTATACAGACTCTGCAGAGTCTTCTAAACCAGTATACAGCGCAACGCCCGGGCAGAAATATAGAGACCATGTGTTGCCCATGTAGTATGGTCCATCTCTCGGTCTGCCTTGTTTGCTCCAAGGGAAAGGTGATACCAATACATTTGGGACAAGACAAGCTGCAGACACTGCCGGATCAGCAGAGCAGTGCTCTATCTGTTCGTCTGTCGAGGCTTCACTCCTAGACCAGCCGTCAACCAAGGCTAAGGGCCTGGTCTGTCCTGCCACAACACTCAGCTGAGGCTGTCTTTCCTCCCTCTAGGATAAGGCATTGTATCCTCTTGCGTGTGTTCGTTCGCACATCGTAGGTTGCCAGGTTTGGTAGACGCTGACCAACTTTCAGAGTTATCAGAAAACAGGTTGCACAGCCATATCGAACAAAACTCAACAAGATACGCCCGTATCTTATCTGCAAGGCTTCAGGTGGTTTCAAATCAGAGTTTTCCTTCTCCTAGATGAGTTGCCATCCTAGGAA